>JANVCC010000059.1:6298363-6504442 GCA_025345505.1 Todiramphus chloris collaris | reverse complement strand
GAAACTGTTAGCCTGAGTTCCTCAGGTCCATACCCAGACAGAAACTGGTAGACTGAGTTCCTCAGGTCCATACCCAAGCCACAGGTCTAAGGCTAATCAGCTTGAGAAGAATGGGCTTGAGAAAAATGCTCCTTCTCCAAGTGGAAGCTGCCAAGTGCTTGTGGTCACTGCACTCCTTGTCCATAATGATCTGACTGGACACCCTGAGTGGCTTGGCAGTGCTGGAGAGGGGCAATCAGTGTTTTCAGTCGATATGCTTGACAGCTATAAACACTGTTATTGGACCTTCAGTGAGATCTCTGATACACATTGACCCCACAAAACGTAATTACCCTTTAGACTAGAAATGCTCTTTTGTGTCAAGTGAGTTCCCACTTCTTCCAGAGGGTTTTATTAGGCAAATTGGCTTTTGGTGGCTCAGATTTCACTACCTAGATGAGCTTCCTGGTGGTTCAGCTGAATCATGGGTACCCTCCAGAGCACGCTGTCCCAGCATGCTGTCCTAGCATGTCTCCATGTGAATCACACCCGAGCAGATTCCACATGATCTGCACCGGCCACCAAAGTCCTTCAAGCCCACAGCTCCCTTGTGCCTGTAGCAGTGACTGCTCTGAGAGCAACCCTGAGCTGCTTGGTAAAAGCCACAGCACCAGGGAGAGCTTCCACCATCTGAAACCCAGCGTGAGTCTGGAAATGCCTCTCCTCCTGCTAACACCCCTGTGGAGGCCAGCTCTGGAAGCAGAGTCTGAGTGCCAGGCTCCTCCTTGCCTGTCATCTTGCACTTCTCTCTGCTAATGTCTGGTGCACCTTTCCATCACAGGAACAGGGCTGATGGAAAGAGCTCTCAGGAGAAGCTCTGCCACAGTAGGTGGTCTTTCACATGGATCATTTCCAGCTCCTCCCCTCTTGCCCTTCATCATTTTTCGTCATCAGCATGGTCAGTACTGGAGAAGACACATTCCTGTTCACTACACCTGCTGTCAGTTTGGATTTGCTCATGTGCTCAGGAATCTTGGAGAGGAGAAGACAAGAACCTACCTAAGTGCTACTGGCTCTCCAGACTCCACTGTAGGCATCAGCAGCTTTCTTCATTCATTGGCACGCATCATTTCTCAGTCTTTTCTGCTATGGAGGGGCCACTCTACGGCAGATTTCCTGGACCTGATTGCATCTCCCACTCCTGCCCGAGTTGTCAGAGATCATGGGACATATTCTACTGGGGAATTAAAAAGACAATTAGAACAAATTTTTCTTCAGATAATTTAAATTCCTGGTTTAAATTCCCTGCCATGACCAGCTCATAATTCACTCTTACGACATCACAGCCCGGACTCACAGTGGGAAAAGGCAAGTGTTTAGTGCAAAAGTTTTCTTCTATGGCCAAAGTTAATTAGAAAGGATTCATGTTATACCTTTATTACCTATAACTAGTGTATGCTTTCAAACATATCTGAAACAGTATATTGTAAATCTGCAGATTTAGGAATAAATGAATGATTTTTATTTCTTTTCAGGCAGGAAGCCTATGAAATATTATTTAATGAACTTGTTTGTGCTCCCATACGAGCCAGTTGCTTGGTGGATGTGTGATTACACAAGCTCTCAATCAATGTGGGTGATACTATTAAAAATCAAATCCACAGCTCTTTAACTCCTGCTTTTTTGCCATTTAGATATTTATAGGACAAAAAAAAAAAAGTAGATATAGGTGAAGCTTGTAGTTAGAGCTAAAAAAAGCACAAGCAGTGTAATATTGAGTATTTCAGCATAGTCAGGATGATGGTGACTATACTCCTGCGACCTAGCATGGTTTTCAAATGAACACAAGATACCAAAACAATAGAAATTTGTAAAGGAAGGTAAGTTGTCCATTTTTCATAAGGGCTGCCACATGGAAACTGTTTTGATTTTCACCAGAGGAAATCCCATCACAGAACACACAATAAAAGAGACAACCTGCTCACCTAACACCAACAGAAGACGATTGTTTGGGGCAAAGCTCAGGAAAGCTGAACCTGCCAACATGGTGACTTCAGAAAGGAGGAAACACCCAAGATGAAAATTTTGTTCCAATATCATAGACAGATGGCACCACGAAATTGCTTTGCATTTGATTTTGATGCGAAAACTATGATTTCAAGAGACACCAAAGTGCAGTAGTTATTCTGCTGTCCTTCTCCTTTCAAATCTCTGCTCTTCAGAGAGTGGGCAAGGTGGAGAATGTGTTCAGGTGCTAAGTGGAAGTAAAATTTACCAAGGCAGGAACCCCAGGAGACATGGCCAGATGGTTACAATTACCAAGGTTCACAACCTGGGTTAAAGGAAGTCCGATGGTAGATGGAACTGAGCAGGAGGCAACAATAAACTAATATGGTTTTGAAAGGAGACAGAAAACTCAGTAGAAATGGGAGTATTCAAGTACTGGATATAATCTGGGGCATATTAAGTGGAAGAAATAAATCAAGCAATAGCTTTGAGCACATGGTCTAGAGCTGCATTTTCCTTTATAATTTGTGAAATGATAGCAATTTTTGACAGAGTTTTTAAGAATCAGCTGGACACATATTGGAGATGAAGAGGTAAATCTGCAAACTCACACCACTGAAAATCTGGAAAGCCTGACAGAAGTACTCTTATGACAGCATAAGGCCTGAGTTTAAGCAGCTTCAGGCCAATACAGTGTGTCCAGAGATTATTAAAGCATTAGGTATGACAGTTCCAGTTAAATGTTAACTAGAGGCAAACAGTGCTCTTTCATGGAAAATGCATTGGTGAAAAATGGCAAATAATGTTAAAAATAATTTAAAAGAGAGGGGAAAATTTGCAAAAAGGTTCCAGTTTAAGCATGAGTTTGAATGGTGTATGGAGTAGCAATTAAGTATAGATGAAATCAGAGGGGGGAAAAAATACAATTAATGTTAATAAGAGGATACATCCTTTAAGTACAATATAGCAATGTAATGGACTGTTCTTCGTGTTTGTGCCTCCAGCCATGCAAAGCAACTTGGAAGAAAATCTTGAACAATAAACCTGAAGTCCTGAGCCTACTACGTGTAAGCAGCAAAATATCCAGTGATGTCATGAGATGGGGTGAGACTGGGAACAAGGTGGGGTTTTTTCAGTGGAACCATTTGGTGTTAGAAAGTGTCAAAACCTTTTTTAATCGTGTTCAAACAGTTCTTGATTGAGATTTTGGTCAAAGTATGCGGAAAGAACGGCTGATACAGGAACAGTTGGGACATACCCATGAATTGTGGGAAGGTATTAAGCCAGTTTCTCTGTACTGGAGATGAACTTTGGATAAATAATTATTTGACTGGAAAAAGATAGACTGATTATATAATCTAGTGATTTGGGCACTTATCTGGAATGGGACAAAGTCAGAAATTTGATCCCATATCCTGTAAACCCCATAGATCTCCAATGAGCACTCTAGCCACTAAACTATTGATTTTACTGAATTAACCTGCACATATTGAATTAACCTTACACATACATTCATTTGCTGTCCTAAACCCCTGCCGTTACACTCACAAACTGGATATTTTTTTTAAATTCCAGTTTTCATCTGAGAAAAAATAAAATAAAAATCTGCCCAATTTGCATCACAACATCATAAAAAGTTGTACGTAAAAGTAAAAACATTACAGGAATAGTCAGGAATTATTATGCATGGATTTTTTTCTCAAGTATTTTAGAAGCAAGAGGTCACCAAGAAGATCATGAGGCCCCTTATGGCTGATGACAAGACTAATTTGTTGACAGAAGATTTAGCATTACTTAAGAATTATATGAATTCTTTTTATCAAAGGGAAGAATGGCTGATAGATACCAGAAACAGATTTATTTCCCTAAGGAGGAAGAAGAAATACTAAAGGAAATCAATATCAGATCAGAACAAGTGATTGAGAAATCTGAATGTTCTAGTTGCAGTAAAAAAAAAAAAGTAGTTTCATAAGGCTTGGTTTGAGGTTTTTTTTTTCTCAAAAAGACTATGATTGTGGTCTTAGCATCCGTAGAATTTGAAGAGTAAAGAAATTCAGAAAGATTCAAACTAATTGGTTTGCATCAGGAGCATCTCCAGACAAATGATATTTCAGGAAAAGCTGGCTAAGACAAGCTGGATGGGAGATTACATTTGGCACTTTTTTAGCCACTTCATCCTGTTTTAAGGAAAACAAACCAGGATGTGAAGGTGTGAGAGTTTCACAGCAAAGGTACTCTCGGGCTGGGCTTGTGATCTGTCAGGATCAAGATTGGTCTGTCTGTCTGTGTATCTGTCTATCCTCATTGCCAGCTGAGGAAGAAGCAGGCACAGTCCTCACAGGCAAGCAAGCTGGAGGCAGCAGCAGTCTTGTCCTCAGACCTGATTTGTGCTCTTTGCTGTTGATTTGAAAATCAAGCTCCTGTGTTATTCTCATAAGTATTTTCCTGTTCCATTTCCTTTCCATTCCATCCAACAGCCTCCCTCAATGTAATCACAGAGAGAAGGTAGATACTATTGCAGAAAACATAGAAGAAAAATAAGCTCCTCCTTCAATTAACTTCTTCTGAAGCAACCACTAAGACTAAGTCCTCCCAAAAGTGGAGCGTGCTTGGTAGTGTGTGGTTACAGCATGATGGTTCTGCTCAAAACAGAGCCAAGCTTTCCAAAACTGCCACTGTTTAATGTGCCTCTTCTTAGGAGTATTCAGGGGAAGATACCTTGATCACAAGTTCTGAGCACTTCTCATAATGACTTCTCAGAGCTCAGTGCTGCTGAAACCTCGGAGATGACCACCAGGAACGGAGGACTTTGAAGACAACTACCAAATACACGGAAGCTGCCCTCACAGCATAGTCTAGGAAATAGCCACAGCCTCCAGTAAAGAGGCTTGAGCTGTCCCTGGGCTTCAGATAACCCTTCTGTGATGGTGTTGCACCAATTGCTTCAACCAAGGGATCAGCTGGCGCACGCCGTGGCTCTTCCGCACAGCCTATTCACCCGTGTTTCCTTTCCATGGAAACAGGGGAGGGAAAGGCGACTGAGCCTTGTCCAAACAGGGAGATGGAGGCTGGTCAGGGGGCACATCTGGAATGAGATAGCTCTCAGAGGTCCCAGGGTATGGCCAGCTTGTGTCAAAGAGGAAATGTCAGAGCACATCGATCAGACAAAGTGCAGTTTTGTTTCCCGCCGCACGCTGCTTTGTAGATTTATAACTTCACAAACAATCCTAATATAAACAGGAGCTATTTCCACACTAAGCTGCTCCTCAGCATGATTAAGAAAACGGGACTCAAGCTAAATTACCTAATACCAGGCGGTGTTTCTTCAAGCATTTGGGGAAAACTGAAGAAGAAATATGTAAGCTTCGAGTGCAACTCTAATAATCTATGGTCTCATTATAGCAAGCTGTCGCGGAAAGATGGAGAGTATCGAGGTGAGCTTCTTCAAGTGTTTCAAATAAATTTGGCTATATTGAGCAGTGAGCCCTACCTTAAGATCAAGAAAATGAACTAAGGAGTAATAATTGTAGAATATCATAGAAATAGTAATTCACTGAGAGATTAATGTATGGTCTATAAAGGCGCAATTTGCCATTTGCAATTTTTGCAGGGAGACGGCAGAGGAGACGATGGAGGTTTCGATAAAGCTACAATGAGGTTACAAAACACTATTGACTTTTTCAATTTGAGCTCAGAAGAGTTTAAATGCAGAGAGCAGCACCAAGCTTAGAGAATCAGAGATGCTTCTGAGCCGAAGGCACAAGCCTGGGTGTTTAAAGGCAGTTGTGATTCCCAGGCTGCAGGGGAGAAGGTCTCAGGGCAGCCGCTCTTCCACCACAACACAAATGGTCTTTCTAAGCTAGGAAAATTATTCAAGGCAAGAGATGAGGCTCATCACCCTGTCACCAGGCCTACCTATCAAATATATATATATATCAGTATTGCTACTTAAAAAGAAGCCTTCCTCTGACTACAGCTGTCCCTCCTCATTTGAGATTGCATGTTTCTCTGGACTTTTCACACAGTAACTAAATGACAGTAACACATGCAAATCCTAGGTAAAAGCTGCCTTTCACATCACACTTATTAGTTAACAATCACTGATCAGTTAATCTGAGAGAGCTGCCAACAGCAGGAGGGCACCCAAGTCCATCCCTCCCTTAGATATGTGACTGGAGCTATATTTACCAGCAGGGTTACGGTGTGTCCTGGGTCCCACTTCTAAAAGCCAGCATACATGTATGGTTCATAAAAAAAAAAGGGGGGGAAAAAACCCCCAAAAAGCTCAAACATCAGGACAGTTATCTGTTTAATCAGGACCATAACTCATATTTGGTTTTCTTCTGGAGTTTTGTTTTGAATCTGACCTTTAGTCTGAGCGAATAAAAAGCTTTGTTTTCTTTTACTGCTGAGTTAGCCCTGTACCTCTGGGTCAGTTGAGGACCTGCAAGCACAGACACTCCTGACAGCCCTGGCCAGCAGGGCATCTTTAAAGGGAGAATGTTTCCCAAGGACCTAGGAAGGGCCCGTTTGAGGCTGAGAATTCTGCTGGCTGCTAAGGCTTGGGAACAGTCCCCTCGGCCAGAATAGGTTTTCTCCTGAAGGGAGAGACAGCTGAAAGGCACTTGCATGCAAACACAGCCGTTCCTTGTAAGCAGCTCAAATCCAATAATCTCATCTTTCACCTTTGATACATTGTCCAGTCCCTGGTCTGAAGCAATGAGTGTGCCTGTGGATAAAATACAACCAGTTCTCTCCACTTTCTGGCACCACCAGGAAAGACACGGGATCGCTTTTGTTGGTTCACTCCTTTTGGTGACACTCATTTCTTCAAAGCTCCCCTCAGCTGTCAGCATTGCGTACAACTACATTTTGTGGTAGGAGGGCTTTCTACTTTCCAATGTCCTTGAGAAATAACTGTAAAGAGGGTATTTACCACGTATGGGGTTCATAACAGCTTTCAGAAAACACAGCACTGAATTCACACCTTATTACACATTGATGTGCTCAGACTAAGGAGCCAAAGAGGATCCTTATAACAGAAAGTCTAGCAGGCTCTCAGGGCAACTGTTTTCCTTCCTCTGCCTCCCACTCCCTTTCTGTAAGATGAGGATCATGCTGCTATCCTGCTTTGTAAGAATTTTTGAGAGGAAAAAAGTCACAGGGACAATGGGCAAGGAAGTTCATTTTCATTTTAAGTGACCGACTATGAAAAAAGTGCAGTGATGGAGCAAGTGGAGGAAGGAGCCAGGTTTGTTATCCCTCTTTTATGACAGAGAGACCCATTTCTTGTTGGTTATACTCCAATTAATCAGGCTCAATGAGATAAAGACATGCTACAGATCTATGAAGATCTTCCCCTGCTTATTAAGAAGAGGAGCACACCCAGGAAACTGAACATTACAGCCCAGACATTTTGAAATGTGCCCTCTTGGGAGACCAGTTCCTGGATAACAAGGGGCATTTCCAAATGACATTTTAATCAGGGTTCTTGGATAACCCCTGCTCGAGCCCATCAGTAGCATCACCAAGTCTTCCCCTTTACACATCTGCCCAGCCCTGCTCCCTGGCACAGGGGCAGCTTCGTGAACTCCCGGCCATGGGAGCAAAGTCCATCACTTGGGGACTCTCCTGAAGGTCTGTTTTCACAGCATGGAACCCATTTCACACCACCTCTCTCCTTCAGGTTTCCTTCCCCCTGGGCCCAAGTCACACTACTGTGGCACTGGCTTCAATAAGTAACTTTTTATTGTGCCTAATCATGTGCAAATGTGTTAAAATTGGTAGTTTTTAGCAAACAGTTATGGAACATATTACCGTAAGGCATTTGTTCATGGCGTGACAATGATTGGCCCCATGCCACTTAAATGTTTTATTTAATAATGTGGGAATTTCAGTGTGTTTTCCTTTCATTATTTTTAACTTGAAAACAGAAACAGAAAGCCCCTTCTTTAAAGTTAAAACTTTACCGCCTAGAGTCTGTCAAAAGCAATATAAGCATCTGGATTTTAAAAAGGGAGCTTTTGCAGGATGTTAATTTAATATACTGGCATATTTCATGCATACTTTTTCTATTTTGTATGCTCGAAGCTATCTCCACAGTGACCACCCAGGAACAACAGACTTTTCAAAATTCAAAAGCTACGAGCAGAAGAAGATGCCCGCGTAACGCTGCGCGTCGCAGGTAACAGCTGCCAATCCTGGAAACCAAACGCTACGCACAACACTTCAGCTGCTCCCTGCGATGCGTTTATATAAGCCAGCAGGTAAAATAAAAGGGTTTACATTACAAATAATCTAACCTTTAGCTCCCAGAGGGTTACCCTTCCAAAACAATCCCACTTTTAATAAGGTGTGCTATGAATAGAAACGGTTTCAGTCTTCCACGAGTGAGAACTTTGCGAGGTAACGTCTCAAGCCCCGCGCTGTTTTGGCCGAGATGCCACATTGCATCCTACGTCACGTGAGAGGAATTACCAACCAAGTACAGATTGATGTTCTAAATCGGGAACTTCATCAGAGTAAGGACAAGCACACACACGTCTTCCTCTAGTTTCCTGAAAATCTTCTGCTGAGATCTTTTGCAGAAGCCCCTCAACTAGAAAAAAAAAAAAAGGGCTCTCCGTCATTTAACGCTGTGAGCACAGATTGCTGGCTGGCTTATGCATTTCAGGAACAAACATATTTCTTTGGAAACATAGTCTAAATATGTTCAACATGAAGCAGTTCTGTTTGTGCAAGTGATTTGCTCATGTATTGCCATAAATCAAGTTTGAAAGCAAAAAGGGAAAAAAAAAAATCCATATTTTATTTTCAGCTAGACTCTTTCATTTCAGAACTTGATCTTTACTTGATCCTTTTCTTTTCCCCACTCTTTTTTTTTTTTTTTTTTTTTCTTTTTTTTTTTTTTTGTGGTTTTTTTGTTTGTTTTTTGATTGTTTTGGTTTTTTTTTTTTTTTTTTTTTTACAGTCATCCTGTCTACAACTCTACTGTGGGTTTTCTTCAGGTGGTTACATTGGAGGTCCCATCTCATACAATCAGCATGGCAAACCATTCTCCTATGGACTGACCCGTGAGGGATGGTGTAGAGAGAAAAGCAAGAACTTATTGACAAATAAGTGCTTCTAAGAGTGGCCTGCCCTGACTTATAAGGGGAATTTGAATGATAAATACAGAGGACAGCCCCAACACACAAAAGAATCAGCTGAACAGAATGAAAACAAAATGTAAGAAAAAAGAGGGATATTTAGCAAATAAATATGTATAAAAATATAACCCTGAAATATGCAGAGTAACATTTTATGCTTCCTCACTGACACAGAATTTTTTGTCACTTAATCTTCTTTTGGAGCCTACTGTAATGGTCTTACTGTAGTTATTCAAGCATTCAGGGTCTCATTTACTACATCACATTTTATGGTTTTTTTAACCATCATCCAAACTATTCTCCTCGTAAAAAGGACAAACTGTAATGCAAACCTTCTACTTTTGGAAGAGCAGAGGAAAAAGAGATGTTAGGAAGAAAGACCTGGGACTACTGCCTATACTACAGGTTTTCCAGCCCTTTTACCTGACAAGTAGAAGGTATGTCAACTCCAGCACAACAGTTTCTGGAGTGAAATAATTTTCTCAGGTCTTTCAGTTTCAGCCATGGAAGCGTTAGCTGGAGAGCTGAGCATTTTGGAAACTGGAGAATCAGGAAGCGGAAGGGTTACTTGATTTTTACATTTTTGTTTTATGTTTTAAACCCAATTTGAACTCAGGCACTGAGATTCATCCCACTTGAAATAACACAGTTGAAATAATTGTGCTTACTTGGAGCCGCTACAGGCACTGATGGCCACAATTTCAACTACCTAATGACTGTGTGGGCAGATTACCAGGGGAGGACCCCTGGCTGCTTGTGCCAGAGTAACTCTTTGACCTTTTGTGGATCACCTGAACCACCTTGGCTGCTTCTTGCTTAATCAGCTGGTAACAGAACAAACAGAATCATTTTAAATTAATTACAACCGCCGTCAATACATTCACGTAGCTGAACAAATTAGAGACAAACCTCCCTGACACTTGAGCTTTTTAAACAGTTGCGATACCCAAAAGACAATTATTTAACATATATATATATAGTTTTTAAAAGCCCCAGCGATGTTATAAAATAAATACTGGCAGCAAAATGCTCAGGCAGAGGCACGCAGAGTCTCTCGCAGCAAAGGCTGCAGGAACAAGCTGCCAGCAGCCCGACAGCTGCATCTCATTCTCATAAAAGGGAGCAGATTTGGTTCAGTTGCCCCCCCGAGGAAGGTGAGGCCCGGAGTGAATCCTCCCAGGCACGACCGCTGCCCCAGCCAGCCCACGCACCAGACCAGGCAACCTCACCCCTATCCCCAGTCTACCCACCCCTAATTTGGCGTTTTCCTGCTTCCAAGTTAGTGAGCTGGGGCTCTTGAGCTCGGAGAAGAGGAGACTGAGGGGTGACTTCAATGTTTATAAATATGTGAAGGGCAAGTGTCAGGAGGATGGAGCCAGGCTCTGCTCTGTTATGGCTAATGACAGGACAAGGGGCAACGGGTGCAAGCTGGAACAGAGGAGGTTCCACAGAAACATAAGGAAAACATTTCCACTGTGAGGGTGACAGAGCCTGGACCAGGCTGCCCAGAGGGGTTGTGGAGCATCCTTCTCTGGACACATTTAAAACCCGCCTGGATCAATCCCTGTGTGACCTGCTCTGGGAGGGGGGTTGGACTTGATGATCTCCAGAGGACCCTTCCAACCCTTAACATTCTGTGAGCTTGGGAGTGAGGCTGTGACAGAGATAAGGGCACTTGGCTGCTTCCTAATCCACCTGTACTCCATGGATACAATTGGATAAGATGGAAAATAATTACTAATGGCAAGCTTTTTTTATGCACTCGGTGAATGGTTTCCCTAGACGTTAATAGGTCTGCTAGGTATCGGTTTCAAAAGTCCACACAACTCGGGCTGCTCAAGAGGGCAAAAGTTGAGGCAGGCGGAACAGCGGTGCACATCTTTGAGAGGATTTCTTTTTCACCCCAGGCTACAAAATATTATTTATGATTCCATGGCTGCTACCAGTTGCTGGTGATGTCACACTTGGCTTTTTACATCTTTTCTGCCACCGGAGTGCCAACTCCAAGAAACCCTACACTGCAGAGAAAGGCAGGAAGATGTCAAGGAGCATGTGCTATGACTTCCCACGCCCCAAACCCGCTGACAACACAGACGCTATGTAATGCCCGACAGAGCGCTCACACATCGGGACAGCGACAGCGCTTCCTTTGGCGGTAGCTAAATGGATTGGAAGATTGCTGTGCTACAGCTTCTCAGTGAGGAGAGCTGTCAGCAGCTTTGCGATGGCCATCTGGGGAAAACGAGCACTTGGCCCAAAGCAAGATGACGTAAGAGGTGAGGAGCACTGGCAGGGACATGGTGGATTATATTAAAAACCTCTCTGATTTGTTCGCGAGCTGCGGATGACAGCACTGGAGCGAACAATAAAATGCTTTTACGATGCTCCGTAAATCCTTTGGGTTCACCACGCTTGTGTCCATCTTGAGCTCATCTATTGGCCAGGAATGAAACAGAAGTCAGTTATGTTTCATTCGAAATTAAAATTGTTATTTATGTATGTCCTGGTTTGAGTGAGAACAGAACTAGTTCCGTTCAGTGATTTTACTTCTCAGCTCAGTTCTAACTGCACTGTCTGAAGTCAGCAGCCTGTTCTCACAGACAGCGTCTGCTTCCAGCAGTGATAACGCCCCATGGGCAGAGTTACTGCCAAGGGTTGGTGGGCAGGCCAAGGCCACTGCTGGATCTGCTGTTCCACACTGGAGGGGGTGCAGAAAGTGAAAGGCAGCACCTGCAGGGAGGAGCAGCCAGGACAGGGGACCCCAAACTGACCAGAGAGGTATTCCATCCCATATACATCATATTCAGCAGAGAGCTGAGGGATCTGAAAGGTCTGTGGTCCTTCTCCCCTCTTGGACTGCTTTGCCAGCTTTGCTTGGCTTGGCTCAGGTCCTCTTTCAGTTCCTTCCCTGGAGCATTCCAGGAGGACTCTGTCCATTCTGCCTTTGACCCTGGTCTGTGTGTCCTGAATCCAGCACCAGAATCCAGCTCCTGAACACAGCTCCCCTCTGCCGCTGGTCCCAGGCTGGGACTGTCCCAGTGCCTGCTCCACAGCACCAGTGGTGACGGTGATGGAATTGCCACTGGGGAGTTGGGTTTGATACTGGTTTTGTATATACCTGTATATATTCCATTTTTATTATTATTAATTTCATTCTCACTAAAGCTGTTCTAGTCCCTTTTCTAATCACTGACTCTCTCTCCCTTATTCTCTTTCTCTTCCCCTCTGGGGAGGGAGGGGTGTTAACAGAGAGCGGCTGTTATAGGTCTAAGGGGCTGCCCTGACCCTAAACCCTGACAATGTACAACTCAAATAATAGCTCCTGCATGATGCAGACACCTGACAACTATATTTTGCATTTGTTGTTTGGCACGCACCTTTTCAACTTGTTTTCCTCATACATTTGTTTGGTAAGAAATCATAAATGCCTTCCTTGCTGTGGTGTGGAAAACAAATGCTGTAAGGTAATATGCAATATGTATTATTTTTGTTTCACTCAGAAAAAGAGAAAACCCATCACAGCAACGACAAATGCCAGAACTCTGCATCTGCTACCCCAGTTTTAAGAACATATGTGCTTGGTGATAATCACATTAATAACAAACTAATCTTATCGATTAACAAATGTAATGGCTTCTGCAAAATGATGATCAATTCATGACTATTTCAGAAGCACACAAAGGTTACTCAGTTAAGTGTCTTTTGCTTACGGTGTCAGGTTTAGCTGACCCGTAGTGGCAGAGCAGGTAAGATTTGGATCCCACTGAGTGGCTAAAGCAGAATGACTGTGTTCAGTGGAATTTCTCCTGAAATACATCAGGTTAATGGGGATGAGAAACTGGCAAAAAATTCCCAGGTTTCTTTCTGGCCAAATTCCCAGCACAATGGCAAATCAAATGAGAACAATGGCAGATTGATGAGAGTGCAGTGAATCAGCAGACCAAAGTGACTACGTCCCTGCTTTAACAAGACACTGAGAAGTTTGCACGGCTGTGGCCCAGGCAGAGCCCTTCCCAATGTAGAAACCATCCTGGGGAGATGCAAAAAGCAAAGGAGGCAAAACCCCAGTCCTACTTGTATTTTCACTATTTACACAGCACTCAGAAATGGACAAGCGACACAGAGAGTATGTACCACATTTGCTGTTACCCCACTCTCTGGGATCTGATGGTCTGTGCTGGAGAACCTCAGCTAAGAGACTTTCATCCGAGCAGTTTACAACGTGTGTGTCACTTCAGTAATAAAATTGTGCCAGTTGAAACATCGCTAGAGAACGATGGGATTTATTTAGAAAAAGATGTTTGCCATTGAAGTCTGCATTAGTAATCAAGCTTACATTCACTCTCAAGGAGAAGAAGAAAAGTACCTTGAGTGGATTTCAGAGGATCACCTCTGTCAACCAGGACTTCAGCAGAGACCCAAATTTAATTTACAGTTTTCTCAATGGAAAGGTGAGCAGTACAGCATGTTCTGGAAATTAAATTTCAATGATTAAAGACATTATTTATTACAGATGAGCTTGCTCCTGGGCAATTACTCAATCTAATTTTGTTTCTTTGTGTATTTCAGCATTATTCACTGAAAAGGCTGCTGAAAAAAAACCCTGCATTTGCATAGCTTTATTTGCTTGGTCTGTTTGTTTGAAATTACCAAAGTTTTCAAACACCTTCCTTTAAGGAATGGCAAATCCATAATCACTAGGAACCACAAATTCCCTGCAAAATGTGGATGCATGAATTCTTAAAACAAAACAAAACAAAAACCAACAACAAACCCAAAGCAAGTTGCAAAAGAAGCAGATCTGGACGCTGTCTTCCAGCAGAAATGTAATTGGAAGAGATTACGTAGCAGGACAAGATCATACACTTCCGTGCAAGCTTCTGAAATCAAAAGTTAGCTTTCTGATGTTTTGGGAGTTCGTTGTCTTGTGGTGGTTTTGGTTGGTTGGTTTGGATTTCTTTTTTTGTTTTGTTTTGTGGTGGGTTTTTTGGGGGGAGGGGTTGGGGGTAGTGTTGGGTTGGGTTTGTTTACTTGTTTTGTTGTGGTTTTTAATGGGAAGACAAAATAAAGAGGTATTGCATGTGAACCATCTCTACTGCTTGCAGATCTGGCAAACAAGAGGAAGAATTATGTCTCTGTCCTAGCCTCCAATTATCTTCCATAACAAAAAAAAAAAGCAGAAAGAACCAAACACAATCACCACATGGTATTCTCAAACAATATTAAAAAATACGTCACACTTTAGATACTGTCACGTTACTGGAAGGACCACCTGAAGTTATGCACAGATATAATTCAACTTGTATTCTGTATCCAGAAATGACTCAGAAAAAGGAAACCTTGCTTTTTAACATGAAAACATCAAGTAGTATTTGCTAAAAAGACTTAGAGGTTCCCATTTGAATGTTCACATGGTGACAGCTATAAAAGGCGTGGAAGAATCTCCAGTTGTGTGGGGGTTGCTGCATAGTGATAAAGGGAAGAAGTGAGAACTGCAAAGTTTTGCTTTCTTGGTGTAATATTTCACAACTTTCCTACAGCTGCATAAAGGAAACCCTTAAAAGAAATGGTACAGAAGTCATAGCTGAAAAGGCAGAAAGACTTCTTAAGGTTTGTGTTTCGTGATTGCTCACACGTTACTTAAAACGTTCCCGTAGCTCTTAGAAGTAAATAATTCCTTTCTCCCTGCAAAGCAGATTTGTTTCTGTGCTTTCAGAGGAGGCAGAAGAGCTGAATGTCCTGGTTTAGGACAGGTTAGTGGGGTTCTGCTATCGATTCGAAGCTGTGACCTTAAACCAGCCAATTCTCCCTCTCCCTTCACAGGCCCATTCTTTTCCCTCTGCTTGTAACTCCCTGACCGTTTATGGTGCGTTGCTCGTCCACCGAGCAGCTGTCAGTTCGCCTGCATTCCTCCCCTCCCGTCCTTCGGATGGTTCGAGGTTTTCTTCCTAATCACACCTAATTGGATGTTTAAAATGCATAATCCTCTGGAGAAGATTACTCTGGCAGAGGCTTTCAGGAAACGCGTGCTCTTGTGTTATCAAAGGTCTTTGGTGGTTTCCTACCCGATCCCCCTGCCGCATCATTAGAGGTGTTCGGAAGAATGCACAAGCAGCTTCCCAAAGTCTTGTATGGCATTGAGTTTCCTCCAGGAAACACCAGTGGCTGCAGGGGAGGGGGTGTAAGTTTGGCCTGGTGCTTTGCAGGAGGTTATGTAACAGAACAACAAACTAGATTAATTAACAGGCATTTTAGATGTGATTGAAATGCACTTTAATCTGTTCACAACGTGCACAGTTTAGATAATTTTATCAAAAATGGAAAGAAAATCAATGTTTGCAAGAAACTGCACATCTACCATCAGTGGGTTTTACTTCCCAAAGACTGAAAGATAATGACACTACAATCTACTGAAGTCCTTAATCAATCAAGAGGAAGAGAAAAGGTGAGGAGAAAAGAGAGAAAGAGAATTACAGAAGAATTAAGATTCCTAACCTGCTAAAGATCCAATAGCCACTGTTGGAAAAGGGATATCTTCTATAATAACCACATTTATTATGCATTGCTAGTAAAAGCCTGACAGGTTTATCAAGTCATTATACAGAAACCCTACCACCAGTGCACGCTCACATACCAAAAGCCCACAATCTAAAATTACATGTTTGGGCATTCATTGGATAAGAATATTTCAGGGGGGAAGATGGGTAAAAAAAAAGAGGAGAGATAAAAAGAAAGAATCTCCTAATAACATGAGAGGAGTCGGGCATATCTGCAATTCTTGACAACTACATTATTTCCACCATCATTATCTTGACGTTACCCTCTAAGCCCCCTGAAAATACCCTGGAAAAAGGATACCTCAGAATCCACCGATCTTATGAAACTATGAGTTTTAATTACCTAAACCAAAATCCTCCTCTGCACTTTCTGTCTTTACAAAAGATCCCAACAGACTTGAAGTGACCAGGACAGCAACAGGGCAGTAGAATGGAACACAGCAACTTTAAACACAAATAGCTTTGAAAAATTCACTACAATACTGTACGTTTTTGAATGGACTTCTGAGGAGTTGGGGGTCCCAACAGACTAGAAAAAACATGGATGAAAAGTGAGGTTGTTTTTTTAGAGAAAAGTTTATGATGACACTTGGGAGGGACATCAGGTGTACCCAAGAATAAGTGGCAATATATACCTTAAGAGAATTGACTATAGGCGTCTGCAATCACATGGGAGACGTGTCGAATTTATCAGAGGCCTCACTAGAAGAAGCACAGTGCTAAAAAGCAACAACAACCAAACCAACCCACCAGTTCCTGAGGCTGTCAAACAAACCCAAGCAAGAGATGAAGGCAGTGAGACTTCGTTCGGCAACACGAGGCGGTCAGCGTGGTAGACACAGCGGGCTGGGTTCACGTCTCACATACTTGACTTTCTGTGGCCAAGCCAGTGGAGACCTGGGAGCATGAGCTCCTGCCTTTCAACGCTTATTTATTTGATTTACACCAGACCAGCAGAGAACAAAGGCAAAGCAAATTAGGGCTCATGCAGAGTTTACTAATAAAGTGTGGATAGATGCTGTTTCCAGGCTGCAGAACTCAACCTAGGTAGGTCCCTAATTATTTTCTCTTCTGAATTTGCCCAAAGACTTCCTTGGTGTTTCACTCACCACCAGCAGCCTCTGCTGCAGCTACAAGGTGTAAATCGCACACGTGTGTTCAAAAAATGAAGTCCTAATGGAGAATTTGAATAAACTGACCTGAAACAGAGTCGCCAATACCTCCCTCAGGGAGCTTCTAAGTAATGACAGAAGGAGGAAACTTTCTTTTTCACGCTGGCTGTGTTGCAAGCAAAAAAAAAAAAAAAGGTGTAGTACAGTCCAAAAAACAGACAAGTTATCATCTTTAAGATTTGCACTACAAAGATTAGAAATCTAAAAAGCCTTGACTGGCCAGGTTTGCTTAGAGACCTGAGAAGCAAAGCAACGGGCATCAGAATCTTGGAAACTTACCCTGCAGATCTGCGCAGTGAAGCACCAGAGGCAGGCGTGATCGAAGCAGACTGAAGGCAACATGGGGCTGAACCCACACCACAATCTCAGGGGACGCAAAAGCAGCAGCTGCAAATCGAGATACTAGACTTGCCACGCAAAAACATCCAACTTTTCTATGTTTCAAAAAAAAGTTTTCACTGAAACATGACTGGTTTTTTCTACAGTTAGAACTAATAGTTTATTAAGATGCTGTGCGCTCATTTTATCTACCCCATCCAAACCAAGAAGGTCAGAGAGCTTTTCAAACAGTCTATCTTTGAAGAGCTTCCCTAAAGAAATCTGGATATGTGGAAAAGAAATTAAAATGTTCCTATTTTTTTTTTTTTATTAAATACAAAGCACTTGCTGCATGCTAGGACAGAGGTTTTTAACTGGATTGACCAGGGAAAAATGATACACGAAGACGGTTTAGACGTTGAGCCCTGCTAGATGGTCACAATAACTCTAATAAAGCAGCTGTTGTTGGCACTACTAAAGTTTACATATCAATTTAGGACAGGGTGATGTTTCAGTATAGTATTGCTTAGTAGCAATTAGTTTTATCTGAAGTGATTATGTGTTCAGTTACTTACAGAGGCCCATAGTATTAGGAATCATTCAGAGTCTGTTTGCAAATTTCTGCTTGGAAAAGACTTTGAGTATTACAGAGGTTTCTTGCAACCCAAAATGCAGAGGAAAAAAAAAAAAAACTATGGCAGCAATGATTGCAATCAGAAATGTCAGGCAGCCTAGAATGAATGAGATAAAGCCAAGTTATCTAAAACCAAATTATCTAAATATCAGTGCTGCTACTGACTTACCAGAATGGAACGGGTTGAAGCCAGAGCTGCAGCACTGGTGCAGATCCAACCAGAGAGCGTTTCTGGGGTGTCTGCAGAGAGAAGGGCAGCAACGTGGAGACAAACATAAGGTCACCCCTCTTTTCCTATGCACAGACTCGCTCCATCCTGCCACCCTGATCTGTTGGGAGAAAAAAAACATGTGACCTTCAAGGAGTGGCTTGGTTTGTGCAGATGGACCAAAGCTCTGTGCTCGCAGGGACTACACAGATACAGTGAGATCTGCGCTAGCTCAGGGGATTCTGACCACTGCCCCAGATCTGATCCTAGCCAAAAACCTCCTGGGCACAACACAACACCATTTACAGGAACACTGCCTGTTGTGCAAGAAGGTTGGACTCTAAATCTTATATACAACCTGGTTCCCCAAGACAGGGAAATTGTCCCATTAATAAAACCTTAAACATCAATTGCTCAGATGCCAGTGTTGTTAAAAGAAACGTAAATACGAACTGCCGAAATTTTAACATCCTACTGACCATAAGATACTTTACCAGTTATACACACACATTTTGATGGAACTGCACCCACTTCTGGAGTGAAGGCTCTTCCCTTAGTCAAACAAGGTATGAATTAATAAGATTAACATGGTGCTACTCTAGTCATATTTGCCCTTGTGTACCACTCGTGGATAGTATACAGCATGTGATATACTCCAGCCCTCTGCATGCTAATTCCAGGTCACAGTTTTAATTAGCCCATGCATAATATATTTGAGGGATCTCTATTTGTGATGTGATTGCTTTTGCACTGGGGGTTTAATTCAAGAATCATTTCTCGTATCTCTGTTCTGGGTAGGAGAAGACCATGCTGGTCCTGGCACAGCAGCCTTTGGAAATCTTTTCCCAGCGATGGGCTGAGATGAGAACCAGTGGTACCACCATGGTTTTCTACATGAAACTCTCATCTCAAGTCTCATCCAGTCTGCGTTGCATCCCTGCGCATAGATACTGATCCCTAAGGATTTTAGCTATCTCTTTTCCAGCAAGTAAACCCAAAAGTGTCTCCAACACAAATGTCCATCTTCGGACCACAGCTGAAGAGTGGCTGATTACCTTCCTATGACAGTCAGACCTTCCATGCTACACAGAAAATTGTAAGCGCTGACACTGAACCTTTATAAATAGAGAATATTTTCAAGAAGCAATCCTGTGAGATCCTCTGAAGCACTTACAAAAAGCTCACAAATGTAAAAATCTTATTCTACTGATCTCCTTTCTTTAATTTGTGTCTTTAGCCTCGTATAGAGGCATGGTCTCCTGACTCCATAGTAATTAGATTTTAAATTATTCAAATTGTTATTTTGGGGTTTAAAAACCAGAAGTTGCTTATAGACACAAAATATGAATTAATTACTTGTAAACATATATGTAATGCTGATGTTTTTATCGATGTTTCTAATAATTATGGAATTATCCACTAAAGTAATCTAAACACTATACATTAAGTACAGTCAAAGATAGAAAGTATCATTAAAAAAAAAACAACCCTAAAGAGTTTGAGGGCATGATATCAAAACGAGAAGTATATCCGTACAATTATTCAACACCAAACATTAATTCAGTGAATAAAAGCACTAAGGGTTTAAAGTAATTTGGCTAGCACACACAAATCACTTTGCTACAATAATCACACCCTCAGACTAATTGCTCACCTGATTCTAAAATAAACCTCACAGCTTGAAAAATTAAGCAGAGGGTTAAGACACTGATGCTGAGGGTGATAAGATACAATTACGTGTTCATTCTGGTTTAGATAGGGTTGTTCTAAACATCAGTGCTAGCTTGGTCTGTAGCTATATATCCATCTATATATCCATGGCTCAGGCTGAGCATGTTCATTGGACATATGCTCTTTTTTTATTGATAATATTGCAAAATTTGCACACACAATGTACTGATGGGGTAGCAGGGGAAGAAAGAAACAGAACAATTAATTGATGGCGTTTATACATACCTTAGACTCATTCAATTTCTTTAATATCAATTTAATTTAGTCCCCACTATTTTTTTCTGTGGTCACTAGTGGTGCTTCCTTCTCGGGCAATATTGTCTTTGACACAACCTTGGAAAGGTCTGTAGAAAAAGCCAAGCCATTTGATTTCTGAAGATGTCCTCTCCCTGGTTATGATAACAAGTTGTCTCTGAGGATATGCTTTAAATCACGTATCTCCAATTACAAACCGTATCTTTGCGTCGCTGCTTTCAGATCCTACTCTCCTGTCTTTGTTCCAGATGAATGCCACCTGTTTCCAATAGCAAAATACCTTATTAGTCAATTGCTATCAATTAACCTTCAGCAACCACACACTGCATTACAAAAGGATTATGAATGTAGATCAGATCACAGTCCATCACAGGGAGGGAATTAAGTGTATACATAATCAAAGTCCATTATACCATATACTGTGTGTAAATTACCACAGCAGGGCAGCATCGGTGTTTTCACTATATCTGAAAAACCCTTGGTGCATACTAATACTTGTTGGAGCTTCTCATATATAGTAGTCCAAGACCTATGGTATTAGAATTTAACTCAGTTTTATTCTCCTGTCTTTCATCCACATCTCACATCAGGACACGTTATGCATTTCTTGTGCCCAAAGAGAAATATTCTTCCCCAGAAACAAGCAAAAGCCCAGCATTTTAATGAAAATTATTTACATTAACATGAAAAATTATGAACCCTGTGTCACAGAAGGAGCTATTTCACTGCAGAAATTAATCCTATGTTGTATTACGTACTATGCATGAAGAACTTCTTGGTTTCTCCTTAATTCTCACGTCCTCTTGGTACTCGGTACATTTTCTTTCCGCTCTTGGGTCTGGCAGATCAACAAATACGGCTGGGTTTGTGGTCCATCCTAATTCCAGTGCCATGACAAACCTCCAGCAGCAGTGGTGTCACAGCTGACAATTAAAAACATAGCAACTTACTGTTGAGAACTGGCAAGGGATGCACTCGGCGAGCAAGCTGACACTCCTGCATTTCTGAAATGCTGCCTCAGCTCTTAAGCTGCATGATCCCTGCTAACACCAATACAGATTGGGAAGCTGAACTCAGATGTACTGATTGCAAGCTCTTGGAGATCACAGCCCTGTTACTGGACACCAAACTCAATGGACTGCGGGAACAAGGGACAGCAACAATTTTATTAACTGTTCCCAGTAGTCACTGCTTTGAGATACAGATTCACCCCCATATTCTCTCTCTCTGGTCTTTTGTGATAAAACAACACACGTGAGAAAACCCATCCTTTCTAGCTGCAGGTCTGTATGTCTACCATTGTCTTCTTTAACTCTGTTTCATCCCTGACATTCCTGTGTTTCCCCAACTCTTTGTAGCGTTGGCTCATCTAAAAATTACTGAAAATCAAATGTGGTCCCCTAAGGAGTCATTTTAAAGTAACAGGCTTTCTGCGTTAATGAATCTGCTGTTTACAGGCTAACCCAGACTCATGGAGCCAGGGACAAAGGCCACTGAAGCCAGTGGGGCCAAAATCTGTCCTATATTCAAAAGACCTTACTATGTTTTGAGGCAATACCAGCTGCTTGGATGAGAATTGCTCTTTCACAGAGACATGACCTTAGTCATAAAGACATGTGTCTTAAAGGAACCTCTCTCCAGGATTCCTTCTTATGATTCGGGAATTTTAGAGTGTCAATATGTCTATAATCTCACACGTACTATCATCTCTTCATCTTCAAAAGCAAGACGAAACTGCATCAGTGGACCTGATGCTGGCAGACTTCAGCCTAATCCATTTTTCCATCCCACCTCACACTTTTGGCTTCTGCAGTCCTAAGTATGCAACTGTATGGAGACAAAAGAACCCCATATCACACCAACACTGACCTAACCCCAGATGAACATAAGCCAGCAAGAGGAAAAAGCCAGCAAGAGGAAAACAAACACTGTATTTTCTTAAGAAAATGCTGTTTCTTGAGGACGTTTCATTTTATCAAGACATTTTTGTGTCTGAAGGAAGAAGCAAAAATGCAATTAGAGGAAAAGACCTAACATATGAATGTCATTTGTACGGTTAAGCAGAGATAATACAGTGTTGTGTATTTAATCCTACTCCCTGTCTTTCTGGTATAGTGCAAATGAGAAATTGAAACATTAGTAAAACATTCACAAGCTTCATTAAATTGTAGCACTCTTTAATTAATAGTGGAGTTCTAAGTTACATCGTTGTCTGCTCTCTCTTCCTACAAGAGAGTGTCTCCCTAACAGGAGCTGAAGAAATAAAGACATGGAATGGCAATTCAGGCTGGGAATTTTGGCTTGTGCTTTCAAATCTCTCAGTGGGTGTGTGTGTGTGGAAGCATTTTCCACACTTCCAGTTGGTTTGCAGCTTTGTTCTTTCCCCAGTGCCAACATACACAAACTTCAGTCCCAAAATCCTCTGCCTCCAATTCTTGATCCTATTCTTTACCTCATGCAGTTCCTGTTCCCTGTGTCTCCTCCACACCATGGCCAATCCAGCCTCTCACCACCTCTTTCCTCCCCAAACCATCTCACCCTGGGGCCCTCCCTCCCTGTCCTGGTCCTTCCCCATGAGTGGCTGAATGGAGAGCAGCACTTGAAAGCACCCGGAGGTGTTAGGTCCTGGTTGCACTGGGCTTTCTCATGGTAGTGCTGGACACCCCTGTGGCAGCCAATGTGCTGTACAACTGGAAGGGGAAATGTGGGTTTGGGGAAGCTAACGTATACTGTAGAGTGTTTAACAGAGGTAGTTCCCACAGCCCAGGTGATGTCCCTGTGATCCATGCCCATTAAGAACCAGCACAGTGATGTCCTTGCTGCTGTTGAAGTCAAAACTTCCGCCTGTTTCAAGGGTGCCAGTTCAAGGCTGGGAATCCATTATCTACTTAATTAGGCCCTCACTTGCCAACTGCCTAAACTGGTTTTCCAGACCTGCATTCCCATTTTACACCAGTGTAAACGAAGGAAGAGCTGTGTGTTCACTTAGCCACTTGATTTAAAACTACCCATAGAACTACAAAAAGAGATGACTAATACTGAAGAATATAATGTATGTAAACCCCCTTCAGATGTCAGGAAGTGTCATATATGCAATGCACACACAACTGTGCTTCAGCCTGCAGCGAAACTGGGCAGAAAATAACATTTCTCCCAAAGTCCCAGCACGTGTTCACTTCCCGTTGTCTTCACACTCAAGTACTTTGGTGTTTACATCCCAAAGGCATGGAAGATAACGGAATGTATACAGGATCCTGTACAACAGTACTGCTAAAAGCTCTGAAGAGAAATCTCACAGATCGTGGAATGCTCTAGCATATCGTTCAGCCATGCAGAAATACAGTGTAAATTTATTCCAGCTTTAACTTACTTTGGACATTACCCTTTCTATAACCTGCCCCCCCTGAAATTATTTCCCTACTACCTTGCTCAGAGCATTCATCTCTCTATTATCCATAATCATTCCAACGTGCTCCCTTTTGCTCTTTTATTTCCACTAAGACAGCTATATTTAGGAAGCTGTTTCCTGTCCTAGAGATCCTTGCGTCACTAAGAGCAGTAGACCTTCATCAGGCTATGTTGTTATTCTTACCTGTAATGACAGAAGTTGCAATATTGTGGAATCAAATCCATTTTACAGCTCGTTTTACAGCTCCAGGGTTAGTAGTAACACTGACAGCTCCTGTGAGATGAGGTTAATACACAAAACATGCAAGCATTTGTTCTAATAAGGTTTTTCAGTAATTTTAATGTCCTCCAGTACTTTATTTTTTAAAATAACTGTAGTATTCCACACAGTGGTGCAAAAAAAGACTGTGACTAAAAAAAAAGTGCTTCCTGGCACAATATTTTCTTTTTTTTTTTTTTTAACTACTCAGAGAATTAAAGAGTCATTATGAAGGTTTCAGTTTTAATTCTTCCTAAACCTGGTCTACAAGAAGAGATGCCTCTTATAGATTTCCTGACAGCTTAATGACCTGGACTTTTAAAAATGTTTTCTTCTTTATTAGTTACGCTGGAAAAGAAACCAACATCAGCACTGCTTCTAAGGGAGAAACAGAAAAACCCAAACACCTACATGGGGATTGGACATAAGGAATTTTGTAAGCCTGAATTTAATATGCTTGTTCAGTGGCAGGCAGCTTTAGGAACCAATTATACATAACTTAAGTACATTGAAATTGCTGCTGTGACTTACATTTATGGGGTGTGATACAAATGAAAGACTGGCCTGGATTGTGAGCAGACTTGTTCTAGGAGGTGGATCTGAATCCTTTCAACATTGGGGGAATTAGAGGCGGGCTGACATTTGGGGCTTTGGTTCATCTTCACAAGGTTTCACAACAACAGAACATCAAGCCAGATTTCCTCAGAAATTGAAGTTGCTCTGACCTACCTCTGAACTTCGTAGAGGCAGTGAGTGAGTAAGGTTCAACAAGTGGTTTATGGGAGTTCACCAAAGGATCTGAAAATTAGAAAACACCACCCAAAATGTAAAAAAAGTTTTTATGGTTACACAAGCAAGAAAGTCTGTGGTTTATACAGGGCAGAGTGCATGCAAGCATTACAAGCAGGTGTGAGAAAGCTCATTTTAGATATCATGTACATTCTTTTTATCAAAATCCTTCTGTGAGATTTTTTGTGTATCATAATCCAACTTAACAAGATCCAGACACTATTAGCTTTACTGGAACTTTTCATAGCTGTTGTATTTGAAAACGTCAGTGTTAGTGCACTGATGCAAGCAATCCTTTTGACTCTGTTTCCTAGGACTACTTCCTTAATCAGCATAATAATATCATTGGGCTGGCTATTATTCATCCCAAGAAAATCCTATTGATTTTGCTGGGGTAGTATTAGACTTTGAACATTTACAGATGCTGGATTATACTCTTGGCAGCTTCTTATGGATCTCTCCCATCCTCCTCTGGTTTCCACCCTCCATGGAGCTTTCCTCAGTGGATGCATGTCCTCTATAAGAGTTTCACCCAGAAGTCTTTACCCTACCCATTAGAGCCCAGGGGTCCTTTGGGATGTGATTCAGGCCAAAAGGCAATCAAAGGTTGTTCTAACATCTATTACTTGAAATTGTGCCTTGTTATGTTGAAGAGTCAATTAGCTGTCAGATAGGCAATTAAATCAACCTATGTGGTGTCTCATTAAACTATATATGAAGGAAAGAATGATTTTTAATTTTTTTTTTTTTTTTTCCAACACAAAGATTATCCTGGTCTCAAAAACACCTGAGCAGCTTTCATGCATAAAATTTATCCTGGAGCTATTTGGGATAAGACTGCCAGAATGTTATGTGTCCTTTGACTCACTGACATGAATGAGAGCTGAGTGGCTGAATCTGTATGTACTGCTTAGAAAGCTGGGATCATGGGAAATGAAAGCATATATTGCTTGTATTTTAATTGCTTTATTAGCACTTACTCAGAAAGACAATGCTGAAACACAGGAGGCAAAAAGGTAACTGCTCAGAGGAGTGATGGACAGTTCTTTCCCTGTCTGCAGCAAAAGCAGCTCATGGAAACAGTCAAAGCTGTTCCACATTTCACCAATGGCTGCCAAGATAGAAACTGATACAGGAATGAAACATGTCTGAAATTCAGAATTTTCACAAATTTCACAGGATCCAAACTCAGAGGATCTGCCCATTCACACTGGGGTTAGCTGAGGCTCAGAGAAGGGTTAAATCTGTGTGGAACCCCTCAGCATCTCCTCTTAGATCCTTCACAAAATATGTTTTTCTTCTGTATATTTCTAGACATACTAAAATCAAACAGCTCTTCAGCTCCATTAGAAAGACAAATTCAGTGAGAAACCCAGCTCAGTTTTAAGACTAGGGATTTAGGTAGATTCACGTTAGACATTCAGATGAGCTTAACTTAAAATGCATTTAATTTGGCCATCATACTTCTTCCTCTTTTTTGTCTCATGGAAAAAGTTACAAGACATATAAGCAGACTCTGATGATGTGTTCCTCAGCCTGCGGTCGCTGCTAGTATGAAATCTCTCACGAGCTATTACTGAGTTTAGCAAGCACAAGAGTTTCTTGTGTTCTATTGCTAAATCACTACATTATTTCCAACCTTGTGTGACTGGGGTTTCTAAACAGAACTGTCCTAGTAAACAATACAGTTGTCTACATCTATCCCCAGAGTAATCTTCAGATCAAGAGTGAAATGAAAAAAATCAGGAAACGAACTCTCCCTCATTTGCTAAAAACAAGCCTTTCACTGCTGAGACTGTAACTTTTAATTAGGCAAGAAATAAATATGAGAGTTGGGCAGACTATAAAACTGTAATTACCTTTGAAAATTACTGCTAACAAGCAAATTAGCCACAGCACGGCATAGCAGCAGATCAATAGCAACAGTAAAACTAGAAAGATTTTGCTGATCGTGTATTGTCAGCGGATGCAAACTGTAAAAGAGGTCCCTACAGGCCTCACAACAATAACCTACAAAAGAATAAGACACAAAGGGTATCGAGCTCAAAGATGCTTCAAATTTCCCTAGGTGGTGAGCACTCGTCCCATCAAACCACCTATTAGTCACAAACTCATACAACCAAGAACTCTCAGGCCTCTTGAGGTCTCCTGTCATCTCGAAAGAGGTAATACCAATGAGAGGCACTAGTTCCTCTTGAAGCATGTTCAGTTTATTGTTTTTCAATGGCTCAAGCAATTTACGATGGTGATGCTGCCAACACATAAATAAGTTTGCACATCTGCTCTTTAGCAAAGGTCTGGGGGCTCACTGCAAATCAGTTAACTTGGTGGATTAAAACAATAAGTGGACAGAAGCATTTAAAAAAAATAATCACAAGATTTTGCCATAAAACAACAATGATAATACTAAAAATAAATCTTTTCTTCACCTGTTTTGAAAGTGACTGGCCAATGTGTCCATTTCTGTGATGATAGCAACGGTGTGTTTACAAATGTTTTGTATGGCTGCATATTTCATAAAAATAATTATAACTTTGCTGCATCCGACTTTGCTACAGCGCACTTTTGATTAATTCTGAAAATGCCGAATGATGGAGTTGTGTTTTGTAAAACATCCTGTTTTTTCAGGACTGAAAACTAGTGAGGTTTGTATTTGAAAAGTGAAAAATGTTGCTTTGAGATGGCTGAAAACAGGATTTCCTTTCCTTTTTTTTTTTTTTTCCCTTTTACCCACTGTACCCCAAACAATGCAAACAAATAATGTCACTGAAAATACCTGTTTAGGACTCCAAAGAAATTAATACATTTTCAAGAGCTATGGTTTGTATGTTTGCATATGTATACAATTCAGGCTTTACACAAACCGTAACAACAGGCTTATTTCAAGTTGAGTACACATAACACAAAACACCCTCTCTGTCAATGTGTTTGCTTATCAGCAAAGTAATAAATAGGCTTAGGAAATCTTTCAGAATGGATATTAACTGCAATTAACAGTGCATTAGTTATGTGTGCTGTCAGAACCTGAACGTACAGCACCATCATTTTAGGGGTTGTATGACCATGCTTTGCAGTCTTTCTATTCTGTAGCCACTGTGTCTGTGAAGGTTAAAAGGAAGGAGTAAGGCCGATATTCATGATGATAAATAATGCTGTTCAACTATTCTATTTACATCCATCCTGCTTATTATTATGCTATTAATTAGCAGGATACGTTTTAAGTGTCTGTTCTACCAGCTGTCATTTCTTTGTACAATTTACAGCATCAGAAATCAATCTATCTTCAATACAAAGTCTAATCAGCATTCAAAAAACTCCTTTTAATTACCTTGAGTTGTATGTTGCGTTCCAGAATGCCAGAAACAATAAATGCTTTCAAGTCCACCAGATACATTCAAAGATCATTCACTGTAAATAGCTTAGACAAATCATCACTCCAGCATTTGAACCCACGCACTGTTTGGGAGTCCTGTAGAAAAGAAATGGTGCGTGGTCATATATTTAAAGACATTACTTTTCTTTTTCACGATAGGGAAAACTTAATTCTGCCACTTGCTGCATTTTTGAGCACGTGTCTTTGCAAACCAAACAGAGCACACATGTATTTGCTGAGGGAGCACAGTAGGGCAACTACAGGAAAGTCACTTTTAGAAGACACTTAACCTGTAGAAAGCTCAGACACAGCAAGAAATTACTTCACTCAGCTGATCTCCTCTTTTACTCTGGATAAGGCTCGTACCCTGTGCAGAACTTATGGACAAGACGAGGCTGTTCCTGATGGAACTAACTCTGCCCACCATGCTGCCAGTCAGGGTGCTGGTGGAGAAGCATCCTCAGCAAGAGGTCCTGCAGGACCAGCTAATGCAGCAGCCAGGCTATGAAGTCAGACTCAGGACGCTACACTGGAGGGCACTCCCCAAGCATCCACAGACCATGTGGGCTGGAGAAGAGCCCTAAAAGCCTAGTCAGGTATCCCAAACCCTGGTCAAATTCAGCGAGGAGAGAGGTGGATGAATTAAATGAACACGAATGTCCCGTGGATATGAAAAATGGGGCAAATAATAGTTGTGATACAGAAGCTGGTATTGCCTACACCGCATTATTCAAGGTATGCTTCATTTCATTTTTAATATAAATATCTGTGTTACGCTGTGTCTGTGGTTTCATATTCCCAAGAGTGAGACTAGGGAAGAAATACCTGTAAAGGTGACTACAGGGCTTAAATTTTAAGTCCCTAAAGCCTGAGAGCTTTAGGTATGGGCTTGAGCCATATGTTTTATTTATTTTAGGAAGGGTCCTCTAGACATATTATTGAACCAGCCTTGGTTACTGTTATTGATATCTGACATAAGGTTATACTTAATCACTAACATTTAGTACCACCGCTACGAGGAATCTGAAAAATCCAGTCTGACCAACCAATCTACCATTATGAGAAATCCTTTCCAGACCCCAACAGGCAACTGCATAAATAAAGCAGCACACAGCAAAATATCAAACCAACGAATAAGCTGTCATATAAACAAGCTAGTAAAAACCACACTAGCATGTAAAGTAGGAGAACAGAGATCTATGTCATCCGAATGAGACATATGAACCAGGACAGCAAACGCAGTTTCTTGCAAGGGATCAGGCAATAGAAGGGCAGGCAGAACAACTGAGCTGGAAGCTCTGCCTCCCTCTCTGTAGCCACACACTAGAAGCAATAATCTGGGCTTTTTCAAAACCAGCAAAGCAAGAAATGTATGTTTGTAGTGGGAGAACAGGCAACCCCCCTTTCTTGCCTATACAAGGTTGGTGGAGGGAGTTTTTGACTATTTCTCTGTTGGGCCTGAGCAAAACCATTCGGCAAGTAGGGTTTTGTCTTCAAATAAATAAAATTAATCTGAGTGCAGGTTTCAAAAGCTGGCAAACACTTCCATGGATTTGTAAATACTGAACCTGTACATTCCAGTGCATCTGGGGAGATTTTATGGAAAACCCTCACCTTTCATAGCTAGCTGAATATTACATTTTAATTTTTCATCCCTTCAGGACAGACAACCATAATATAAAGAGTAACAGGACTGAATAAGTGACCAGTTCAGCCAGTACTACAACTCTCCACCACTTGTAACAGTTAAATTCTGTTTATGTTACACTGGATTCACATTTTCAAATTTTAAGAAGCCAAGGAATTTTAAATTACTGGAGAACAACTTAGCCTCATCTTAGGTCAGAACGTGAAAGAGAATAATCTGACATAATTAAGTCACTTTTGGGATTTGGGGATCTAATTAATGTCTATAAATACCTGAGGGCTGGGCATCAAGGCAGGGACAACCTCTTGGCACTCGTGCCTTGTGACAGGACGAGGGGCAATGGATCCAAGCTGGAGCACAGGAAGTTCCACCTCAACATGAGGAAGAACTTCTTTCCTGTGAAGGTTACAGAGCCTGGAACAGACTCCCCAGAGAGGCTGTGGAGTCTCCTTCTCTGGAGACTTGCAAGACCTGTCTGGATGCATTTCTGAGTGATCTGCTCTAGTTTTGTCCTGATCTGGAAGGGGGATTGGACTCCAAACCCTAACGTTCTGTGATTTTGTGACTAAGAGCCAGAAGTGTGAAGTCATGTCCACACTGTTTCTGCAAGCAAAGTACTTAGCCCAGTAAGCTTAGCTCAGCCCTGTGTGTACTCACTCCCACCACATATCTTCCAAATTAGCCCGTTTCCAATATCTGTATAAAATACCATTTATTTCTCTTCCCGCCTCAATGTTGCTGAATCTGCATTCCAGCTAAGACTCAAAAGACATTATATCCATTTTAGCCTTTCTGAGAATATGAGAGAAGCAGAAATCATGCAGATCACGCACACCACGGTTACATTAAAAAAAATTAACAGACTAGTAACAGATGCTTTAATCACAGTGTTGCATACAGTAACTATCCCCCTTTCCCACAAGCTAAGTCTGTAATTCCTACGTATTTGCATGGGGAACTCATATCTTAGACATGTGGCTGTAATGACAGGTTTTTGTCTTATTTTTTCACCGTTAGTGTCACTACATTTTTAGCTTTAAAGTAAAAACAAGAATCCACAACACGTCTAAAAAAAAAAAAACCCACACTGAAGTATTTTCTAAGAAATTAGTTGACAGATCTGTCAATAGAGAATTATTGTGTGCTAGGGTTTGGTTTTAAAAATAAAACAATCTACAAGATTTGTGATGTTGCTCGTGTACTCTACTTTTCCTCCAAAGGGAAGCTAGATAACTCTTTTGAAGAATGAGGTTCACAAGAGTGTGTCATTTCTTCTCACTCAGAAATGTGTTTTGTGAGTAAAAATTGAGTTTCTTGATCTGTTCAGATAACTGAATCACTAGAGCACACTCATGTTAACTGAAACCAAGTCACTACAAAAAGGGGGAAAATATCTGTTTAAATGCATGGCTCCTGAATGATGACCTCCTTCCCTTATATGCAGAGGCAAGAGTTGCACAGCATTGCAGAGAGACAAAGAACAAAGGTTGTCTCTTTGTACTTCTACCATCAAGTTTTATTCTCTTCTTCAATATTCATCTCTAATCCAAATTCCCAAATGTTTATCTGATTGTCAAATGATAGTTAGGAGCCTAAATAAGCTCCAAAAGTACCTCCTGAGCATTTCATTTTCACCCTAACCTCATGTAAAATTCCTAGACTCAGTTCAAGACCAGCACGTGGAAAGACAGGGTGAGAACAAGCTGCTGAAATGAGCTGATGAGTCAGTTACAGAAAGGAGGAGTTAATGAAGAAATGGATGGAGGTTGTACAGATAGAAAATGTGCCAAATATTGAGAAAATAGTAATCTCTTGTGGCATTTATTTGTTTTGCTCTGGTATTATCTTTTCTCTTTCAACACTGGGATAAAATAGGAGAAAGTACTCTATCTACCCTTGTCAAGATCACTTCTTCTGGCTTATGGTAGATGACAACCATTTACCTCTACTGTCTTTGACAATCCCAGTTGGAAGCCTCCGGATACTGCAATCACAGAAGTGAGTTGAGAACACCACAGAAATGACTGATTGAAACCAGTTAGCACAGGTCCTGTGGTATGGACCTTAGACACCACAGCAGCTAGGAGTTTGGTATTACCTGTTCACACAACCTGTCTGCTTGGCAATGTATGAATATCCTTGAACAGTCATAAATAAGGTCAGGTAAGTGGTTTCCTGCACATGTTGTGGGACTTGTGCTATTGCAGCTGTCAATGTTTCAAGACTTCACCAATTGTCTAGCTTTTGACTCAGTTGATCCTGAGCAGTTGTTCTGCTCTTCTAGTTTCCGATGCTCCTCTGTACCTGGTTGTTCTTTTTTTCCTCTTATTTTTTGCTGTTGGTTGTCCTCCTTGTCAGGAGCTTCCTCATGGCTTTTCTCAGCTTTCTGTGGAGAGCTGAGTTAAAGCTATCCTTGAATCTCTTTTTCTCTTTATTTCACACCTTATCACTGGCTGATCTTATCCTTCCTTTCAAAAAAAAAAACCCCAACCATGTGATCTCTCCAGACTGTTGGCACACACATCCACACATCTACCTTTCTGCATCAGAACTGCCAGCCAAACTGGAATTTAACTTTGTTGTTCTGACATTGTCTCTGATATGACATTCATCTCAATATGGGTAAAATAAAGATCCCACTTTTTCGGTCATCTCCCACCTCTTACTTCTAAGCAGGGTATTTTTTCCTTCTTCACATTCAAGTCTCTTATCTTCTATCTCTTCTTTACATTCAAGTCTTGTACCTGGTTTCTACAAAGCATAGTTAGGATGCAAATTTCCCTATCTGCCTGTACAATGAAACTTGGTCAATAGACCATATCCTTGGACAAAGCAAATGCAAGTTTGACCAGCAAATATCTGCCCAGATGAGTATTGATGCTTAGATCATTTTCCTAGCTCATTGCTTTGCCAACAGCTGCTTTCTCTGTGCATTCGCCTTCTCTGTTCAGTCACCTTCTCTGCAGTGTCAGACAAAAGCCATTGGTCTTCATTTTCAGAGCTCTTCACTATCACCCATATCTATTTATTATCAAATGATTGACTTCTGCCTTGGATCTGCAGTGTGCTTTCAGCTCCAGCCTCTCTCACATTCCTGTTAGGCATAGAAACACATATCTTCGTGCTTTCTACTATGCTGCATATAGAGTTACCCATAAATACCTGTGAAATTACTTCCTTAACTTCCTTCCAATCTGTTTTTAAAGCTCTCCTTGGCAGCAGTTACTTTGGGGATATGCTCTGCCTCTGCACAGGGTGCTGATCCTTGCTTCCCAGTGCTCCCTCCTCTGTCTACATCCACCCTTCTTCTCTCTTCTGGTGCTTGGGTATTGGAAACACTTGACTGCAGGTGACTAACTGCAGTTAGTTGTCCTCTATTGGTACAGCAAGTAGTAAAACAGGTTCCTGGCCCATTGACTGATCTCTAATTCATGGTAGTAGTAAAAAAACCCACAAATAAACAACAAAAAACCCCACACCCCAATAACAATAAGAAATAATAATAATAACACGAACAACAATAATAAAAGAACCTAAGAGAGCTTTAGGTATTTAATACAAAACACACTTCACTGCAGCTTTCTGGAACATGACATAAAAAAGCACAAGCAATGGCACGGAAGTAGGGAGGGGTGTGGGGGAACAAAGCCAAGTGAAATAAAAATAGTGGATTAAGATTATATTTTATACTTTTAAAACTAATTCCAGTCAGTAAAAAAAAAAACCCCAAACAAACCCCCAAACCCCACAATCTAAACAAACAAGCAAGAGCTAAAGGCAGGGAGGAAAAGAAACAGTCATAGGAAATGAGAGAGAGAAATGCAGATGACACACAGCACGTCAGACAAATCATAACACAAAGCCAGGAAATTGTTGTCCCCCAGTGATGACTTTGGCCAACAGTCATGCATAGCACTGCTTACCCCACCTTCTAATACTGTTTGGATAGTTAGCTGTAAGGTCTGATACACTGTTAGTTTTTGTGTTTATATTTATTCATTTTTATAGGGTTTTCAGTTAATAATTAAGGAAAACACATCTTTCTGAAATGACTTCTTTAAGGTGGGTGCTGTCTCAGTACAGAACTAGCTGTTCAGCCCCTTGTCTCTGACATCAGTGGGAAATTACCATCTGTGTAACTACCCAAATACATCTGTGAGAAAAAAAAAAAAAAAAACTATGCCAGAAAAATATTACATCCCCTTAAGCAAGAGTTCTGTGCTGCAGACATCTCTGGCCCTCCTCCCTGCACCCACACAAGAGAGTCAGAGACAGATGAGAACCTGGCTTTGAATGCTTGACTTTCCCCAGGTTCCTTTAGCTCTGCTGGCAACTTGGTCTCTGGTGCTTACCTTGCAGCTTGTCATCTCCCTTGTTTCTGTCTCTTGGAGCAGCTGCTAAGAGATTTTTCATGACAAAGCCTTGTACACAGTTTCGAATGCATGAATTTTGAAGTTTTGAAGCTTGTTCTGGTTTTTTTTTTGTTTTTTTGGTTTTTAAAAAAAAAAAAAGCTGGAGAAGATGAAAAGAATAAATGTTTTAAAAGTCAGGCTCACTAACAGTTTTCTGGAATCATGTATTGCCTTTAGGTTCAAAACTGGAATGTTCCACAGTAGCATTAATATGACAAACAAAAGCAAACTCAAACAATTCAAAGGACATTAACAGTTGATGTACAAACACACATTTAAGAAACAGCAAGAATTTTGGACTAAATAAAAGCTGAAGTAAGGAGAGACAGCTGGGAGAGGAGAACAAGAAGGCTTGAAACTTTGTGCCAACAAATGATAAAGTACATTTTTTACAAGCCTACTTTCTTTATTCGCTACTCAAATAAAAAAAATTGTTGCTACTGTCAGTAATACACTGACTAAAGCTAAAAACACACCGGCTGTGTGAAGTTTAGCTTTTCATTCAGCACAGTCCGTGTAAAATATATGCAAAAAAACTCTCTGTGCCTTGTTCTCAAACTTAAGTTTCTTTAAAAAAAATAAAAATAAAAATTTAAGATGCTGACCTTGCAACCTTTCTGCACATGAGTATTCACTTCAGGTCAATAACAAACACTCGGCTATTTCAAAGCACTGCACAGGCATTCATTTATCAACAGGAAAATTTAGGCATGCAGAGACAAGTCCAGCAAATAAGGATTTACAGGATCAGATCCTAATTTTTATCTGTCGTATTTAAACTGATTTAAAACTAAATACCTTCAAAAGCCCGAGGTAAAATACAGTACATATAATTACCAGTTAAACAGGCTGTAGAGAGCACAGAATAAACCTAAGAAGGCCAGAACAGTAAGTTCAGTGTCTGCTTATAAGCTCTGGGGTCAGCATACATATGTTTTACAACTGCCAAACCTTTTCCAGCTTTCTCTTGCTCCAAAACACACTTTGAAAGAAAACACTGACATAATTGTTTGTGTACAAGTACACATCTGTGTGTTACACATTTAAAAAGAATAAAAATATTTCTGTACAGGGTGAAGAAATCAATAACATTTCATTGGACTCACAAGCCGTGGATTAGAATTTAGATAATTAGGTAAAACATAAAAGGCAGGGACAATGATGATAGTTTTCTTACAGCACCTCTGTACTAAGGAAAGTGTATTTCTTTCTTCAGGTCTTCTTGTGCCAACAGTTTTTGAGCAGAAGTTGAAATCAATGATTTTCTCTGCCTAAAAAAATCGATGGCTCTTGTATTACATACTACAGAGGGGTCCAAGACACACACATGGAGCTGCATCTAAAAGAGTCATCACAGTAGTCCTGAGAAATTCCATTATTTTATTTCCATGAATCACACTCCTCCTTTGTTGCAGCTCCCAATAGTCCGGATCTCTATAAGGAGAGAAACCATTCCTTCTTTTTTTTGACAAAGGAGTGACATACACAAATAAACCTTTTCCTGGGCCCAAAATTTGCATTTTTAAGCTTTTAGCGCCAGCACCATGAATCTTGGGCGCTGTGGCTGGAGCCACAGAAAAGGTAACTTTGTACTAGTGGAAGAAAAAAAAAATCCCTCCAAGAGCCAAAGGATGAAGCAGGGTGTGTTATGGAGCCAAGCTGGCAAACGAACAAGTGGAGATGGATCTCACACGAGGCTGTCAGTGCAGTAAAGAGGAGAATATGCCAGTGGGAAATCAAATCATATTGAAACTGTATGGCAAACAGCATTTTTAAGGCATGGAAGAAAGGAAAACCAACCGCTATTGGTACAAGCTGGTAGGCAATAATGACAAGCATTGCACAAAAAAATTTGGTCTATTATTAGCACTGGACTTTCTTATTCTTGCACTCTATATCAACACTGGCAGATGAGTATGAGCACTATTAGCCTTTGTCCCAGCTAGTAAACAGAACCAGTAGCGATCAAAACAAATTCCTTATGCTGGGAATGAGAGATGTTCATCAAAAAGCATCGCGGTGAGCAGCTACGTGGAGACAGCCCTACAATAATCAATCAGCAATCAGTCATAGAAAGTGCTTATTCTGCCATTATACAAAGATCTTCATTACTATATGTGCACAGTTCTCAAGAGAGAAGAGATAAAGGTTTCTTTAAATTATTAAAGCAATAGTTTCCATGCAGTAGGACACATTTAATTCTAGGAAAATACAGAAAAAAAGCAAACCCAAAACAGGAGACAAATACCAGAGAACGCTGACTGAAGCAGTAGTGTTAGTGAAGGATCCCTATTCTTCATCTAAAATATGCAAAATTATAACTCTTCCACTTTAGAAAAGGGGGAAGGATATTATAATCCACCGCAAAATATTCTTGAAGATTTTCAAACTTAATATTCCCTTTCAAAGTGACAGGGAATACAGCACTGGTCCAAATTTTGACACTGGAAACTGACCCAGTGAAATGTGTGCCCTTTCAGAGTAAGCAGAGAGCTATTTTAAGCTTCACAGAAAAAAAACACTGAATTATATTTGAAGGTTGATAATAATAATAGTTTAAAGTAAAGGTTAAGTATCTAAATAAAAGATGTACAATCCTCAGTATAAATGCAAAATCAGAGTGGAAAACTGGTTTGAATCGGCAGGTTTTTTTAATATTATAATTCATAGCTCCTCAGATTTGCAGATAATAACATTGAATCCCCTGGAAAAGGGAGGTGGAAGAAGAAAAAATTTTCCTGCTGTTTATTTTTGAAACATAGGCGTTTTATTTCCTTTAAGTGAGCCTACAACCACCCTGGCACCTATTCTGCACCACTAAATAACAACTGGATGCTCATGCTTGGAAAGCTGGGTGAGGGAAGCAATTGAAAATTTATTTTCATAGTGGAAAATAGGTTTTGCCAAAATAGTTTCAGTTTATGAAAGGAGAGAACAGCTGTATTTAGTTTATAATAAATCTTTCACAAATCAGTAAAAGCAAATAGACAGCACAACTGTAACCCATAAAAGTGGAAAATATTAAACAACAGACAGCAAAGTTGTTAAACTTTCCCACAGATGCCGTCGGTAAAAAGCCTCCGCAGAATCCCTACACGGAGCGCGCGTGAAAAGCGAACCCGAAGGCAAGGGGCATCGCAACGAGGCAGATTTACTCGGTAGAGGAATATCCTATTAAGGGGGCTATTCTGGGTAAGGAGGAAGGTATCTCCAGCAGTTTCCTACTCCCATTACTGAATGTTAGTGCAGAATAATTACTTGCTTGCCAAAAATGAGAGGATGCTGACCCTGCAGACTTATTGAATTCGTCCTGCTTGCCTCCAGGCCATGTCGGGGGTTATTCAATTTTGCCTGAGGAGGACAATCTATTATGAGAGACGAGTCAAGAAGGCATCTTCCCTGATTGCCCCCCAAACCCATTATCGCAGTGCGGAGGGGGCCGGAGCAGCGAGCGGGCAGAGAAGGCGTTGCTGATCCCGACCGCCGAGGGACCGGACAGCATTTGCATTCCCAGCAGCGGCGGGGTCGGGACAATCGCCCAACGCCGCGCAGATAATTGCTTGGGCTCGGCCTGGCAACCTTCACCCTCACAAGGAAGGGGCCAACTGGCTTGATCTGCAACTGGGTGAATGTTTTTACATCGAAACCCCCCGAGTCATTCCCCAAAGGGTAAACCAAGCGTTTAAGGTGCAGTATGTTTTCACAGCTCTGACACTGCCTCTGGTTTGACGTTGACGCCTCTCAACCACGTAACGAGATGGAGTCAAGTCACAGCTTCATTCAAAGTGGACAGACAGACAAAACTGGCAAAAATATTTCTGTGGAATTAAAAAACACACCAACAAAACCTCAGAGGATTCATTTTTGTCAAAAGATAAATATGTGATCCTTTGCAACAAGCTTGCCCCAACATCAGTGGGAATCTTTCCAGTGGCTTTTAATCACTTCAAATCAGGCCCCCCTCTTTCAAATGAAGGTCCTGTTCCCACAGGCTTTTTCCAGGTTCCTCAGCTTTGAAAGGAGCAGTGCTGTGTTACATACCTGAACACAGTTGCTTAATTTATGGAACTAATTGGACATGTAAAATAAATCAATGTTTTCCAGTTCTCAAAGGACATGCTATTCCCAACGTTGCCTGGTGCTGGTGAGATTGATCTGAAACCTGACTCAAAGCAAAATGAAACCACTGCAAATGTTATGTGTCTCATTTACATGTGCTGGGGTTTATTTGCACCATATTAAACTCTCCGTGAGTAAAGAGAAACATGGTGCAGGGATTAATGTGAAAACATTGGTATCAGCATGGAAAAATGCAATTATTTCCTCAGTTCCATTACCAGAAAAGGGGGAAATCATCCTCCTGGCTTTGCACCCTATTTTCCAATATTTAGGGTAGTCTGAAGGAGTAAAACTGTAATGAGAAGCTGTTATCTCAACAAAACAATTTATCAAATCCCAACATCCAAGAAAGCCTGAACTGTCTTTGCCTAGGCTTGAAAGTTAGTTAAAACCTACAGTGATTAAGCTAAATTACTGTCAAATATGCATTTTAGCACATATGTAGTAAACATAAAAAGTCCACTCTGCATTGTTTTGCTGCCTGTGTTAGCATACATTATCACCTTTAAAAAGAGAACGGAAAATTCTATCACCCATGGATCACCAAAAGCAGGAGAAAGGCAAAGTGGGTATAAACATAAACTAATTTATTATGCCATGGTGACCAATCTGCCACTAGTCTGTAGGGACAGTTTGATAGGCAGCGTGTGCAGGTATCTACACATTACCAAACTAATTCCTCTCAAAACCACATCTTGGATTACAGTGAGGGGAAACAAAGGAAGATGAAGACACGTGTCAGTCTTCTTTGCAGTGAATAAGAGTAGCCCATATTTAAGGGCTTACTTTAAGACCCTGTGATGTATTCAGATTGATAAATTCAGTCCTTTCCTCACAAAAGCTCAATCCCATAATTAACTTCTCTTGTTAAAAAAAGGCAAACTGTTGATAGTAACTTTTCCCATACACATATTCCTTTCATGAAGTAGAATGGTAATGAGAAGAGTAGCAATGAGGCTCATAAACACAGATATTGAGTGTCCTTGGGCTACCTGGGACATCCCTTTCATCCAGTTGTTGGAGAACGGCTCAGCTCCCTCCGTCCTGGGTCATCTGTACCAGCCTCACATCGATCTCTCCAGCTGGGACACCTAGAATGATCCAAGAGACAGCTCTGTTCAGGAACTTGATTCACACCATAGACAGCTATCACAGAACTATTATAGAGCATTATGTAACACTGAGCATTCACCAAAAGCCCACAAACGTTGCTCTGAAGAAATTCTTCTCACCTTTCTTCCTGGGTTTTCTGAAGTGATCACTTTTGTGACATCAGACAGCTTCAAAGCACCGGGAGACCTTCTGCCCAAAGTGAACCAATTGACCTCTGGCCAAGATCCTCCTCGTCCCGTTTTCCATGCATCCCAAAGCGCAGTTTATCCCCCACATTGCATCATTAAAAGTTCTTGAACAACGTATTACTAGAACGAGATAACGATAATAACAACAACATTTTGCATTCTCAGTTGGTGTTTATTCAGTTGAAAGTTAAATCCCAAGTTACATGTGTGAAAGAGCTGTATTAAAGAGGACTCCATTTTAATATTTACTAATTTATTCGTGCCTGTTTTGGCAACCGCTGTAACATTTTTTTCGACCATAGAGGTTTGTGAAGGCTTTGTGCTCTTTGAACAGGACTGGGGAAAGCTCTGGGTGGATTTCCTTTGTTTTACTTTCAGAGATGTTAATGAAAGAAATTGCACTTTGGAGCCTGATATGGACATCCCAAGGCTTCCTCAGCCGTGCCGAGCTTCAAGCTACTTTGTCCACGGCAGGAAGAAAGGTACAGGTAAGGGCAGGGAATAGACTTGACTCTTTTTCCCCAAATCACGTGTAGAATGGAGAGAGGTAATTAGCTGGCTATTACATTTCACAAATAATTGTTATCAGCAGTGGAACGGTGACTGCCAAGAATTTTCCTCGCTTTCAGGAGAGAGCAGCACTAAAAGGCAACTTTCTTGCCATCCAGGTCTTCCTTGTTTGGCCTTTTTTGTTCTGCTGAGAGAGCAGGATGTGCTCCCTAGAGGCAAGGTGCTAAAATAGCTCTGCCTTTTGCCAAGATTACCTTCCTAGCACGTATAGCGCAATTCCTAGTGCTAAATAGCAAACCCCAACTATTTTGCATAGTCCCTACAAAAATGCCACCCTTCCCACAGAGACCACGCCAATTCACATCACAAGATGGCTCTGACATCACTCTGATCTTTAGAGGTACCTGCAGATTATTCCCAGATAAAATAAATGATTAATAACTCATTCTCCAGCACAAACCTGCCCCACCCTAGTGAGAGACCAAAATGCTTCAGCTCAATCTGGTTTTAGTTTAATTAGAAAGTACGACTATGGGATTTCCAAAGGTCATCTATGGAAAAATCCTGAAACAGGGGCTTTCCTTGCAGAAGTGCTAGCAGATGGCTGCTATAGCAGCACCCCAGCATTTCTGTGGCCCCAGTGGCTTCACTGCAGATAGAAGTAGTTTTGCAGGTGAGAGTCATAATCCATAGTCCCTGGGGAATGTACTCTAGCACAAGATGGATCTGCAGGATCCCCAGAGAAGAAAAACTGGGGGATGATCACGTAACTTCTTCCAAAAGGCTGTTTACCAGCAATATATGGCTGTTTAAGGCCAGAAAGGCAAAGCTTTAATGAATCAAGAAGTGTTCCCGCTTGTTAAATCCCTGATGTGGATATTTTAGAACTAAGTGTACCAGGCAGGTTTCTCTTCTTCTCCTGGCATTTTTTTGCATTCTTTCCTACTAGGTAGGTGACCAGCCTTACTAATGTTCCCAGCACTGGCTTTCTAAACATTAGTATTTTGTAATGTTTCCTTTATGAGAGATTCAGATTAATCAGAAATGACAGGGCAGAAAACAGAGGAAATATTGCCCAACTCTGCCCTTTTACTCACAATTCTCTCGCAAAATCAACAATTTTGCATGACCAAAGGTGGGAGCATTTGGCTGAGGAAGTGACAGTGTCTAGCTCAGTCCTACCCCACAAACAGACACCCAGTCCTCCACATTCTGCCATGGCAGGAAATGGCTTTTTTTACCATTTTACATAAAATAAAGATATTTTTCTGAGGAGATTGTCCCTTTATTTTTCAATGCAACCTTCCTCCTACCACTGGAAGCAGTGGAACTCAATCAGCACCTCATCTAGAAGGATTGACTTGAGACATTGATTCTTGAGGTGCTGGATTAAGGCAGCAGGAGTGAGGCAGACTGATCCCATTTGTAGATTTGTCGCTCAGCTTTTATGCTGTAGAAACCATTTTACATTTTTCAACTTTTTTTTTTTTTTTCCCCGTCTAGCTTTTAAGAGAGAAAAAGCTTTTCCCTGAGGTTATTTTAGACTTGCAGTTATAAAACTCTATCTGTGGCCATTTCAAGGAGCTGATCGACCTACGATGGAGCAGAATTTAACCATTCCATGAATTCACTAATTGCTTCCATTTCTTCAGTTTTATTTGTGGTTTCATATTAAATAAGGATTTTTTTCAAAACATATTTTGGAAACAAGCTCTTTTAGACCATCAACATATTCTACTATGTAAATTACTGTTTAAACACTCTTTTGAGCAAGAAGGTTGCTTACCTAATGCAATGCAACCAGTCCAAAGGAGCTGATAAATTTTGCTGTAGAATAAATTAGGATGTCTTACATTTTAAAGAATGTTAAAGCTCTAAAAAGAAAACTTTTCTCCCAGATTCCAAGTTATATAGAGACCTTTTTGTACCAATTCAAAATAGCAAAAGAAACTCAGTGGGCCCCAGAAATGAAAAATGCCTGCGAGAAAGGATGAGCAGCACAGGACCAACAGAACATCCTTATTCACTGTTGCTCTTTTAGGGAGAATTTGGTTAAAATAAAAGAGAGGTTTGCTTGCTTCACAGAGATCCCCAAGTGCCAGCACAATCCTTGGGAACCACCATCAGACGTACGTTCAAGTAAAGCAAAAACATGTTAAAGCTGCCTCTGTAATGAATAAGGTCCTCTGGCATTGCCTATGTTACTTCTGGTCATAGACCACAATTATGAGCTCAGCAGTGTTCACATATATACCTCCATTTGGGACAGCAGCAGTAAAAACTGAAAGGTCTCTGGTTTCCATATGATATTTTCTGGCATAGATGGATTTTGTTCTGCATTGGAGGATTAGGATTAGAGTACAGACATAATAAAACTTCATGGCTTCTTTCCCAACCTGGGTTGTTCTTATTAGAATCACATGGGGATATAAACTGATCATAAAAATACTAATTCTGTTATTATTTCTGTTGTATTTATTGTTTGTACATGAGATATATTGTGAGAAAAAGAAATTCTAAGCATGCATCAGCAAAGTGATATTAATAATTAAATCACCTACACTAACGTGTCCCAGACATGAGAATTGCCTCAGTAAATAAAGACCTTAAAAACCAGCTTTTGACTGGCTTGCACTGTTCCATACAGCACATCAAAAGCTGCTGTGTAAGGTGAGGGCATTTCAACGACAGTGCTGTCAAGGTTTTTATGCAAAAAAAAAGGCACATGTAGCTAGAAAAGATGGATATCAAACTGGCAGGTGAAGAGAACCCCAATGAGAACTAAATCTAGATAGGAGAATGAGTGAAGGAAAGACCCCAGCTTATAGCAGCAGGGAGAATATTATCTCCTAGGTATGGACACAGCTTGGGTGAGAGGACTCAGAGAAAAGGTGGTCAAAGCTGGGTGGAGTGCACAGACCTGACTGGCAGGATGCTCTAGCGACTGAAACACCAGCAAGTGGAAGTAGAGTCCTTGTAAATCTTCGAGCTAGAGGTGATGACAAAACATGAGAGGAAATGGCAAAGAAACTGGCCAAGGTACTGGCTTGAGTAGGAGAAAACAGATCTAGAGTAATGATGTAGAGGTGGCAGTTTGCTTAAATAAAGTTGTCACTCAAAAGACAGAAATAAAGACAAGAATAAGGTCCTCTGAGTGCGAATACGCACTTCTGGCCTGACTGCAACCACAAATATCGTAGTAGAAAAATTAGCTCAGCAGCCGTGATTCGAAACAGAATAACCAGCTCCAGTACAACAGGGAGCAAACCTTTTGAGCTCTTTTCCTCTCCTTAATTGGTTTCTTTGGCAGTGTTTTCCCTCTGCCCATAGCAATTCTCTGATGTTTTCTCCCAGAAGTTTTCTCCGGGTTCTTGCAGCACCACTGAAAAACATAAAGTGTGGTGAGCCAAATCATATCTCAGAACTAGCTGTCCAGCCTCGATTCCCCAAGGAAGTATTAGTTTCCAGCACATGGCTCAACAGGTTAGCACCTTGCACTCAGCTAACTGCAACTCAGTGGATTTCTGGAGAACGTGATTGACTTTTCTTGCTTAGAGATATGGGAGAAAATAAAAATGTCATTTGGTGTTAACAAGACAAATACTGCAGACCTGCTTCTGTAGATTCCCACGTGATGCATCTGAAGATGCAAAATAACTCAGTGACATGGCAGGCTGTACATACCAACTGCTGTGCTTAGACTCTCCGTGTTGTGATCAAGTCTGAAACAAGTGACACAACTCTTGGTGGTCTCTAGTTACTGGGCAGCCATAGATGAACTTGAAAGAACAAGTTCTTAGGAGAAAGAGAGACCTTCAATAACTCTTCCTAGGGAGAGTGACTTGTGCACAGAAAAGGGTGCTCAGAGCGCTGAGCAGAGATAAAAGGGAGGCCAAGTATTTTAAAATGTGTTTCCAGTGAGGACCTAGCAGCATGGTGGCCCACAGCCTAAACACCAAGAATGAGAAAATGTGATGTTGCAAATGGGTCAGCTCCATTATCTGTGTCACTTGCAGGTGCTGCCTATACTATGCTGCTACTTACCCAAGATAAGCGTGCACAGACTGAGGCAGGAGTGCACCATCCAGCCTTGCAAACACTGAGCCCTACATCCTCCCCTGTGCCCGACACCTCTCGGAGTCAGGAAAGGGAGCTCACCTCCCTTTTTCAGGGGGTCGATGCTGAGTGCCAGGCTCCAGCCCCGCTGCATCCCCTGCGTTAGCCCCAGCCGGACCCTGGCAGCCTCTGCAGCCAGGGTCAGCTCCTGATTCACGTTCTTCTCCCAGGACCTACTAAACTTGCCCTTTCAAAATTTATTTCCTACGAGCTTTCAACCTTCTGCTACTGTACAGACACCCAGCACCTCTGCCATGTGGTACTATGAGTTCTGAACGGAGTTGAGTTATTCTAAAGCATTGCCATCTGTGTTGGGTCTCTCACCTTTGTCACGAAGCTGTACAAATTCTCACCTCACCTTCAGAAACATTCTTCCATTCAGGCTGGCTGTTCCTCAGAGGTCCTTTTAAAGAAAAGAAGAAAAATTTTAAAATAGTGTGTTGTGATCTAGCAGCTTTTTTCCTTTTTAGTGTGGGAGCACAAGCATCACTTGCTCCATTGCTTTTGCCTAATGTTCAGTTAAGTGTATGTGTGAGAAAGCTGGCGTATAAAACATTAGGCTAACATTTGGCATCTGGACAGTGTTGCAGAAATTAATAGCTCCAGCTTGCAGATAACATTCATATTGACCACTGACCTATTGAACTGTTATATTTAGAAAGATCATTTAAAGGAAAATCTCTTAGGCTATTGAATTTGAAGCTGCTCCAGCTACTCTATGAGGCTTTTTTTTCTTCCTTTTCTCTCCCCTGCAGTGGAATTCTCCAAGGCAAATGGAGTAAAATATTTTGCTGGAGGGGATACTTTACTTTCAAGATTTATTCCTTTGCACCACAAATGTATCAAGGAAAAAAAAAAATCAAAGACAATAGCAAAAATGTTGTAAGAATGGAAAGTTTATTTTCAATTTCAGTGTGAGAGCTGGACGGTCACGCATGGATTGGTTGTTTTATTGTGTGAGGGGCGTTAATTTTTATATTAGGCAGCTACGATCAAACTGAAATAACTCCCATGATTTTATTTTAATATTAGTTGTCCTCCTTTGATGCCATGTCAAGGGAAGAACTGTCCTTCCTGCTTACTCCAGACATCTGCTACAGAGGAATTGCCTGTTAATTATCTTGACAGATACAACCTATAAGCTTGTTTTGATGAGCTGTGATCTATACGATGCAAAACATATCAAAGTGTTATGTGTACAAGCCTAGTTAGCATGCTAGCAGCACGTATTGATAGATGTTTGGGCCCTACTTTTCTCACAGCACTGTTTTGTGTGTTGAGCTAATGCTTGCCTTTGTATTTGCAATATGATGCTCAGACCACCGCGCGCACTCCCTATTATCACGTGCCTTTCTCTGAGGGTAGAGATATGTATTAGACTATTTAATAGTCTGCAAAATCCAAACCTGAGGGAATATTTTGCTGGTCATTTCATCTCGTGCATTCTCCTCCTTTTTATTCTTTTCTTAAAGCATTGTGTGCGACTTTTCTGCCCATCTCAAGTGTTGGTATTGAAAACAAACAAATACACGGTATTACTAAAGAGATTCTTGCCAGGAGGTTAAAGAAAGATGTTCTCCTATGAGATTTGCTTACGTATTCTGCAGATTGTAGATAGTATAGCTTTACATTTATTGAAATTGTCTTTTCCCCCGAGTTCTAAGAAAATGTGCCTAAAGCTATTATCGCATCTATCGACTCTGTGGGATTTAACGGACGTGGCTCCTGCTCCCAAGTGGATGGAAAATGACCTCTATGAAGCAAAGTTCAAGCAGAGTGAAAGCTCTGAGACCGAGATTAGAGACCTGTCAGTTGCCTGGTAGGATAAAAGTGTAAAATTATATGTGATGCTCAGTTCAGTCACATCAAACAGCTCAGAAATGTTTACTGAATGAACTACACAGTCGCTAATTACACTTTCCCCTTAAGTATTCACATTATCATGGGCAACAAATACCCAGAGAATTTGGAAAGGGAAAGCTTCTAATAAGTATGCAACAATTACAGCAGGCATGGTTTTGCACCTTAATTTTCTTACAGTGATTATTTATAGTGAAGAGGCAAATTTGGCCTGTCATCACAGACAGCATTCTCTGTATCTCTGTTTCAGGTCATCTGAGAAAAAGATATGATAAATTTTAAATCGAAATATAGAAACAGGAGCATATCTACAAACAGGGAAATAAACAGCTTTCCTCACAACACGGTACAACACATCGCCTTAACCTATTGACCTAGAGTGACCAGGCTGTTCAGTATGGCCATATATATAATGTCTAATGATTCCAGCAGCAATTAAAAACCCGATGAATCAAAGTGTGTTCAAGTTCCTCTTCCACTTCTTTCTAGAGGAAGTGCATTAACCTTGTATGCTGTGGATTTCTTTCATTCTTGCAACTGCCCAGGGTTAAAATTTGCCTTTCTCTTGAAACTCACCAGTTCCAAATTTTCTACATAATAGAGAAGTCTATCAATTACACGGTCCTTCCATAAGCAAGGACCCTGCTTTAAACTTTAACTATTGCCCACAAAAAACCCTGACCATGAACATGATCTGGACAGCAACAGCAACATGCAGGAAGCCCAGGGACTTCTGAGCTGAGCCTTAGTAGGCCAGTTGTAGTAGGTCAACATGAGATGCCTCAGGTGAGAAGGGGAGGCAAGGCGATGGGAAGCTTTGCTGGCGATGTCTACACGCTAGAAGATATTCTTCACCCCATCCACTTCCAAGCCACTGGAAGCCCCTTGAGGCACCAAGGTCATTAATAAACCCAGAGAGAGAGAAACCTGGGATGATCCATTTCCACAGGCAATGAAGTGCTTGAGTTGTACAGAGCTCAGCCTGTTGCCATTTGTGTGCTATAGGTTGCCAACTTACGATTCCTGTTGGGTATTTTTTCTTCTTTCTTTGAAAATGCATTTAATGCAATGGGAGGCTTTTTTTTCTTCTCAATAATTTTGTTGGAGTCGTCCTACACTCCAGTCAGGAAAGGAAGAATCAGTTTGTTTCAGAGAATAATTACAGAAGGTGAAAAACAACACATGATAAAACTCACATTTATACTAAACTGTTGAGACACTCTGGATGAAATACTGGTTTGCCATCTGAATATTTCAACTGTCTACTCTAAGAGTAGTTTAGTTAAACTGTTGGTCTGTTCTCCCTGGTGACAAGTGACAGAACAAGAGGCAATGGCCTGAAGCTGACCCAGGGGAGGTTCAGGCTGGATCTCAGGAAGCATTTCTTTCCAGAGAGGGTTGTCAGGCACTGGAATGGGCTGCCCAGGGAGCTGGTGGAGTCACCAGCCCTGGAGGGGTTTAAGAGCCAGGTAGATGTTGTGCTTAGGGACAGGGTTTAGTGGGTTTGATTGGGCTGGGAGTAAGGTTGGACTTGATGATCTTGAAGGTCTCTGCCAGCCAAAACTATTCTATGATTCTATGTTTTCAACCAGCAAGTTCAGACAACAAATTATTTCAAAGAAACATCTTTGCTGAAACATTTATTATTGGACAAGCACAGCTTTATCTCCGTCTCTGAATTTAATGTATACCTTTGATTTTTTTTTATTCTTGTAATTTTTCTCAGATAAAAATTAGCTTTTTCCTGATCTTTGTTAATTCCACATTCTGTAACATCATAAAAAAGACTAATTAACAAGTACAGAACCTTAATCTTCTACAATATATTCAATAACCTGCTAGTAAAAAAAAAAATATTATTTTTTTCCCCTCTCCAGTTTTATATGATCTCTAAAACATGTGCTTAATTAAAATTGATCTCTCTTACTTGAAATCTTTACAGAGTGACTTAGAGAAACATGGCCTCAAACACAGATATTTGAATTTACATTAGCTGAAGATCTAACCAATAATATGTAATCACTGTTACAGAGCGTCATTTACACTTAATGCTACTGTCTCAAGCATTTTAATCATGATAAAGCAGATGCTGTTTCCAGCTAGTTTTCACAGACTACTTGATTAAACTCCTAAAACTCTATAAACCATCACACCTGACATGGTGACCAGCAAGCAGGACAGGTTAGTTGCAGTTTTACAGGGGAGGTTTGCTCAATATGGATATCCTGGAGTGGTGGGAGTCTGGTACCGAGTTCTGGGGTCCACTTCAAGGTACAGCTCACAAGGGGCACATCTCACAATGCTTGCCCTCTCAGCTGAGTTAGCCATACCAGGAATTCCAAAGAATTAATCCAAGACAGCAGCAGCGTGGGCATGATATTCTGCTTTTTAAGGCTGCATGTTTTAAGGATCTGTAACCATCCTTAAGAAATCTACTGTAACCAGAAAAACACATTAAAAGAAAAATAAAAATCTTTCATTTTAATTTCTACCTGTGTCTGACTCGAAACAGGCAGTAGCCTCATTGATTCATTACCTTCCCTAATCTCTGCTGAAATGCCTATTTTATGCTTGGCCAATTACCAAACTTCACAAATTTCTCTGTTTCATTGACAGAGGTATTAGTTCTATCAAGAAAATCCAGAAATGAATGCCAGAGAAATTAAACCTGTACTGCAGCCAAAACAAGTTAAGGACACAAGGACATGTTCCAAGACATCCAAAGCAGCTCAGACAAATATGCTTCTGTGGAAAAAGAATTGTAAATGCATGGAAATAGAAGGTGTACATCTTCCACAGTACTTTGCCAGAAGGAAAAATCCCACAGAGCTACCTTCCTCCAAATTTTTACCTTTGCTGTCTCTAGATATTTTGAAGGTAGATGTCTCCAAGTCTGACATAAGCAACGCTGCTTAGGTTACTTAGCAGAGATCCCAAGGAGCAGAGACAAATCCCCACTCTGGACTAGCTGATGTAAGAAGAACACATCAAGTCTCTCTGATGCGTGATCCGTTAACAAATGATGTAATTTGGTCATGAAACCAGATCAAATTTTGGATGAGGGCCCTCATGTGCAAGCAAAACAGTGATTTGCAATGCCCTCACCTGCCTTCTCTATCCCTTTTTTTTTTTTCCCTTTAAAAAAAAAAATCATATCTGATCTTCTTTCCCCCTTCTATAAATACATTGAGAAATACTATTTTTCTTCAAAATTCACCTTTAATAATTGCCATCCTTTTACCCTTCCTGCACCCTGTACCTCTGGGTGGATTGCTCGCATCATCAGAAGAGAGGGCACAGCAACCTCAGCACTTCCCTCATCGTGTTCAGCTTGAGACAGGCCTCTGAGCAATTGAACAATGGTTCCCCCACCCCCCCAGTAAACCACTTTATAGCACTCCTGTCCGATTCAAATTGACCTGCAGGGCACATTTCAGTAGCAGCTTAATTCACTTTCATTCTTCCCTCTAGTTGGAACCAGTAGGGCATTAGTTGTTGTATAATGTGACATCTTTGTCTTGTTTCTCCTATTATCTAGACTAAGTAAATCATAACAAGAGCAATACAGTTGTGCGTTGATTTGAATGAAGAACTACAGTTCAATGTTAAAATAATGCCTCTAATTTATATATAGCAAAGCCTGATGCCACGTATCGTGTCAATGACACCCCAAATCAAGTTGTGCAATCTTGAGAAATTGTTTGATTAACTTCTGCCTTGTAAAACATCTTCTTGTGGCAAGTACCTAAGCCTGTAAGAGCTGCCAAGTTCAAGCCAGTGTGGCTCATGCTATAAGTCTTTCTGCAGCCCTCTGGGCCACTCCGTAACAAGAGCTACCATTTTGCTGTCACTGTCACTTCACATATCCAGTCTCTAAAGCTCTGTTTGTTGTTTCATTCTCTTCTATGTCTCCCTTAGGAAATTCTTCATTTTAATATAAATAGAGCGCTTCATCATACAGTGCCAAAGCCTCGCGTGGAAGGCACAACTCTCAATATTACTGAAAACAATGCATAGCGATGAATTTGGCAGCAGGTCACAAGCAAAGGGGCAAACTTCCTAACCCAAAGGTATGGTATGGAAGAGTTTGAAAATAATAAAGGACAGGGGAGATGAAAACCTCCCTCTGCTAAGTATTGTTTCGATGATTACTCACAAATATCACCGGAAGGAGATAATTATGACCTCTTGCCCTCCATCATGAATACATCAAATAGTATGCATATTTTTAAAGTTCATTGTTAATGGGATTTTTCTTTTAACATGGAAATTCCGCTTTTCTTCTGAATTGGAATGGGTTTTTAAAATCCCATAATATTTCTAAGAAAAAAAAAATTAGTTTTAGAAAACTTATAGAAAACGATTCATTTTAGAAATTTTAACAGGATTTTTTGAAGTTGTTTACAATTTTGCATATTTTTTAGTTTTGCCTTTTTGCATCCACCCATTTATATATAACATGACCATAATGATGTGACATAGTATTATTAAAATAGGAAAATTATGATAAAATGGGATTAAGGATGGCCAAGTAGAGGCACGAACCTTGATGTGTTGAGAGCACACAAAATAAAAAGGCAGTTTCTAACATTTTCATGGTAAGAGATAATAATAATAAATAATAATAATAATAATAACAGTAAACAACACTGCATGTCACTATATGATGCAGCAGCTGTGATATGTTACATTCTGGTCACCTAATACTTAGTACCAAGATAACTTTCTATAATTCTGGAAGAAAATGTCTCCTATAAAAGTGACACTTGAGACATTTCAGAAGAGATGAATGAAATCAGGGGTTATTTTAGTTCTGCAAGTTTGGCCTCTCACATGCTGGTATATAAACCCAGTACCACTGGCAGGTTGGATCTCACCCCGTTCTGTACCGAGTGACTCAAGAGGATCAAGTAAAAGTTGGGTTTTGCCCTAGCAATAGTTTCTAATGACTTAATTACATTTAAACCATCTCGTCCAAAACCCTTTGGCTTTAACCTCTTCCTTGGAGAACATAACTGTCTCTGTTATATCCATATGGAAATGCTTTGGGAATCCTACCAGCTTATGCTTTGCATATTTCATGTGGTTGTGCCAGTTTAATAGCTTGCTGCATGCCAGTCCTTAGCATTTCTGTTTCCTTTTGTGCCCTCTGCAGTGAATACCCAGGTTCTCTCATGTATTTGCTACACTTCTGCAAACACTACGTGTGCACAACCATCCCAGCCATTTGGAAATTGATGATATCCAGTTACAAACTCGCAAGTGGCCAATACGCACCCGTGAAATTCAGGAGTTACAATGCAGAACATTTGTACATTGTAAATTCCTGTACATTTCTTAAATTGCATGATGGGGAGCAGCAGGTGACATTATCCAGCTTTATGTGCACTTTACCTTTCTCTAACACCCCTCTCACTCCCTTCCCTCCTACCGATGCTGCTGCTGTCTAGAGTTTCATTCATTCACTTCAATGCTAAAACCCAGCATGCTCAAAAAAAAAAAAACCCAGAGAACTGAATAGCACCAAAGGCAAAGCAGACTTTTATGTATATGTGTATCATTATCTATGCACTGATGTATGGAGAGGAGAGCAGCACAAAGGGAGGATGGAGGTCACATTACAGTATTTAAAGTATTTACCCTTTCTGCCTTCTACTGTCTCTCCCTCTCATCACAGAATGCAAGCACCTCGAAGGTATCAGTATATATAAACTCGTGACACTTCTGAGAGGTGAAGGACTGTTATTATCCCATTTTTAGAAAGCAAAAATTCAGCCTGGAGCCATCCAGTCAGGCCAGCTCCTCCTGTTTTACTGCCAGTTTCCTTTTTGCAGCCTTTCCTGTTGAACGGTAGCATTTAGCAAAGCTTTCAAACTGAACAACGCTAAGGTTAGGGCAACTCAATTTACTGGTAGTAGTGGTGAGGGGAGATTTTAACGTCCCAGCTTCATCCCCTACCCCAAGTAAGCACTTGAGTTACTTTATGTTGAGGAGAGCAACGTGGATACAGTCCCTCCTCCTCTCCGATGACTGAGGCTGCAGGATTATGATCTCTCCCTCTCTCCTGACCAAGGAAACTGCACACAGAAAGCTCAGACCAGGACCCGGCCTCCTGACCCTCAAAGTGTAGCCCCCATATCCAGGCACCTCCCTCCCAGGAATTACAGCTCCAACAGGGCTGTTTCTCTTCCTGCACAACTCTGCAGGTGACAAATGCCCGGTGGAAATCTGTGGAGTTGTGCAAGCCAAACTGAAATTGAGTTTTATGCACTATGGAACTGTTCCTAGACATGTATTGAGGTTTTTACTAGAGAAGTAGCTCATCTGGTATATTGGCCCTATGCTCTTTTCACTTTAGCAGCAAATTCCAGCTTTTCTTAAGAAAAAACAAATTACTTAAATGTTAGGGAAGAGGTATCATAGAGGTGTGTATCAGGTAAGTGCCAAGTCTTGCAGAGAAAGGAAGAATGAGGCAATCTAAAGCCTTTTTATACATTTTTAACATAATGATCTGCTCCCAAGTCATATTATTAAAAAAATGTGTAGTCTGTATACTAGTTACATCTCAAACAGCTATCATAGAAAATACTTGCTTGGTGTCTGTAAGATGCCCCTTTGCTGCACCAAGAAAAAATAGAGCTATGTGATTATTATTATTATTATTGTTTTCAAATATACAATATTCTACTTCGTAAGTAGTCCATTGTATTTTTAACCACACCACTCAGAGTAAAATGCTGCTTGGGGAATAAATGGGGACAGAGTCTATAATTATAAAAGATAGTGGGACATAAGCAAATGTTGGTATTTAATGATCTTATACCATAATTGATACCTTCCAATGAGGCAGAGCAGCGGACATAAGCATATTTACTCCGAAGGCTCACAGACTAGTAGAAATCCTTAAATAACAGTGGTCAGATGCTGTCATCACGTTGCAGATTGCTTGGTGGCAGAACTAACTTTCAGTTGCCTGAGAAAAAATAAGTCCTTTCTTATGACGTACTTGGTGTATAAATAATATATGGTAGGGTTTTATTTTTGCGAGGAAATAGTTGTGTAACCCTTATATTCACTCTATTTGTGCTTGGAGGTTTTTGCCTCACCTGTGTCCAAACATCATAATCTTACAGCTGCTAATTGCAGCAGAGTGGCGCCTTGAGTTATTTTTGTGGTCAGCATGAGATGACATGTGACATTCTATGTTATAGTAACCCTCAATGAGGCCTTTCTAGCCTAAAGATCTTAATTCAGAAAGAGGAGCGGGTGGAATCTCCCCGCATCGCTTTCATCCCTAAGTACATTTTTCTTGATCGTTATGTAAAATTAAGGTGATTTGATTATTTGTCAGATTTAAGGCTAATGCACGGTGTAGTACATTAACTAGCTAGTCCTTCTAAGGTCGGTCAAAACAAGTGCCTATTAATTCAGTTCCAATTACGCTGGGCTTTTGCCCAAGCAGAAAATGACCCAATAAAAGCAACAATTTACCATGAGGAGTCATACCAATCACATTAAAAACTTACCTTTTAGGGAACACATTAGGTGATAGCCTGCAGCCCATATTTAGCAATCCTCTGATTGACATTGGCAAGAACTTTTCCATGTAGGAGCCACACAGGAACTCCGGATTTTGGCTTGCTCTGTCTTTAAAATTCTGAGAACCACGAACAACTAAACTTTTTTGTTTTTAATGAGAAATTTTTTATCTCTACCAGTTTCTTAACAGCTTACGAATAAGCATATGCTCTTTGAGCTGAGAATGTATATCAGGTTTCCTGGAAACCATCCCACTAGGGCATGACTATAGCTCCAATACAAGCAGTGAAGCACTTAAAAGGGGGCTAATTAGCTATTTGCTGTACTTGACAGATAAAAGATGTATGCAAGCACAGAGAAAAGACTGCAAATATAGATATCCCTGATTACGTTATTGTCCAACATTTTAATTAATTTCTTAGACCATCTTTGTGTAATGTAAAAAGGTTTTAAAAGATGTGATAGTAACAAGGCTGTGATGTTTCTTTAACTAATCACCATCACTGCAGGGTGCTGGAAATTTTAAAGCACGTTTTATATGCTCAGTTCATTGAAGAATTACTTTTACTTCCACTGGCCTTAATTTTTCCTTTATTTGCAGAGCAGCAATGAGAAAGATTTGATTTGATTCTAGTAGCATGCTGCCCAGAAGCCACGGCAGATGCCATTTTGGCATGTAAGTCGTCTACAGAGGAGACAGGCTGGCTGGGAACTACAAATAGGGGCAGATGATAAAACCTTCGTGCTCCGTCCGGCACTCTACAACGTATCCACTGGGTGAGGAAGTAACGCAGCTTCTCTGAGACTTGGTTTAACTACCCATAAAACTGGGGAATCGTATGTTTCTGTCACTTGGGAGAATTGTGGGGCTTTACACCCCATCACCCCCCCAAAGTCTACAAAACCCTCAAAAGACATTTCCTCCCAATATCATTTTGCTTCTAATTTTAGCCAAAACCAAACAGAAAGTTGTGAAGTTATCCAAGCACAGAAATATGTTAACCAAACCTTCCGAAACAAAAACATTTTGGCCCAAGGTTTAGCTTCCAGCAGGAAATTAGGGCTCCTTTTTGGTTTACTGATATGGTTTCACAAGTTCACAATGATACTCAGTGACCTTGGCTATAAATCCTCCCGGTGTGTTCCCATCAGAGTTGCGGGAAGGAAGGATTTGGCCCACACCACACCAAAATAATGGGGTATGTGGGTAAGCAGAGAGGTACCAACAGAGCAAATAGCAGCACAGGAACCAGTGGCGTTTTAAGCTTTGTTAATAGCAAGGGGCCAGGTACATTAAAGTAGCAGACAATTTGTTTGATAAGCAATTGATATTTGACAGGCCAGTGACAGCCTTGCTGTCAGGAGATCACTGCTCCAGTCTCAGTATGTGACTTTAAAAACTTCACTAGGGGAAAAATTACAGTCAGGCAAGCAGCAGCAAGGCATAGCCTAAGGCACTATCTGCCAATAACTAAGTCCTAGGGAAAACTGATTTGTGGCTTCTGATCACATGAACCTATAGCCTTCACTATTGACTAATTGTGGTTCATCTGGATGTAGATCTATCTTGGCTAACAAGAAAGCACTAGAGGTCTTCATTTAGCCATTGAGCTGAGTCTCTGGAGACCTGTGTGCAGCTGTCTTTACCTCCTTACCAATCAACACATCAAAAGCTGCAGAATATATTTCCACTTTCAGAAATGCAAACTGCAAGTGAGATAAAGTTGCCAAACTAGACTTGAAAAAGAGTGAATGATTATGACTCTACTCCAAATATAAAAGATAAATCATGTATGACTGTGCAGAACTTTGCTATCTATATAAATTTAGAACAGATACAATGGAGTCAATTTATCAGCTGGACAGCTGCATCATTTTAATGTACCTGTAAAGGATTAAAACAATTTTAGCTGCCTGTTTTTCCCTCCAAAGCATCAAATCGGGGAGAACACAAGCAGACCAGGCAAATGCACATTCACTTTTATAAAATGACTGCTGAATGCTGCTGGTTTCATTTGGTTTGGTTCAGTGAAAATAGTATAGTTAAAAGTAATCTACTTGGTGCCATGAAAATCAGCTGTTAATTACTATGCAAAGCATCGTACCTAGTCCAAACATTATGCTAAAAGTGGTACCAAAAAAAATTATATCAAACACTATTATGGAAGTATTTGAAGCTAAAGCTACAGAAGAGACAGGGTCAGCAATTTTGACTTAAATCACTTTCTTGGCTTCTGCTCGGGTTAACAATTCATTCAAGTAAAGGCAGTACTGGCGAGAGACAGAACACCACCGAGAGACCTGAGCTCCCTCATACTCCATCAATGCTATCAGAGCTTAAAAGTCCACAGCAATTTTAGGGCTCAATTATAGTTTAACTTCAAGTCCAGATTTAGGTCACATTGTACTGAACAGGCAAATAATTTCCTTCAGTCCAAGAGTTTTGTGCAGTGCATTAATCAAGGCAGTCCCAGCTAGTGGTGAATCCGACTCAGTCTCATAATACGAAGCACACCCAAAACACCACTGCTTTTTCTTGGGTGTACTGTCTCCATAAGTCAGGAAAAAAGTGTTGTTCTCATGAGATTTCTGTTTTCTCCCAGTCCAGGAGAATAAGAGTACAGAGAGATGCGGAGTCCTTGCAGGATCTGAGTATCTCTGTGTGCCAGCTTGGCTGCAGAAGGGACGTGGCAAGTTATTTTTGCCATTTAACATTCTGCCCAGTTAAAGTGGCATTTGGCAGCCTGGCAGAGAAGAGCAAATTGAATACATAAAATTAAAAGCAATGTGAAGTTCCCCTTAGAATGGCAATCGTGAAGCTGGCTTTGCACATTTTTAGCTATATTAATGGATACCTGTTTCTGGATTGCCTACCTTGACCAAGATCAAAGAGGAAACTAAAACTACCTCAGCAGGTCTAGGAATTATTAGAAATTTAGAGGGAGAGATGATTAAAACCTGCTCTTCAGGGCAGATTGTTGCAGAAGAAGCTTGTGAGGGTGTTTTCAAAGTCCTTAGGGTTTAACAGAATAAATTTCCTCATCTGTTTATTAACAGTAGTATTTTGACCTAGCACATATATGTATTTTGGCTTCTTTTTTTTTTTTTATAGTAATGCATGTATATATATATATTTTATATATATATATCTCCCTCACATTTCTTTTTGTTGGACCATGACTGTGAAGTCTTTGCCCAATAATCTTGGGATAAATGACAAAAGTTCTCAGAGGCAGGGCAAGCAGTTTAGCATGTTCCCAAAGCTGCCACATCCTTCTTGTCACAAACCCTCCTTTTCACACTGCTTCTAATTTCGCAAAATTAACTCCCAAGGATAACGTTTTCCACACTGACATATTTACTCTGGGGGAAAAAAAAAAATATAAATCTTAAGATCTTGCCTCTTGTCTTTGAAATACAGGAATGCCTCAATACTCAAAGCAAGGATGGCTTGTTAGCACTTACTCAAAAACGCTGGCCAAAATCTAATGGTTGGTGAGGAAGAATAAAACAAAGCACACTGCAGTACGATCTCAGTCAAATCAACTCCCACTTTTAAGCATTTTTTTCAAAGTGAAAACTCAGAAAATGTCACCTTCCTGAACTCTCTCTCACCCCTACAAAAGACAGGATGGATGCAAGCCCAGGGCAAGGGTGACCTGGAAGCATCTCTCCAAGGGCTGCTGCCAGGTACCGTAGCTCGGAGCAGGGCATCGGCAGCATTTCTCATGTTCCATGGTACAGGGAGAAGCTGCTGGAGCTGGAAGACAACCCGATGGAAAACTGGGAGGAAGGAAATGTGGGGCTTGTGAAAAGGAGGCCGATGGGCATGCAAGCAGAGAGGAGACAAAGACTGAGGAGTATACAGAGAACGGGGGAGTTGAGGGTGGGGGAGAAAGGATGCAATGTAATGAAAAATTAGGAGCTAAATGTTGTTTGGGGTTTTTTTTTAATTTTTATTAGGAAACACTAGTTTACCAAGCTTGTAACTTTCCTGCAGAAATTCCAGTTTTCCTATTATGTTTCATTCAGGAAAGGGTTCTCACCTCCCAAAAGGAAATTTTGGAAGGAGAAAAATGCCAGGGAAGAGAAGGGAAGGGAAAGAGAAAACTTATTCCAGAATAGCTCAGTGCTTCAAATGTTTGTCTAAGTACTGTATGACTCCACTCAAGGGCCTAATTCAGACCTGGACTTCAACCTCAGCCTTCCACTTTCCACAGAAACATCCTAACAGCCAGAGCATTCCTTGCCCAAAGGAGAGACCTTTTATGGAATGCTCCTACATGGCAAACTGCTCTTCACATAGAAAATGCCAGTGTGCAAAATCCCTTACTTATTCCTGTTGCCCACTCCTCCATACCTTGTAATTCAGCTTTTAACAATACAAGCATGCATTGTCTTCTCAAATCTTCCTCTCCTCACTCGATGTACAGGACCAAGGTGCTCTGGAGTTGAATCCAAGCTTTGAAGGCAACAGCTATTGAGCAAAACCCTTGATTCATCCATCACAGAAGTTACCAAGTCTGCTGACCATCACAGTATATGACAAAAGGCGATTTCATGTTGTCATCAGAGCAGTTCACACTCAAGAATTAACTGCTGCTGAAATAGGCATCTCTGAAAGAAAACCTTTCACAGACAGGCACTAACAAAGCATTTCTACCTAGGCACCTAGCACAAGCTGAAGCTGCTGATCTGCAGAATATACCCCTCCTGATATGCTTTGTGTATTTTAAGCACATACCATATAGTCTTGTGAAAAAGAAAAGAGTCAAATAAGTTCTGGATGAGGAGGCACAGGAGTTCTTTAACCCCAAAATATCAAACCTAAACAACAGGTTGTTTCTGTAAGAAGCAGGAGCTGATGATGGAACTGTTTGCTTTCAAAATACACGCAAAACAAGGAGACAAGTTATTGTGTCAGCTCAACACCTCTCCAGGTTCTTGGCAATTGTTTTGCAGACTGGGTACCTGCTTTGTGAACAAATTGTCTGTCTTCCCATTTGGAGTTTGAATTCTCCATCTTTCCAGAATAAACACCCCGAATCACTCTGATATCCAGTGACTATTTAAAAGCAACCATCATAACATTTGTGATATGCCTCATTTCTGAAAATATCAAAGTGTAGAAGCCAGACTCTTGAGACAAAGTCTATGCAAAGAGCTTTTTTTGTTGTTTTGGTTTATTTTTTACTACCTCCACCTTTTCCCAAAGAGTCTTTAGGAGGCTGAAGGCATCTATAAATTGCCTCCACACAGCAGCCACACTCCTCCTCAGTGGATGCTGTTTATACTTCACTAATGAGTACAGCTTGGTTAGAAATGGCAGCTTGGCATTCAGTCTCATTTCTCCTGAGCTTGTGCCATCCTCTTGCAGGAAGCCAAATCAGCAAGCCCTAAAGTCTTTCAGGACCTCCTCTTTCACACGCCGAGGAAGATACAGGACCAGGATTTGATACCAGGCTCTATTTGCAATAACCAGGGCACTCAAGCAATGTGTGTTCCAAATATCTTCTCTTCTCCCTGTTCTTCTGCTGGCCCAAGAACACAGCTATACAACTCCTCCCATAAGCATTACTTTCTTGGTTTTGGTTTTGTGCTGGGTTTTTTTTTTTTATTAATAAGGTAACTCCAACACTTCCAGCATGGCAGACTAACATGAGAATGATTAATATGTGCCATGACTGGTAAAACCTGTAAGTGCTACCTCACATATTGTTTCTAGAAAATGAGCGAGCCCTACCTATAGTAACCCCCCAAAAAAAGCCTTTTAAGCAGGATTGGCCCAGAGCTCTGTGGTAGGACACATCCCTTCATGCCTGTGTGGTCAGAGGAACCGGAGGACACTTGTTCACCTGTCTCCATCTGCATAACACACTGTTTCTCAGCCAGCCTCATGAAATCCAGATCCTTGAGAAGGAAAAAAAAAGGTCCAAAGCACAGAAACTGCTTATTTGACCACTACCACCAACATTCTAAAGTCGTTTAGAATACAACAAGTGATTTAATGAGACCACTACTGAGCACTGCAAGCGGAGAGATTCATTTGAGGACTGGTAAAAAAGCATCCTCAAAAAACAAACTGAGCACGTGTGTCAAGTACCCTATTTTTATGTGCTTCTCACCTTTTTCTTAACTGTGTTTACCAAGAAACATTTCATTCCCCGACAGTTACAGTTACTGATTCTTTTCTGCCGTACAGATTAAGACGATAACAAAAAAAGACACCCCCTTGTTGGGTGAAGGAGACCCGTCTTACGCTTTGCTAAGATGATAGCCAGATTTCACGGTCCTGGGAGAACAAACCACCCCAAATGGAGCAGTTATTAATTCAATAAATCCAGCTGCTCTCGGCGCTCTGGGCGAAAGGCAAAGTTAAAAGCAGCTGCTCATTGACAACATGTGCGACCTGACCAGGGGAAGGTAGCTGTTTTCGCACATCATCCACCACTTTGAAGGCTGACTGCACTCAATTTCTTAGACAATCTACACACCATTTTCAGTTCTGTACCTCCATAATTTATCACAACAATACCTCAAGCATACAGATGGGGGGGGGGAAGGGGGAGGGCGGAGAGTGGGCAGGGAAATTAAAGCAATTTACAGTATCAAGATGAAAGAGGCTGGGCGGCTCAAGAAGACCTGCTATGTAAATCATATCCACAACTTAAAGGAATGTCGCCGTAATATTCTGGAATTAATTTTTCCAGCATTCCTATATAGGTCACACAAAGGTAAAGGTAGTTTCCTCCTCCCCCTACCACTATATCTGGAGTTGTTTATCAATATGTTAAAGAGGAAATTGATTCTACCTCCTCTTTTCTATGTGGACAATAAGAACCTTATGTATAAAAACTTACGATAAAAATAACAGCGATCATTAGAAAATTAATCTGCAGTCTGGTTTCCTTACAGATTTTTGCTCACATCCTTCAAAACGATACTCAAGATTAAGAAAGGCAAATCATCTTTTCCCACAAACAGGCAGAGTACATCCCAAATGTATCTCACCAATCCCAGCTAACTTCAAAAATGCAGAAGTTGTCTGCAGCCTTCATAACGTTTCTAACGAGTTAAATATGATTTCAAAACCACTATTTTAAACTTGATTTCAAAGATAGATCTACATTTTCAGACAGATTTCTAAATTTTAACTGCTAAATATGATTTAATTGCTAAATCAAAGGTGGGTGTTCCAGTGGGAAAATACTGATTTTCCTTTGCAAGACTATGTGCAAATACAACTCTGCTTTTTTATCGATGGTTAGGTAACCATCCTTTGCACACAAGTTTATTTTCCCTGTGTTCAGCAGGTGCAGCACATACTCCAAGGAGAGCCAAAAGTGCATGTACAAATGTCTTTATGGAGTTTCCCCTCTTCTCTCCATTATCGATGATACATTTATCTAAGAAACCTCTGAATTTAACTACATTTATTGTACTCTTCTCAGCACTTGAACTGCAATCTACCTCTCGGTCTCTCCTTCCCCCAGGATTTACTTTTAAAGGTACAAGCTTGTTAACAGTTTCAAACAGCTGCTATGGAAAAAAATCATCATGAATATTTCCTCCTCCCTCCTCAATTGTGGATTTAAATCTCAAAATACACCGAGGCCGAGCTGCAAGAAGCAGTTGCAGTTACAGGATTAACTCCAGACACCTCCTGCTCCAGCAGGCTCAGAGTTGGGGCTTATACCAGTGGAAAGGTGATACAAGAGATATTCATCTTTTGCTTTTCACACTGGTGGGTCCTGACATTTTGGGTCAAGCAAAATTTAATGAATGGGAAAACTATTTGAAGTTATATTTAAGTATTTCTAAATATATTCCATGTTTTTCTCTCCTATGGAATATATTTTTAGACTTCAGGCAAGCAGATTTAAAGAGGAGAGGTTTCTGCAAACACAGAAACTAAGACTATATTTCAGCAGAATATGTAGCACACTTGCAATATGTGGTTTCACGTAGGAAAAGTAATGTGTTCCCAGAAAAAGGAAATGGGGGAGTGTTACCAGCTCTTGAATGGATAACCCACTTCCATTCTGACTCCACCCTGCTACACAAACTCACTTGAAAATTATAATTGTAATTTTTTTCTCATCTAGTTCAAAACATGGCACCTTGAACCTTCAGATCACTTTGGATTTTCCCAGGGCAAATCCCATCTGCAAGACCCTGATAATCTTAGCCATCAGGCTACGTGTAGCAGTACTGCTGTATTTTGGAGGGTGATCATCACACTAATTAATGACTCACCAGATTCAAGACTCACAGTGTCACAAACAGCGCTGGCTGGCTAAATGATGTTGGCCAGAAAATGCAAATTGAAGAGGATGTATTTCACATTAGACAACATTTATGTCTAAATATTGTCTGAACAGCTTTTAACATTTCTGGCTTTCCAAAGATCCCAGACAGTCCAATGTGACTCTGGACTTTACAACCACGCACATGTAAAGGGTTTAAAAAGGACTTCTTTTAAAAAAAAAAAAGCAGTAGATAACTTATAATACTGAAAAATAGTATGGCATCTACTGATTCTCCACACTAAACAATAAAGATCATTCCATACAGGAAAGAGTCCTGTACTAGCAGGTGACTAGTTGGTATGAAGAAGGATGAAATTGTGCCTCAGCTTCCCAATCTGCATCCACATTAGCATTTGATTAATAAAACCACTATGATTTAACCAAAGCTTTGGAAGTGGATACATTTTCTTGCTATGCATAATAAATCATTAATTTAAGAAATTCCTATCTTCTCCCTTGCTCCTACATGGAGAAACAAAGAAAATAAATTCTCACCTGATTATTTCTCATGGCAGTCACTGGAGGAGGACACAAAGGTTTATGGCACTGGACCCAGAACTTCTGACAAAGAGCCGAAGTCAAAAAAAACATTGGTACCACACTCCACCTAATTTTGCATCACTCGTTGAGGTGGTGTGAATCTGTTTCTCCCTGCTGCAAATCAACAAAGATTGAAAATGAAAAAAAAAAAGGGGGAGAGATGGGGGTTGTGAGGTGACTCCTTAGGTCACCAGGGTGCTGAGAGAGCATGAGCTTCCCTTCTGTAGCTGCAGGAGCTGGGAGGCAGTGATGGTCACTGCCCTGAGCTCCTAGCTGAGCCTAGGCAGAAGGGACAAGGGACATCCCACAGGCTCTCCTGGGAGGCTGGGTCACCACTGTCCCAGCATTTTTAACTCCTCTACCTGCAAAGCAGAATGACTGAAAATATGCACACACCTTAACTCTTGGACCAAGCTCTCTTTTAGGAGCTCTTCTGCTGTAACAGCATTCAGAAGGGAGGGAAATACACTCCTTTCTTCTTAGTTTGTTTTCCCACATGGTGATTGTAACCACTCATCACCCATGTTCTTGGGCTTGGATTTTTTTCCTCTTTCACTATCCTGTATATCTGGGACACTCCTTGCCTCGATCTGGAAAGAGCAGCAGAAAAGTCTGCTGCTCAGAAACTCCTCAAGTTCATATTATGTGATTCACAGCAAAAACGTGTATTACAATCATCACAAAATAATCGCACCATGAATGTTGTATTCCTGTTGTCTTAGGATAGCTGTCAATACTTAAAAGAAGGGAAAACAACTTAAAAAGAAACAGGAAAAAAAACCCCACAGACATCGTGCCACTCAAGCACTAGCTGTTGGAGAAAAACTCCAGTTGCAGTAGATTCTGTAATACAAAAGCTCCCCAGGAAAGTTCCAAAGAGAGAGCTTCTGCTCAGACTGCTTCATGAATTTAGTAATCAGTGCTCCACCTCTATAATCTGGAATCCTGGTGTAGTACAAACACACCTCATCATCTCAGCAACATATGTTCTTCCTTCTAATGACTCCTCTCGTTACAAATGCACCCCAATGGCTGAAAGTCAGCTTCTCTTGTGTTCCCTTGTACCAACCATTGCAGTACAAGGGGAAGGGAGCTGTGAGGCACATGCAATCTCACTTGCCAGGGATGGAGTCTTCTAGGGATGAGGAAATAAAAACATGGCTGCATTTGATGGCATATGTGGTACTCACATGAAAAATAATCTGCTTTTTCTACAGCTGACTGAATGCTGTGTGGGATCCTAAGCAGATACAGATTAGTGTATATATTTGTACTTTATAATTACTGACAAATAACTCCCACTAGCTCATGACAGCTGATGGGCAGTGTCACAGTAAATGACAAGGCTTAACTCTTCTATTACCATCAGTTGAAATTTGGTGGGTTTTTCCCATATGAGCTTAAAAAAAAATATATTTCCAAGCATTTAAATTCTATTTAATCTGATATATTGAATGTCCCTGAAGACTTACTCTGTAAGAGCTCTCTTCAGAATGATACACTAACTCTCTCTCTCCCCCACACACCGTTTTTCCTTTTCTTTTAAATAACAAATTTCTTTAAAAAAAAATAAAATAGAGCGTGAGACAGAAAGCTTATATTTCAGGGAAGAATGGCGTGAGGGGCCGGGGAGGCCACATAATTGGGTGTGATGTGTCAGTTGCTCTAGTGACTGTAGGGACCATTCTGTCATCACTTCCGCAGCTCAGAAGTGAGAGGACTGCACAAATCCCCGCGTCTCCCATGACTTAACCAAACACTGGAGCCTCCTCTAAGAGAAAGTTAGTCAGGAGGAGTGCAGGTGGTTTATACATTAGCGAAGGAAGCAAGAGAGGGGGGACTGTAAGTGAAAGGCAAAGGATGAGATAGTGTAACATGAAAAGGAGGGCTTGCCAAAACTAGCACAGTCATACTGGTTTTGCTAAGCAAAGTGTACACCTAAAAATTAATTCATTAAAACGAAATTGAAACAAAAAAAAAACCCAAACCAAAACAAAATCTCAAACAAAAAAAACCCATCCCAAAACACCAACCTAAAGCTGCCATATCTAAAGGTAGGTACAGCTTACTTTACAGCTTTGGGCTACTCTGTAAACACAGCTTTTCCAGTATTTCTCTAGTTGCTTTCTCTTCCCTAACGGGAAAACAGAAAAAACTAACAAGGCATCACACTTCACCTACCTCCTGAGAGGGGAGATAAACACAGTAGGTAGTTAAGAGACACTGCAGCTGTAGTCCTTTCTCCCTAAACCTTCCTAAGAGTTCTCCTGTCAGTCACTCTAAGTAGGATCCATCCCCTTTACCTCAGGTATTAGAAAGACAGACCTTCAGATAGGAGCTGGCCATCTTTTTATATTCAAAGGAAAGAAATAGGCAAATATACAGGATGGTTCATCTAGGATATTTTAAATATCAGTCTTAAAAGAAGAAATGCACCCTAAGAGTGCCATTTGCTTTCTATAGATGACAAGGGAGTATACTGAGTTCAGATGCTGACATCTACACATGCAGTGCATATAGTCTCACCTAATGGCTTCTCATATGAGAGAACGAAGCATCAGCATTCACAGAAGCAAATGAAGAAACCTCTAGGTTTCATTTCTTCTGTTTTAACAAATTCACACTTAAACCGTGCCCAGTTCTGCAGAAGAAAAGGATTATATACTGTACTTTGGTTCTGCTGTACTCCTCCTCTGCAGCTGCACTGCACTCAGATAAACAGGAGTCCTCACTGTAAGCCATGGGCATAATCCTTCCCCTTTCTGGTTCTGAAGCCCTAAAGATCTGCAAAGGGAAAATAAAAATCACAAAATTAAATTAAGTTCTCTGCATGCCTGCTAGAACTCAATTTCATAGATTTTCTCATATACAGGTTGTCCCTTTGTCTTTGGAAACTGTCCCACCTCAGGAGTGGTATTAATTAGTACGATCCCAGCTTTGTTTCAGGCACAGGAGATGTGTTCCAGCCTGTATCAAATCATGGACCAAAGGGATTTTTTTGTGACTGTCTCATGCACCTAGACACCTTCTGGTTTGGAGAGTAAACTGGACACACACTAAGAGTTTATGCTTGGGCCCTGTGAGTAGCTGAACAAAGCAGCTCTCCCCTGTGTTATAGTTCATTGCTTTGCTTTGCCAGTGAAGTTGGCACTGCAGAAGGTCACCCACATGGTACAAGCTGTTTCAGAGCACTTGCACCTGAAGCAATTATTCTGCTTACTAATGCCTGATGCTGCCACGATTTATATATACACACATGCAGTAAATCCCTCAGGTTTCCAGAACAGAGAAAATTAAGAGTTGTACTATGATCTTTGTGGTGACTAACTTGGGATGTAAACCTCTACTCTCTGGACCAACACTATTTTTCACAGGGATCCGTGAAGAGGATTTCAGGGCACCATCTGCTGCTCTGAGTCCCATCCCTTGAACACAAAGGCAACTCTACAATAAAGGAGCCCAGAAGGATTTATGGATTAAGAGGTCTACGCAACACTGTAACCTGCAACAAACCAAGAAACAGTGCAAAGGGAAAAAAACCAACAAACCGACCACAAACCCCCCAGCAAAGCCATAGAACAAAAATGTATCGTTAATACTTCAGATCTTTAAAATAAGAGGAAACATGTAAAAGGAAAAAGTACAGTGAGTGTAAAAGTGTGGGTCACATCTCAGACTTATTTCAAGGAAAAGTAATCTCCATTGTTTGAAAACTTTTCATGTTAAGGCAGGGGAAAAATCATACCCAAGAGGTTATCTGAAAATCAGGCTCCTAATAAATTTACCACATGTAAATTATTGCAGATACTATTAGAAATCACCAGAAATAGCCCTTGAAGCTCAGAACTCAAGCTAGCCTGACTGCTCCGATTTGAAACAAGCAGATTAATTTGGTTTACAATCCTTTATTTTATTTTTTTAATGTATGTTTTTGTTATTAGGACAGGAATCAGGGATGCAACATTCTAAAAGGAAGAACTTCTGCAGTCATAATCCTTTGATCAGAAGCAGTAAGCATGAGAAAACTTAGAAGGAAGCTTGTACTCGGGAGAGGAACTCCATCTTTGCTGGAGCAAACAGCATCCAGACACCAAAACTAAAGCAGGTACATGTGAAATACCACAATGAGCACAGCCTTGTAGCTTGCAGTATTTTAAAGGCTTGCATTTGAAGAGCATGCAAAAACAGAAACAGATTTTCTTTCTACTCTCTCTGCTTTATATATTAGATTATTATTGCCATACGTGAGACCTGTGGAATTTGGAAAAGAGCTTTCTTTATGGGCATGACAATGAATAGGATGAGCTCCAGAAATACTATGCCGTAGGGTCCATGTTCTGGGACAGGTGTCCCAACCAAAGAAAATTTCTTATTTGACTTTGCTAGGCTGAAATGTACATTAATCACCTGACAGGGTCACTGCAAAGATCATCGGATTTATTAGTTCAAACATCAAACATTTATCAGTTCAAACATTTCACATACAATAGGGCAGAAAATTATTAGCTTCATATTATATAAATGACTAGAAGTGTCCTATTTGGTTTGAGAGTTTGCAGCCACAATGGAATTGAAAAGTGAAAAAAACCCTATCAGTGATAATGCCTTAAAATACATTTTTATATATATATGGGAGATTCCCTGCCCCCTTTTTTTTTCAGGGTCCACCCCAAATCAACACAACAAATCCTTTGTTTGAAACACCATAATTATTTGTTTCACTACAAAGTGCCTCTAAGGGAATTTCTTTTTGAACCAGAAGCATTTATTCGCTTAGCAATTTTTCACTCAAAAATCCTACAAAATAGTGATTTGTTTTCATTTCTGTGTTTAACAGGTGAGAAGTCTGCTTGACTCTCCTGGATTTGTTGTCATCTTGTGTTTAACAGCAAACTCTGTGTGAAGGAACTGCAAAGAAGGAAAAAGCTGTAATTCATTAGTAATACAGGGCAATGAAACAGGAGAGTACTATATGAAATTTTTAAGCAGAACTAGAGAACATGGCCATTTGTGGTTCCTTTCCTGCAATTTCTGTTTTCTTTATATCTATATAATGTAGTTTCAGTCATTTTACCTTTAAGAGTAGAAAAGGTTTCATCTGAAGTCATAGTACTTCTAGAAGCTTATGCTTCATTTTTAAAATATATATTTATGTACTTACCTGCTAATGTTTGTGTTGTCACCCCTCTCTAGACAAAGGATTTCCAGTTTCCTTAAAGCTAATGCAGGGAATACTAAAAAAACAAAAAAACCCAACCAAACAAAAAAAACCCAACCCAAAACACCAACAAAAAGAACAAAAACAAACAGAAACCCCCCACAAACAAATAAAAAACCCAACCAACCAACAACCAACACCAAACATGCTGGAATAATGACTTTTGATAGATACAGTTTTCTACTCTAGGTACACTTTTCGTTCTTGCGAAGCTGAGCCCAAGTTGTACTGGAGTGAAGAAATAGCTGTCAAAACACACAGTAAAAATATTATTTTCATATTACTCTCAGCTTCTTAACCAAGGCTACTGAATTGCATATGAAGGAGATACTGATGATAGAGAGGTTTCAGGGAGAACGTGGTGCTATTCAACATCCTTAACGAGACAAGGATTTCCAATTTGGAGGAATCAAATCCCCATGTATTTTATTATTCTTACTGAAGCAGCAGCCAAAGCAAACGGCAGCCAAGCAGACATACTGCCCACAACTCAAACCAAATGTAAGGTTTGATACTCCAACTTAGAAGCTATCCCGTATCTTCACCAAGATCTGGGACAGAAGTAAAAGTTTATCTGAGCAAGATGAGCACGGACTGCAGAGCAAAACTGCATGAAGGTTGACCAACTTTTTTCATAGAATCATAGAATGGAAAGGACCTCTGGAGATGATCGAGTCCAACCCCCCTGCCAGAGCAGGGTCACCCAGGGCAGCCCACACAGGAACAGATCCAGGGGGGGTTGGAAAGTCTCCAGAGGACACTCCACAACCTCTCTGGGCACCCTGGGCCAGGCTCTGGCACTCTCACAGGGAAGATTTTCCTCCTGTTGAGGTGGAACTTTCTGTGTTTCCCCTTGCTACCACTACCTCTTGTCCTACCCCAGGGCACCACTGAAATAAACTGGCCCCTTCTCCTTGACACCCACCCTGCAGATATTTGTAAACATTCATAAGATCCCCAAATTTAACCAAGTGTGTCTGCACACTCAGAGCAGAAGTAGAAATGGATGCCTAGGCTTGGTAAACAGGCTGGAAACACCTCAACTTAAAAAAAAATAACTACATTACAAGGTCCTTGCCAACATTTGTTAAGGTAATCTGTTGCAGATGAAGCTATGAAACCATGTCAATTTAAAAAAAAAAAAAAAAAAAAAGGAAAGAAGAAAAAGTTTGAAATATGAAAACATTTTAAAAGAAACCCAGCTTCACCAATGTCAGTGGATTCTCATGGGAATCTGCACAGATCAACTGCCTCATAAATGACCTTGAAAAAGGATAAATTTTGAGATGACAAAGACATTTGACATCACAAAAATTAATCATTTGATTGTAGACAGAGTTCATGATGATGAGATGGCGGGGTGTGGGAAATTACTGCCAATTAATGTGAAGTAAAATACAGGCAGAAAAGGCAATCCCAAACATACTTACATGGCAATGAATACTAAAAAGTTTCAGGAAAGCAACTGTGTACATATTGTGGACAGTAAGCACTAGTTCAGTGTGTGGCAAAAGGAAAAAAATAGCAAACAAACTCTTCAGAATTGTTATGTAAATGACAGAATACAAAACTCAATAATATTGTGCTGGTGAGGTCCACAAAAATGTAGCAGAGCTCCAAAAGATACAAAGAAGGGTACCCAGGATGATCAAGAATGAATAAATAGACACAAGCCACTCTGGAGACAGAGATATTCATTAAGCTGGGACCCTTCAACAAAGTAAAAAGAGGCAGGTGAGAGAAAATTTGTTCCCTGCTTATGTTCTCAAGTAAAAATTTCCACTGTCTCTCACAACAGAAGAACTAGGGAATATCAAATTAAATTGTTAGGCAGTCCATTTAAAATAAGCACTTTACCAGGAATTCTTTTTTCAAACAGTGCAGAATTAATGTCATTGTTTAAACTAATTCATTGCTGCATCATGTCACAAGAGTAAACAGAATTAAAATGCAGTTGGGCAAATTTATTGAAGAGAGGACTACTAAAGGCACTAGAATACAACAATATGGTGATGTCTATAAAAAGAAGTTTCTAAAACTGATGTCATTGGAAGATGGAAAATATTCTCTCCTGGACATGTTCCTGTACTCTTTTTTAAAGCACCAGCCACTATCAGAAAAGGCTAATGGACAAAACGTACCTTCCCTTGTGATTCAACAGAGCCCCTGTTATGTTCTTATACCAAGACACCAAGAAAACAAGATGACTTTTGTCTAGTGGGATGGAAGAAGAACTAGGTAGCAGAACACACATTGACAAAACCATTTATATTTGCTAGAAATAAATAAATTTTTTACATTCCTACTGTTTTTTGTTTGAAATACTTCAGTTTAATGCAAGGTAAGAAACTTGCAGTACGTTCAGTGCAAGTTTCATGAAATGTTCAATGCACTTTGAACTGGTCTTAAACACAAATAAAATTCCTCCTCCTCTGAAACTGGAAATCTCCGTTGAGTTACAAGAATAGATTAGCTGTGACTAATCTGTACTGGTTTCATGGTTGTCTTTAGGTACCTACTTCTTTCTTAATTGTCCATGGTCGGTAAATTACTGTGCTGTCTCAGAACAAGAGAAATATTAGCATTTCTTTCTGTATTATTTTTATAATACTTCATAAAAATCTGAAACACTAATGTAGCTGGTTGATGCAGGTTGATACATGCAAGTAAGAAAGATTTAAATTCCTTACAAGAATTGTTTTATTCTTGGACTACCTTTTCTGGTACACTAATGGAAGTTACAGAAGATCATAATTTTCCCTCTTCAAAACCCCCTGATCCTGGAAAATTAAAGAAATCAGCCAAGGCTTCTTCCATTGACGTATGGCTTCCAGCCCTTGGAGAGCTAAACATGGAAGCAATCTGCCCACCCTATAGAAATACTCAGCCTGATTCATCAGAAACTCTTCTTATTCCCTGAGCTTCCTGGGATCATCACTACTCAAAAAGACTGACAGAATTTGATCATCATTCAACACTGAACCTGCTTTAAAGTGATAAATGCTGCATTTTTACCAGTTACTTCAGTTTCCTCAGTAAAACCTTCCATCTTCTGTGACTATTTGCAACTTGATGTTTAAATTATTCCATTGCTTCTCTATTACTTCTCTTTTGATAGGGCTGCTTACAGTAGCTCCTCTTTATTTATTTATTCTTAAATTCCTACTACATTAGCAATTTCAAGCAACTTAAAGAACCCAAAGTTATAGATACTGGCACAAAGCTAACTGTTGTCTTTGACATTACAAATACTCTCACGGGACTTTCTCTTTTTCTGCAACACAATGTTATGATTTGTTTGCTTTTTTTCACTGATCTTTTGATTTTCTAGAACTTTCAGGTTTTACTGCTCTTACTATTCTCTTTTTTTATGGGGAGGACCATTATTGTTTACTTTCCTCAGGTATCAATAATGGCATTTCCATGATATTCCATGTCTGAAACAGTCAACTGTCTACCGGTCTACCTGTGTGAAAAGCAGAAGGAACCAAGAGTGCTCAACTATATGCTCTATCTATAATTTAATTTTCATTCTACCTCATCTTTTCCACTAAGGAAAACTTCTCTCCAAATGCTCCCTTCTCTGCTGCTTCAACCTTGAAGGGACATTTTGCCTTATTAACCATTTTTTGCATGGTAATATTTTCAGAGTCAGGATGTGAACGAGCAGTTCTACTGTTTAGCTCTTAGTGCCTTTCAGACTGAAGGAATTTCTCCTACTTTCCTCTTTTCTTTTTCTAATGTAAGAATCATTATGTTACATGAGACCGGCGGTCCCTTCAGTATCAATCACAAAAAAGCCTTTGCTGAAAGGTGGGGGGAAACTCTCTGCTATAAACCCTTGCAATGAGCTAGCAAGTAGGGAAGTTTCTTCCTCACTTACTTTAATTAAAGGTTGACTTCTATTCTGAAGCTTGAAAACTTAAATCCCTGCCCTAAAATCTTCTCTGACATAGGTCTGGAAAGTTTTATTAGGGACATACTCCTCCATGAAACATTATTTTAAAGGCAGAGACTCTAGGATGCTGGAGAACACACCAGTTCTGTACACATGAACCCAGGGCAGGTAATGTGGCATTAGAAGTAACGTCACTCTTTCACATGATGCTTTAAATTAATAATTTTTATATTAGGAACAAGACTAGTCAATGTTATGCCTCTTGCAGAATTTACTTTTAATGCACCAACAAACATAAACAGTACCTAAAGTCCCTGCTAAGTAACAGCAATGTGATTCTAACAACAGTTAAAAAAAAAAGAAGGTAGTGAGTTAAGTGTAGAAAGGTTTAAAACCAGGAACGGGTCTTATTGAGATATACTTGATTAAAAACACAGAAATGAACTTTAAAGATTTTTAATTATTCACAGAGAAGATTCTAGCTCAAGTGTGTATTAAAGTACTTTCCCTTATTAGCTTTTGCATGCCATTAATTACTTTCTTAACTATTTCCTCACCTTAGCCATGCATCAAGGAAGGCTGATTCCAGTTTTCCAGTAAGGATGAAGGAGATCTGCACAAATGTATCCCCGCAGAATAAATGCATGTAATTTATTACAAAAATTGAATAGGAGAGGGGGGAAAAAAAAATGCCTTTACCTTATTTTCCATTTGGCCTGAAACACCGTTACAGACTTGACCATGCAATTAAATTATCTGCTGAGACCAAATATTTCCTGTACTGTTTTTCAAGAAATGACCTGTCTTTCACCCTATTCTCTTCCTCTTTCAGCAGGGTTATTCACAATAAGGAACCACTGGCATTCAGGAGCCTGTGTGTGTGAAGTTACCACACATATTGCCATCTGTGCTGTCACTGTTGTGTCTGTGTCTATAAACGGTCTGAAGCCTCAAGTACTTTCTGGACGTATTTGCTTGTACTAGGGGCAAATACGTGCATATCCCTTTTTGAATGCTACTTTTCCTGCATTCTAAGTGAGTTTGTTATGTTCACCCACAACAGATTTCTGAAAACTGTGCATCCTCACAGAAAAGCACAGCTGCAAACGTCACCCTTACACAGATGTACGGCACTATGCTTTTATTTTACTACGCGAAGTAAGGGCATAAACTAAACTAGAGTAAATATTCTGTCTCTCTTACATTTCTGATGGCTCCACTTCTGTAACTCTGTACCTGTGCCATCGTACTGTACGCCTGCCTGTGCTTACAGCAAACATTTCAAACGGGGAACACAAAGCAAGACGTTTAAGAGCGCAGAGAAGGAATCGCAGCGCAAAGCACTGCGCGTAACCGTTCCCATCTACTTTCCATGAAGCACGGGGTAAAGCATGTTAATGTAAAGTACAGATATTGCAGCACAGAGTAGTATTACACCGTGCAGCGAGAGCCCAGCAGCCTGTCTCGGAGCTGCGGCAGCCTGAAACCGTGCACAAGTGCTTACAGCTGCAGTGACATGGTGCTAAGCATGTTTTAAGGCTAGTCCCAGTCGAGCGGCATCTTATCCAACCAGAAACAATCCCACAATCCAGCTCTTTTTAAGTGATCATCCTTGTATCATAACAGATTAAGGTTGCAGCTACTTTGGATTATGGTTAATCTAACCTTTATCCATCCACAGCTTCACCTGAAACTTACAAGGACCAAGAGTCAATTGCCAGGGCATAATTCACAATGACACTGATCTCTCCTTCCTCACTCTAATTATCTGGATTAAGAATAACACTTTTGAGTAATTATTTTCACATTGGATAAACATTAAGCTTTCCTGGATTTATCTGAGCTTTTTCTTAACATGAAATAGATCCAAGCAGGCTTATAAGAACATAACTGACAGCAGTGACAGCTTAATCAAGGAAACCCTAAACAACTAAAACAATAGGAAATGTTTGTTTCACATTGGTTTGAATACTCGAGAACCAGAAACTTGATAACCCACTGGCAAACTATCTACTTGAAGACCAAAGAAAAAGCAATATCCAGGCAGGTCAATTACCGTCTTAATAAAGATGTAAAATTTTCTCTGATGCAGTAGTAGCTCAGAAGGAAACAGGGGTTTACCAGTTGCAGAAAACGTATCAGCTCCAATGCTGATGATTTACAGAGAGGAGAAAGAACAAACACTATGACTAGCTTGCTAAAATGATAATTAAAACGAATCAGTTACCAGCTGTATTACTTCTGAGGACAATTTCTGAAGAAACTGCATCGCCCATCTCAGGCTACACAGACTCCCCAAAATTGCTATCACAAGCCAGCTAGAAAAATCTCCCAACCTTGTCTTTGAAACTACCTAAGATCATATACAATTACACACTAAAATCACATCACAGAACCCAATTACACTTTGGCTTTGCAGATCCACAGATAACCTCTTAAAGAGCAAACTCCCTTACTGTGTCGACCCCTGACCTTGAGCTCTTTTTCCAATCTTCAGCAGCACCACATGTTTCTTTCCCAGAGTGAGCCAGGACTTGGAGCCATAAGGTTTCGGAGGGGTACCAAGTGCTCCAGCTATCATAACTTTAAGGTTAAGGGAGCACGCTGCTAATATCTCATTCGCGAACTTTAATGCATTCCTTAGACTACTATTTAATTTAGTTTGAACATTATTTATGAAGGAGTTTTCAGTAAGTATTTTTCCATTTGTTGGAGGCTTTTAATAATTTATAAGTCATAATTTTATTTGGCTCCTAAAAGGCTTTAAAATGTTAGGCATCAGTTGAATACTTTAACAGGCACTAGACGCTGAATCACAAACAAGGAAATGTATTTACTACTTCATTTTAGGAAATATTTTAGAAATTAATCAAATAAGGTGCACAGATTTTGTTTCATAACTTGACTTCCCTGAGGCTCCACAATAGCAATCACACTGCTGGGATGTTCTCTACTCACACTTAGCAATAATAAATTCTAAAACTAGGTTTTCATCCTGGTTTGTGAATCCTTCATTGTGCCAGGAGGAGGACAGGAGCTAGAGCAGAACATGATGAGGTGGCTCTCAAAATACAGAAGACAAAATATTACAGTTATGGACACTTAACTGTACCTGGTGCAAAACTAAGTGATACCAGGTAAAAGAGCTTTCTCCGGGTGTATGCAAACCCTTATTTACTTGGAACTATCTTCTGTACGTGTATGTATAGCTATCTTAATGAGATCCAAGCAGCACCTGTAAACTGGTGAATACTGACATAAACTCACCTGCAGGTAACTGACAGCTTCCCCAGCAAGGACTCGTACACTTCAGATAACTTACCACTCCCAGCTACATACATATTGAGACTATATTTCACTGACATTTTAAGCCCTTATAATAAAAAGCCATTGGTATTCTTCTCAGGTGTTTAATATGCCCTCTACTTGCTGAGCATAACTCACCTGAAAAACTATTCTTCCTCACTATTATGACTTCTCCTGCAATGATTTCTCCAGGCAACGTTTCCTACTATGCTAACTTAAAGAAATGATGAAGGAATTGCGTAGGTTGGCCAGCTCCTTTTCTTTCCAACAAGACGCAATCTATTGCTTACTGATTGACATATGACCATGAGAGGCCATTTGGCACCATAACCATACTGACTTAAATCTCCTTTTTTTTTTTTTTTTTAACCTTGAATTCAGGGTCTCTCGAGTGTTGGCTCAGCTGCTTTTGCTGAAAACCAGAAACTGCGTCCCTGTGCACTCTGTAATACTTCTTAAGGGAGCAGAAGGAACCCAAAGACTTTGAGATGATCCAAGAACTGCGAGACACCAAGATACCTCCTGCTGTGATCACGGCATTACTTTCTAAAACACAGTGTGCAAACTCTTCATAATTGAAAACACTGAAACCTGTCACAGAGTGGCTGAAGTTGGAAGTGATCTCTGCAGGTTACCTTGTCCAACCAAGCAGGCACGGTGCGGATAATTTGTGGGTGGATTGACTACACATTTTTACTTGGAAAACAATCTGATTGCAGCACTTAAAATTGTACCTTTTTAATTTAAGACCTGTTCAGACTAGTCCACCTCTTTGGAATCCAAGTTCTCCAGCAATCAGTACTAACTTCTACTCAGCTTCTAAATCTTCACTTTAAGCAACGCCTCAACCATCCTATATGAATGCTGCCTTTGAAATCTTTTGCTTTCACACCTTTTATTCCTACAAATCAGTGTTACTGCATTATTAGGTAGATGTGTTTCTCCTCCTTTTATTTATATTAGTGTAAGATCACCCAGAAGTATTTACATACTAAAAGGAATACTTTCACCATTAAGTATTGCTCTTAACATGAAGCAATACATAAATAAGGCAAGTTATACTTTAAAACAGTCTTGAAAATTGGGGAAACATTCTAAGTATGAGGCAAAATGTAAGGTAGATATAAATGACTGCACAGAGGATGAGAAATAACTGGTTAAGGGGTGCTTCTCTGATGTGGACTAATTACGAGGAGCCCAAAGACAAGACAGAATATTCGTTATCAGTGTAAAAACTCAAGAAATTCAGGAAAATCTAGAAGAATTTTGGCTAGAGAGGTGGATTATTGGTCTTCAAATAGCTGAAGAGATTACTCTTGAGTCTTTGGTGGGTAGGTCAGGAGGTTGATGGCTAAAATGACTTGAATAGATTAGATATTGGAACATGTAAGGATAATGAAAGACTGCAATACACTGTTCAGAGGAGAAAAGCATCTCCCTCACCAGGGATGATGGGGAAGAGGTGACACAAAGAACGATGCCATTATAGATGACTCTTCTGTGCATCAGAAAAGAGAGAGTACACGGCAGCTTACTTCAGTCCTGTTTTCAAAGATTACAGTGTGATTCTGCTGGTTTTGGCCAGGATAGAGTTAATTTGCTTCCTAGTAGCTGGTATGGGGCTATGTTTTGGATTTGTGCTGGAAACACTGTTGATAAGGCAGGGATGTTTTCCTTATTGCTGAGCAGTGTTTACACAGAGTCAAGGCCTTTTCTGCCTCTCACACAACTCCCCCAGCGAGTAGGGGATGCAGGAGGAGTTGGGAGGGGACACAGCTGGGACAGCTGACCCCCAGCTGACCAACAGGTTATTCCATACCATATGAGGACATGCTTATCAATAAAAGCTGGGGGAAGGAGGAACCTTCAGAGTTACAGTGTTTGTCTGTCATCTTACGCGTGATGCAGCCTGGCTTTCCTGGAGATGGCTGAACACCAGCCTGCCAATGAGAAGTGGTGAATGAATTCCTTGGTTTGCTTTGCTTGGACTTGTGGTTTTGTCTTTATCTATGAGACTGTTCTGGTGTTTTTCCTCAACCCACGAGTTTTCTCACTTTTACTCTTCTGAATTTCTCCCCGATCCCACCAGGGGGGAGTGAGTGAGCAGCTGTGTGGTGCTTAGTTAAACCACAACAGTATAAAACCTCACACATCCTTATAGGCCTGGTGAAAATTATTTAGTATTAAAAATATTTCCCAGTAAAAAATAAATTTTTGACCGAGATCTGCCTTCTCCATAGCACATTACAGAGTATGGCTTTCAGAATATGTTTTTTCTGACCGAAGCAGCTGCAATGTCCCCTGATTTTGTTTCCATGCTACATTCTCTAGCTCTGTTTTATACCTCAAAACTTTTCCAGTACAGACCAATTCTTTTCCCTTAATTAATGCAAAGAAAATAATTTATAATGAAGAGAAGATGCTTCATATATATGTACACTATGTTTAAAGACACCTATGTGCAAGTTTGGTCACACAATACCACATGTATAATTGAACTCTATTCATTCAGACATTCGGTGGTGAAAAAATGAGTTAAACCTGAGTTTTGGCTAAACAAAGCCAGCTGTAGAACTGCCCGCTTTCCCTAAAGATGCCGAAACCCAAACCAGTCCATTTATGGCCAAACACTGTCTGAATCAGCAGTGCATGTGCTGAGAGAATGCTGAGGGGTTTTTCTTACATTAGTCTGCATTTGCTGCAGGACAAAAGTTATTTTCTCCAGACCCTCCTTTCATGTTAATTTTCCACTAGAGAAAAAATGAAGAATTCTCTGACCACTTCCCATCAAGAGAGATACTAGAAAACGAAGAATGAAGCTAGAGGGGAAGAAGAACTCTGCCAAGAGTACCTTCGTGATTTCCTAGAGGAGAAAGCTTTCTAAATTTTACATGTAAAAAGGACACGCTCCTACTGTCAACAGAAAGAATGCACTTGGATTTTTAAATATTCCTTGGTGTAAGTCAGGAATAAATTTATGATCAGATGCATGGATCCATTCAGCAACTCTTGAAAATATCAGTGCCAAATTCTGATAGCAATCCCCATTGAAAGAGATAGAAAGGCTGAGTGGATGCATTTTTTAATTCCTTGGGCAGGCTTAGCACTTCTCTGCACTGCTATTCTCCAGTTTCAGGGGTAGGAAAGTTCCTAGCTCAGAAGTTGTCTGAGGATGGAGGCTGACAGCCCTCCTAAACGTTTATGCTCACTGACAAAAGGAAACCTTTTTCTCTACTCATGAGGAAGCTGGGCAAACCAATTCAGATGTAAGGACCATTCTTTGATGACCTGCTTTGGGGGAACCCTTGAAAATGGTGCTGTCAGGTTTCCAGCGCAGGAAATCGGTGAGACCTCAGAGTATGGAGAAGCAGGAACCATTCCCAGTTTAATCACCAGGGTCCCCACTCTGTCCAAGTGCTTCAGAGAGTGATTTTATGGAGGGAAGCAAAGAGGAGCTTTAAGAGCAAGACTTGCTGGGGCTGGGGGTTGCCTGATGTAGAAGAAATCCTTGCTTTTAGCTTGGAGGGAGGCATGTCCCACAACACTAGCACTGGAAGCTAAACTGCTGACAGAAACTTTTCTGTCTTCAAAATCAATGACAGAAGATATTCTGGCATGCACCAACATCTCATTTCTTTCATGAAAACAGAAGGTAATATATCACTGTCTCTAAAAAGTCCATGTAACCTTGGATGAAAAGAAGTAAAGACAACCCTCAGAAGAGAACTTTAAAAAGCCATTCCTGGAGAGTAGTTCTTGAGGACAGACTCAACCTGGCAGCTTAATGTCCTGGGTACTAAAAATAACATTTCTTGCTATAGAAAATGGTGTAGCACCTCAGAGAAGTGAGAAAAGATTTGATTACAAGCAGCAGCACTCAGTTCTATTTCTGCGAGAACAATGCATATTCATGTCCCAGTCTGCAGACAACTTCTGGAATAGTTTGATTGTATTTCTGATCTCTTGAAAAAAGACATTCAATTCTTTTTTTTTTTTTTCTTTTTCTCCTGGGGATAACCAATCCCTTCTCAACACTCTTCGGATGAATAACAAGACAAAAGAAAGTTTGTTGTTTCTTTTTTCTCAGAAAAATGATGTTACTGTAATACATCCCACCCTGATGCAACATTGGCTTTGGAAATAATGATAAATAATCACCCCATCTTTATTCTTACAGCATGAGCACTTGGAGGAAATATGTGCCCTTCTGGGTGAGGCACAGTCAAGACATATTCCGAGTGGTTCACAATTTCAGAAGTAGATGCAGGCAGTGGGAAGTGGATTAGCAGGAACCAGGATGGAAGATATTTTCTCATCAGAGTAGCAGAAAAGCTGGTAAAGGGACCCAAACCCAATCCTGTGCAGATTGCATTTACATTTGAGCCACTGGTACTGGCACTGTCATCCATTTCTGAGAAGCACTGACCATACTTATCCCTGATCAGACCTACCACCAGAAATATTTTCTGTCTAAGCTACTGGTTTTAATATATTAATGTATACAGGCAAGCTGGGTAACATTCTTTTTCAATTAAAATACCATATACAGCATCTATAAGAGGGATAAATTCAACTCATATTTAGAACTGACAGTTGCTTATTCTTTCACATCATCAGCAAGTCACCCACAGGTGCAGAGAGCTCTGACTTTCCAGCCAAGAGGATTTCAGATGCTAGATTTAAAATGACATATGATAATCCAGAAATGAAAATTAAGTGTCATGTACTCCTTCATATAAAAAGAACCACCTATCTCTAAGGGGAAGACGGCATTGCTGGAGGGGAGGGGTTGTTTCATTTTCTTTCAAGCCTACTATTCAACTGCTATTTCAGTTTGTAATGCAAGTGAGACTCAGCAAGCCTATAAACATAAGGTGCACCTTTCAAATCTAACCCAACATCCTCAAATTTTAACATATGCTTCAAAAGAGGCTGACTTCAGAAACACTTTGTTTCTTATACACACATCTTCTACAAAACATTTCTTGCTGCTCTTTGCAACCCTTCTGCTTCAGGCTGCCATGGGTTTATTATACCAACATGACCTCATCTCTCTCAGACTCTGCCTCAGGAAGTTGTAAAACCGTGATCTTGTTTCAGTTATTAGGAATTCCAAATTGAAAATTAATCATCTCAGACTTTTAAGAAGTTGCAGCTATCGTGAAAATAAATTTGAAATCAACCTTTTTTCATGTCCACCTGCCATCTTTATAAAAGTCAAAACCATATGTGCTTCCTCTTTGAAGTCCTGTTTTGCCCCCTAATGATAGCCTTCACATTCCACTATATTGTTCTGTTAGTTCTAGCCTTCCTTCAGTCAATGGGGGGAAAAAAGAAAGGGGGGAAAAAAAAAAAGTAAAAAGAAATCAACAGCAGCATGACAAATGCTTGTGCAGATGTCTAATGCTGATGTAACAAATGGCTATAGTCTATGAAGTTACAAGTACAAAATAATGTCAACAAGTTGCAATGATAAAACAGCCCATGAAATATTTCAATATATGTTCAACATTCAGGGCAATTTCTGGTTTGAATTACCGATCAATTTTTTACTGGGTTGAAATTATTCTTCTTACAGAGAAGCCATTGTTTATGGGTTGGCTTTTTTCAGATTTCTGTCACAGCCTTCACGTTGGTAATTCTGATTAATGTGCTCCGATTCCCTTATTTTCTCAAGGCTTTGCATTTTGTTAGGAAAATGAAAGCACTCGTACCACTTTAGGATCCAAGCTCTAGTTTGGGCAGAATGAAGTTGTCACTGTTGCAGCTTCTGCGGTAACTCACCTTGCAAGCCTTGGAAAAGATCAGAAGCGCGCAGGTTTGTCGCTCTGCTAACATCCATTTGTGAAAAGCACGAGAAGTAGACGGCAGGGCAACTTTGGTCTCGGCGAAGTTCACCCAATTATAAGTTTCTTATTTTTCTGTAATAAAAAGAAAAGTTCCTAGGGTTTTCTTCTTAATGTTTAAAGCAGATGGGCAGGAAAATCGAATGACTAGTTGCTTTCATTTGTCATTCACAAACTGCCAAGCGGAGCACAGAAAGCCAGCGTGTCTATGTCCTTCATCATACTCCAGTCATTCAAACATGAAAACGGGGAAGGAAAAGATTAAAAATAAATTCAAAAGTGAGTAATGCAAAAGCACAAAGATTGATCCTGTGGCTAGATAAAAATCAGGCATGGCCAAAAGAACTGTACGCCCAGCTTTAATTGGGAAAACACATTTTGCATGTCTCACGTGCAAATTTTAAATGGGTTTAGTCGAACGATGCGAGGTCTGTGCAACAGCAGCAGATTTAAACCATACAGAATTTACTTGGTTTATAACTTGGAGGCTTGCACCTCTCTAAACCAAGTCTACTAAAGTGACTGGTTATATTCAGCAGAATACAGCATGCTGGTTTGCAGACAAGTGATATTAAGAGATGTTATGATATTAAACTAAAGCTTTTGCATGCTACACTGTTCTGTGAAGGTTGGAACTTTGGACTTCTAACTCCCCTGTGGCATAGCTGGTCTGGATGAACCTGAGGTGTAACTAGAATGGCAAGACAAGAAAACAGCAGAGTGGTTCCTTGGAAAAAAATGAAAGCAATATTCAGTAGATGCTGAGCTCCAGTATGACTGGATTTTTTTTTTCTTAACATAGTCCCATCCATTAAACTTCTCTAGTTAATAAAAATAATAAGAATAAAAAGAAACATTAGGTAAGAGTAGAAGGCTAATTGCTTTTGAGGTTTAATTTAGACTTTGGGATAACCCTAGACGATCATTTTACACCTGAAAGAATGCATCACTGGTTGTTGCACTGCATATTATGCCAGCCTTACAGATAAAATGTTTCCTATTAGTCTGGAAATCACAAAGGAAGGAGGTAACATTTTGGCAATACCACCTTTGAAACCTGTGCTCACAGGACATCTGTGCCCACTCTATTCCTGCAAAGGTCCATTTGCTCTCCTGACTGATACCTATTTAGAAAGGACAAAACCTACAAAATTTAAAATCCCTGCTTTTGCACCTCCCTGCTTTGTTTGCCAAAAAGGAGCAAGCACATGACTGGTGCACGTCAGAGGCTGGATTTGTCTGGAATTCAGTCACATCACATACAACAGCATCATTTTATCTCATAACAGAGGGGAAAAAAATACCCCCCAAAAAAAGGAAATTTGGAAAATCCAGTTCCAAAACTCAAAAGAACAAACTGCAGACATAAGATGTATCTGTTTTATCCAAGTAGAATAGATACTGAAAATAGCTGTTGACCACCAGTATTCATCTTGCAGGAGTGATTTTCACTACTCTTCAGGTGGAAACACTGAAAGAGTTCCTCAGTGAGGGTACAGACTTGTTTCCAAGCATCACATGTGAAGATTAATCTGTGCATTTCAATTGATAATATGGTTTTCTTAGTCACCTTTTATTTGTCCACTACATGTATCCCAAAACTACGCCTTTCGATGAAAGTATCATCATAAGCAAAAACTTGACTAGAAATGAGACATTATTGAACCATTGTGTGTCATGACTTTTAAAAACCCCATAGGGGTTTATTCTTTATTCATTTCATTGTTTTAGTCTTTATTCTGTTTTCTGCAAGCCACAAAAAACACAAAACAAAGACTCATAAATAAAACCCCTACACCAGTTAAACACTTCTATACTATGCCAACTTTCCTGGCCAACAAGTTGGCAATAGGCAAGGATACAGCTTGCTTGGCACGTGGGTAGGTGGGAGGTACGTTTCTAGTGCTTCAGCAGGGGACAATAAACTCACGATGGCACCAGTAGCATCACACACAAGGGCTCCCAGCTAATTCATTCACAGGTTCCCTAAGACCTCAAAAGGGCAGTTTTACGTATTGGGGTATATGAACCAAAAGCTTTCCCTGAGTCACAGTGGTAGGAAAAATAAAGCTCGATGGATATTTGTGCGAGGAAAGACAGAGAAGACTGCACATCGTTTCCTCATTCTCTGCACTGCCCTGGGAGCAGCAGACACTGCCTGGCTGTTGAGCTCGGCGAGCAGGATTGCATTTGCACAATGCATATGCATGATGTTGTGGCTCTTCAGGGGCTGGAAAGCAAGCTGTAGAATTTGGCACTGCTGGAATGAACTGTGTTTTAGCTGGAGAGCAAACCGGAGTCTTTCTCAAATGAGGAGAGGTGCAGCCAGGACTTGCTCTCATTTCTGTCACAACTGTAAAAACTTCCAGCTTGCTGACAAATTGTTTGAAGGAGCTGCAGCCATTCCGAGTGAATAAGGCCTTCCCAACTGCTGTCTGAGTATCTCAGAGCTTTATCCAAGTCCTCACAGCAGTAAATCTCACAATGAGGTGCAGCGGCCAAGGCAACTAATACAATCCTTGAACGCATAAGCAGGGGAATAGCATGTAGCATCTAGGAGTAATGAACTAGTATTACCCTCTGCATATAGCATTAGTGAGACCATAAGTAGTACACTGGGAGCTCCCCAGAAGAAATTGGCAAACTGGTGATGGCTCAGATGAGAGCCACAAAGCGATTCAACATCTTGAAAATATCGTCTTATGATGAAAGACTAAAGAAACTCAACCCATTTAGTTCATCACAGGCAAATCCAAGTGGTGACTGACCACAGACTACAGGTCACAACATAAGGAAGATATTTGTGATAGCAGGCAGCTCTGCAGTCTAGCTAGAGAAGGAAAAAAAAAAGACAAAATGACATCTTGTGGAGACAAGCTAGTATTAGAAACACTTATTTCAACAAGGGTTATTGACTGTTGGAGCATTCCACCAAAGATGTAGGGGATTCACCATCATGTAATAGCTTTAGAACAAGTAAGTCCCCTTTCTACAATTCAAACAGGAAAAAAAAACCCAGGCTTTCAGCAGTGCATATTCAGTGTTGTTCCCTGGCTTGTGTGGTACCGTTCAGGACAGATGATCATAACGGACTCCTCTGACACTAAAAATAAGTGAGCCTCTATGTGAGCTATAGGCTCGATGATCACAGAACGCTAAACCCACCACGTTAAGCACCTCCCTGTTTGTCATCATTCAATAAAAGGCTGTGATTTAAACATTTCTAAAAATTATTGCCCAGCAGCTTTACAAATGAGATATTCAGAGATGTGTCTGTAATTCCTCTTTCTCCTGCTAGTACCACTTAAACTCCTGTCCTTTTTTCTCTTCCTCAGACCTAGATCCAAACATTCAGCCATTTAACTGTGACCCTCAGAGAATTTTTTTTCTCTTGAGATCACTCTTGCTTCGAAGCTGGAAGGTTGAATTTTAGGGGATCAGGACAATAGCTGTGTGCCAGGAGAAGCACAGATTAGAAGTGTGTCTTAAGAAACAAAGACCTATTCTAAAAGCAAAGCACAAAGGGAATAGTTTACCTTTCTAAGGAAGCTTGCTAATTTCAATTACACATTCATTAATATTAATAAATATCTGTACACCATAAGTAAATGCAGCGCTTTAGAGACATTACTATAAAATATTCTCCATCCTCCAAGGTTTATTATGCTGGGATCAGAACCTGCATCAAGGTCCATGTATGGGAGTGTTTATATAAATATTAGACAACACAGTAAAACCCCAAGAGAAACAGAAAGATAGAAATGCAACAACAATCAGTCACAAAAAAGATCCTTGGGACACAGGAAAGTTTACTAAAACAATTGTGCTGGAAACTCTGCTTCTTAGGAATCATTCAAAACAGCTTTCAAAATGCCATTCATCCCAGCAAAGAAGTCAATAATCTGACATGATGTGCTCTTGGTGTTAGGAAAAAGAGAGGTATGTTGGGAAAGTTTGCAAGGGGTCAGAGCAGAGGGAAAAAGCCCATGGTAACTTCAGAAACTGTGAAAGGCAGTTCTGGAAGAGACAGATGACTGGTCAGAGATGCTGAAGAAACACACACTAATTACATGGCTCTCATCACCACATGTGAGATCACTCACCCGGACCAGCACAAGCTCTCTGAAACAAAAATCAGCACATTTTCTAAGGGGCTTCAAGAAAACTTGGTAAATCCAGCTTCCGCCTTTTCTGATGATTTATTGTAATACACTGCAATCATTTCTTTATTCTGTGTATAGTCTATGGAACAACTGAAAGTTAAATGAATGTTTCCCATAGAATATCCAGCATAGGCAAACGGCAACAAATTAATTTCACAAGATGTTTCAGATTTAATGGAGACCTTTGCTTTTATTAGAAAGCCCAATTTTCCTGTCCTGAGCTGGAACTCTTATTCATGATCATATTTAGAAGATGCTGACAGTAATGTGTTGTGGTATGATGACATGAGTCTGCTCCTTAGGACGAGTTTGCTGACTTCCAAATCTAGTGCAGAAGCCTGTTTCTTTGTTTTATTCAATATTATTTCCTTTGTTTTAAAGATGAGAGACAACTTTAAATTTTAAATTGCTCTGCTTCAAATGCCGGATGAATTACTCAAGTTGTACATATATAAATTACATATGTTTATTACATAACTACTGTAAAATCACTTTGCCTTATGACACAATTACAGGCTGGAAAGCTGCCACATTTGGCTAGTTCCACATTTCTCAAATCTAGTCCCAGACAGCATTTTTCCCCGAAGGTGCATAAATTGATACGTGAACCTTCCAAAGGACAATCCTGGAAGAGAAGCCTGCAAGAACCCTTCCCGGGAAGAAGAAGAAATGGGAAGAGCGATGCATTTCAGAGCCACACATCGCACATGTAACAGAGAGGGGGGAAAAAAAAAAAAGATGCTTTGCCACTGCCACCTTTGTCCAGTGAGAAGACTGAAGTGAATTGAATGCAGCTGGATCCACTCTTCGCTGTCAATTGATTTGGTTCCCTGCCCAGCTCCCTTCGTACATCAGCATCGCAAGAGTTGGTTTGGGAGCTGCAGCCGTAAATCACGCCGTGAAACTGCTTCCTCTCTTCTCCCAGGCACCTGCCGAGCAGACGTGCCAAGGGGCAGGAGGAAGCACACTGGCGGGGCTAGAGGCAGCCTGCGATGGGCTGCTGGAACTTAACCAGCCAGGGGCTTTTTTGACCTGCGGAATGGCTGAGAAGATAGATGATGTGAAGATGGCACAAATTTTCTAGAAGCAGAGCCAGGAGACCCCAGCACAGCAGCTGCCAGAGGCCCCAAGTGTGCACGTTCAGTGCCAGCAGGAGCCTTCGGACAGCAGGACCAGGGCTGGAGTCCAGGCATGCTGATGAGCGGCCCAGAAGCCGCACTTGCAAAACCCACGGGGAGCTACAGGTTGTTGCAACTTCTGCCTTAGGGGTCTGGCCTGGATGTGCCATTTCCGTAAAAGTACTCAGGGCTTGTTTCCATTCGAGTCCCTCAGGCCATACGGGATAGATGATACCAGTTCTGCTTGATTCCCCAGTGAGGATTAAGCAACAGATAGACCAGGAATTTTTAATTTTCTTTTCCTTTTTTTTTTTTTTTAATCTTAGCTTCAATGGTTTTGCCTGACCACACTCCTCTGGGATTCCTGTTTTGGGAAACAATGCTCTAGATGACTGTTTAGTTGTTTTAAATAATGCCATTTATAATGCAGGTAGATGGTCTGTTTGTCATATGCAGTAATGCATTACATCCATTACGCTAAATCCGCCGTGATTTCAGCCCCAGAATAAATGTGCAATGTTCATTTGTCTCCTGCCTCATTGGCCGTGTAATAAATGTAGAATATCTGTCACGCTATCTCAAAATGTCTGTTTTATCTCTGCAGTCTTTGACAAAGCACATGTTACAAAATGACTATTCATAAGGAGTTCTATACAGATCTGTTGTGTATACTGTTATAGAGCGTAGCTGGGAACTGACAGACAGTATTGAGCCATCGCAATATTACTAGAGAGAAAGAGAGCACTGGAGTCAAGACCTCTCTTATTCCTCCTCCTCCCCAGCAACTACCACCATCCTTGCTACTTACACACTGTGACAAATAGGTTTGGACACTTTGCCTAAGGGGACAAAAACCAAACAAACAGACCTGTATCAGGCGAGGCACTGTGATCCACGGGAATTAGGAGGAAACTGGAAACAAGAAACTACCAAATTTTGCCAAGAGAGAGGAGTAAATCATGGATTTGTTCTAGCACACACCATGCCTCCATCTATGAAATGGAGATCCTCTCAGACATGATGGGGGATCAGGAGTATTCACCCAGGACTTCCCACCTTTTGAGTTGCAGCATAAAGCTAATCATTAAAAACCATTGGTCTAACAATTCCTGGCACTACACCACAGCTTAGTAAGTTCTGCTTCCATTTAGTTACTTCCAACTTCAAGTTCCCTCTCTGGAAAAAGTACCAGTTACCAAAAGGAGGGCAGCACGATCCGATTCTTAGATATTTTTACCCCTCTTTGAGATCAGAGTTCAGTTTAAAACAAGCAAATATAACTTTAACAAGTAGACAAGATCCACCAGGTGATTATTTGTCTTAAGGTTCACTGTGTGGTATTCATCACGATAAAATGAGCTGGGTTAACACCCTGTTAGCATACCTACAACATAAACAAAGTCACATTTAAAATACATATTTTATCTTCCTAATACACATTTTATCTTCCTAAGTCCTCCTAAAGACTTCCAAGGGGTGCTAATGATCCAAAATCAAAATTCTCTATGTTGGATCCTTGACTGTTAAGGGCAAATCTCTTTTCAGCTCCAGCTACAGTAACGGACTGGACTGCAAGCAAACGGTGAACCGTAAAATAACTTCCAGTTCAAATTCCTATGCAATCATTGTTAATAGATCAGCCTAAATTAAAAGACAGCACATATTTCCATTAATTCTGCCAAAATGGCTTGTAACGTGCAAAACAAAGAAGCTGTAAGGGTCTATCATCTCTTATGGTTTTAATATCCATGCTGTAATTTTCATCTTTATTCTACATCTCCTCTCTGACTGCTCAGCAGCATTTAAAGCACCTTCAGAAACTGATGTTACTATGGACCCAGTGAATGCGTGACTGCCAATCCTGCTTTTTGTCTGAGGTTAGTCCATCTGTTTCGAGAAGGTTTCTTTACCTCGAAAGGCTGACAAATACCACTGCTGAAGGTGCTGTGGCTGTACAAACCTATTCCCCTGAGGTTTAAAGCTGTCACTGAAATGGTATAAGGCTTCATCCTGTATAACACACAGAACTTATGACATAAATGTGGCCTCGGGGATTTCTTTCATGATTCAACAAGTCTGCTTTTGGTAACAGCATAAAATGTAAACAGGTATTATAGTTCTGAAGGGGCTGCCTTGGCATTTCCTTTCTGCCTCTTTGCATGTGGCCACACCTGAACATGCTGAGCACAAGTCAACAAAGTGCAAGGGAGCCAACTTATAAATGCTCTAGAGAAACTATAAACAATACCATTGTCTTTAGAAAGCATTCAGGGGAAAAAAAAAGAAGAGAAAAAGCAGTTGACACTTGACACATGGACTAAGCCCAACAAAGAGTTCTGAAGATTATTCTTTCCTGCTTTTATAATCCACTAACTTCTTGTTTATAGTTTTTAATCCAGTATCATGCCCAGACAGTTTCCTCATTACCTTGTGAAAAGAAAAAACCCCTCATCTTCACACATTTCTACATCTCTCTGCAAACCTCTAAGCCAAATGCTATAAATAGCACAGCAGGTTTTCCCTTTTTGGAGTTTGGACTTTGTGTGTCCGTGGGATCAATCATTACTCTTACAGAAAATGAAACAGAATGTGGTACAGTGGGTTCATTTACAGATGGAATAGGGCAACTGACTCCTTTTAAGACAGACTTGAAACAAGATCTCTAAAATGCTCTTAGACATTTCTTGGAGGAATTTAGTACGGATACATACTGAGTATTACTTATGTAGTACTGGACATTGGCATTTTACATATTAAAGCCTATAAAAATGTAACAAAGAGAAAGTAAAGGACATAAATGAGTCTGCTATCGAGCTCCAAATGCTGGTGACGTAAAAAGTTTAACAACTGAAAAAAACCAAGAGAAAGCAAACCAACAAAAATCCCCAAGCATGTGACTTTTATAAAATTGTATGGTTCACTGAGTAAACACACCTTGGAAATAAAAGAAGAGATGTTGTCAAAACAGTTAAAGGGAATTGCCTAGTCCACTTGCTTCATTTTCACAGTAAAGATATTCTGCTCTGCTGCAGCCAAGGGAAAAAATTTAGCATGTGTGTCTGCCTGTTTCCAGTGAGGGCAGCACTTAGGTATGTGCTGAAATTAAGTATTTCATGAAGCATCACGTCAGTGAGGTTTAACTGTGCGATTACAATTTGACAAATGTTTCCATGCTCTCCTGAACCAGGACTTCTCCTTACTGTTAGCAGTACAGAAAATGAGAATGGATTATCGGTACTTAGAAGCATCTACACTTTGAAAATGGTCGCTAAAACAAAAGATGAGGAAGAGGAAAAAAAAAGATAATAAGCATGTGCAGAATGGAGCATATCACCCTATTCTGAAAGACACTCTGCAGTTGAATTCATTGAGAATGTTGTGAGTATGACTTGACTGGAAGCTGTAAGCACACACATAGAAGAAAACACAGGTCTCTCCAGTTGACAACAGCCAAGTGAAAATATGGAGCCTGAAAGCATCCTGAAAATAATAAGGCAAATTATTTTATGTAGGAGTATTTGATCAAGGGAACAAAATACTTAGAACCATGACATCTTTCCAAAAATCTAAATGATCTGGCAAATGTATATATGATAAATAGCTGATCAGATCCCCTTTTGCATTAACCATGTAAGAAATATATTTTAATAATAAAAAAAATGAAATTTCAGTTTTATTTCTCTATCAATTCTAAGAATAAGTTTGGGGTTTCCGCAAGCACTAGAGAGCTGCATTTTGTTTCTGATGACTATGTGAGTACCAGTTGCCAAAATTCCAGCCACTGAGTTATTTTAAAATTCTTTAATAGAATCATCTCAAAATCAGCACTGTTCTTTTCCTAACAGGAATCAAACAAACTTTTCCCTCTTTATCAGGTAAACAGAAATACAATACTACTGCTAGCCTAGTTTTATTTCTGGAGATGCACTGTAGCTCAGAATATCAAAAGAACATTATTCTTGCTACTTTGACGGCAGCACAGCACTGCACATACAAGTTCTGACTTCCACTGTGGGAGGGAGATGCTGAGAAGCAAAGCTCGATTCAACATAGGGATGGCAAAATCTGGTTATGCTGTAAGTATGATTTCTGTTATGCTTTTTAAATAGGCTTTAATATGAAATTAGAAGACTTTCTTTTGAGCTGTCACCTTTAATGTTTTAATTATTTCTGGTTTGTTTTTTTTTTTTTCCCTGTTATGGTAAATGTATTAGCATCTCACGGAGAGACTTGGTAAGAGAAGCTTCCCATAGCTAAGGCAAACCCTGCAAATTCCAGAGGTACCAGCCAAATGCTGGGCATCTTTATGGATGAAACACCCACCTGAAATTTCAAAACACAGCAAAACTGTGTGCATCTTACGCAAGTTGTTGTGTAGCTATGGAAGGGAACACAACCTGGACTGCACTGAATAGAAGTTCACCAATATCTCCAAGCACCAATACCACCAGCAGCCACAATCAGTGGCAAGGTTTGTATGACTCCTGCACCTTCTAGTAGCAACCCTTTCAAATGTATTTTCAGCCTACCATAGAAAGCAGTTTCGAATCTGAAAGTGTACGTTAAAATTACAATCATATAAATGCATGCCTGCCTGCTGCTAACTAAATACTGAATGTATGCCAGATCTGCCATCGGATGTGCAAACAAACCAGAAGAAATAAAAAAGAACAAATCACCAATGTAATTATTTAGCTTCTGGGCTACATTTCTTGTTGTAGAGTCATCTTATGAAACTCTTGCATATATTGCAGAAATAGATTCAAATGCCTCACAAACCTTACAGCAATGAGAGCTCACATACACATTGGGAAAGAAAGATGGGAAGATTTTATCTTCTTATTCGTAATTCTCCTGCAGTTCATAGATTTTCAGGATGGGTGTGTGAGGTGGCCTGAGTTGGGAAGGCTCAGCATCCTTCTTTCAAACATCCCAGAGATGATGGAGGATAGGATGTGCTGGCTCAGAATTGCATAGGATCTCCATGGAATTTCCTGACACGCTACCATTTGGTAGGGGAGGAAGAAAGGGGTTGGGTTTTGGTCAGCCAAAACTAAGCAGTAATTTTGTTTGGTTATTCTGCTTTTTTTTTTTTTTCTCCCTAGGAACAGGAAAGACTGTTTGGCAACTGTTCAGACGATTAGCTGAGTATCAGCAGCGATTCAACTGTTTTTATGCCATAGTTTTCCTAACTAGTTGACATGGGAAAGGAGTAGCAGCAGATGAAAACCAACGGGTGATGCCTGGATGACATCACTCTTGGACCAATCTCAAGAGCAAGGTTTTTACAGCATGATAAAGCAAATACATCACTGGATAAACATCTGACTGCAAATAATTCCTAATGGTCGTTGTTAAAGCAGCAGAGAAGGATCAACAATTAGAGAAATCTTAATAAAGCAATGGTTAGAAACAAATAAACAAAAACTTAAAAAAACCACCCAAACACCATGAAAAAACCCAAAACCAACACAAAAAAAATCCATACAGATGGACACCAGTAATCCATATATACCAGGAAGTCTAATGAAATGTAAAATTTGTAGAATGGGATCATGGCTAATATTAATTCTCACAGAGGTTTAGGGACTTGCAGTTGACAAATCAAGAGTGTTTGTTTTCTGAAAGGGAAGCACGTTACCGAGCTGCATCAGTATCACCATCCTGCTTTAAAAACAAAAGAAAAACCACAACCCCAAATGCAAAGTACCATCCCATCTTTGATTAAGCTGTAAACAGAGATCTAGATTCAAAGACCCGTATTTTTAGGAGAAAGAAAGGGAACAAATCCAGTAATTTTTGGTGGAGAAATGAGGGATTTCAAAAGAGGCTTTGATCTGAGTATATAAAGAGTAAAGCATTAACAGTTCCATAATAGGGTATGGAAAATTCTGATGGAATACTTAATAATTGTAAGAACAAACAATCCAAAGTTATAGTTTGGGAGAATTATGAGATTTTGGTGATTTTTCAGGCCAGGCTAAACACCCATCTGTTATGGAGTGCTTAGGGATAATGAAGTTAATTCTGCCATAATCCCAGGAAATGGACTACGAAATCTGTCAGGCACCTTTCACACTGAATGCTTCTATGAAATACTTCACACATTATTTACATGGCAGGGGAAAAAAAAATATCTTGGGAGCCCTTGGTGTTCTAAATGAGAAGTAACACAAATGCAGACCACAAGTACTGGTTCTTATTCATCAAAACTAAGGAGTTTGCTTTACTGTCCCCACATGATGTTTCTTTGGGTGGAAAAAAGGGATAATTACAAGTGGATTAGGAAAGCAAGCGAATTGAATGAACTGCTATAAGTAGGACTCAGAAGGCAGGCCAATAATTTTGGCATCAATATAGAGCATGTAACATTAAGCAGCAAATGACCAAGCATTCTCTGCAGTCAGACTTTGATGTTGGAAGGTGGGTGGGCCCCCAAGTCATCTCATGTTGCCTCACTGCATTTCCTTTAGAGCATTCCCCATCCTTAGCACATACTATTCCCTGAACCAAGGGCTCCTTCTTCCCTGGGCTCTGCTTGGTGGGGTTTTGACATCTTCTCTCCTAATTTTAACTCTTTCCCCTCGCTGCAATATTTTCCCTCCATTTTATTTTACTTGAAGGATGGGGACCATCCTGCCAGGTGGATATTCCCCGAGTCTCACAACTCTACTCAGATGGTCTCTTATCAGGGTGTCCCTGAGCAGCAAGAGCTCATAATTCATTTGAATGGGAAACAGTTGGGGACTCGCCACACTTCATCCTACAAGACTGTTGACACTGTTAGCAGCTGTTAGTGTCACTCTCAGTTTTACCAACTGGGAGCATATCAAAATGTTACACACACATTTAGCAGTGTAGCCTCTCCTTTTGCCGTTTAAGGGGAATTAAGCACACACATCAAGGGGAAAATACACTCCACAGTTGCTAAGTATTTCATACGTTCATTTTCTACACTTACTTGCTATAGGGAAAAAGAGAATTGAAGTATAAGGCACTCCAGGAAAAATAGTGTTCCCTCAAAGACAGTTAATACCAGTAATGACATCATTTAACTATGCAAAACTTTATTCCACAGCGAGGCAATTAAAATTGCTGTACCACACACTTAATTTAGGGAAACACAAAACCATACAGCAATTTCTTGGTAATCTAGGCAAAATGAGATCAGCAAGCTCCGACCAATTTCCAACAGATAACTGACCATGTTGCAAATCTGAAAACTTTGCTGGCAGACTCATCTGGGAGGCCAAGAGTGGAATAGCCATGGACTCTAGACACATGGCCATAGACAAACAGAGGAAGATGGAGATACCAGATCTCTACTTTCCGTAAGACACAGCTTCTTCTCCTGAAAGAGAAGTAAACTTCAATGCGAGATTAGGCTAGCATTTTTATGACACATTCACCTAAGCATGTGTCACTTGAAAAGAAAAGTACATGGAACATCACCCACTACATTTGTACCTTATTTTATATCAGATGCTAGCATCCACAACTTGTTTATCTGACTGTAGTTTTGGGTCCACATTTTCAAAATAATGATACACAGCTCTTTGTTTCTGAAATCTTGGATACCTGAAAGCTGTTAGGATGAGCCAGTTATATCAGTTGTGCCATTATTTCACTGTTTACACTTAACATACGCACTCGTGAAAGGGAAAAAGGTTTCATCAATGGATCACCCAGGCTCTGGGTTGACTCTCAGCTCTGGAGTATTTAGATACTGTGATTTAAGATGTCACCATTGTCAGCTGTCACCCACCTCTAAACTTAGCAGCAGCAGGAATAATCTCGTGCCAGACCTTCAGCCGCTGCAATTCACAGCCTGACATATTTCCTTAAACCACCTTCATCGCTTACTCCGTGCATCTGTGCCCCAGCCTGTCCCACCTGCCCGTGAACGGCAGCAGCTGAAGATCTGGAGTCTATTTACTCTTGCTGCCCCTGCAAAGGAGGCAGGAGCCTTTGGTTCAAGAGTAGACACACAAGTTCTGGGGGTAGCAGCCCAACACGTTGCCACTACGCCCACGCTGTCCTCGAGACGCAGCCAGCACAGTCACATCCACTGCAGCCAGTCAGGCTGATGGTGTCCAGCTCTCCCCATGGCACTACCACAGCTGACAGATTCTCTTTTGGGACAGAATGTATCACAAATACAGGTCAGGGAAGCACTGGAGAGGGTCCAACGGGGGACTACAAAGATGATTGGGGGACTGGAGCTCCTCTCTTATGAGGGAAGGCTGAGAGACCTGGGGCTGTTTAGCCTGGAAAAGAGAAGACTGAGAGGGAATACCATCAGCGTTGATCAATATCTAAAGCTGCTATGAGAACGGAGCCAGACTCTTTTAAATGGTGAGAGGACAAGGGACCACAGGCATAAACTAGAACACAGTAAGTTCCACCTAAACATAAGGAAGAACTTCGCTGTGAGGGTGACAGAGCCTGGCCCAGGCTGCCCAGAGAGGCTGTGGAGTTTCCTTCTGTGGAGACTTTCCAGCCCCCACTGGACACAATCCCACGCAACCTGATCTAGGAGAACCTGCTTTGACAGGGGGTTGGACTAGGTGATCTCCAGAGGTCCTTTCCAACCCCTAACATTCCATGATTCTGTGGAACATTATTCTGAACCACGAGCATTCCCTAATCAGCCCCTTTCAGAGATCTCAACCCCCTCATTCATTTGCAATGCTTTAAAAGTTGGATCTAAATAACATAATTTACCATGCAGCAGTGGGTGATGTATAAAATAACTGAGAAAGCTGAGATTGGCTATAAAATATGTGCTCTGACAGCTTGCAAGAGTTGTTTGTGATAACACACACGTAGGCATACACACTCAGCCAAAATTTTCTCTGTCATATCCCCCAAAAATGAAACCAAGTAAGCATGTTGCTTTCCCTTTCTGCAGATAATTCTTCCTTCTTCCACTGATCTCTGCTCCTCCTTTTCTATATTTTTGAAATTAAAAAAAAATAGAATGGAAAATAAGAGCAGTGGTTAAGCTCTATCAGCCCTGAATTACTAAGCTACTACTGGTTTATGATAGTAAAAAAAGATAGAAAAAAAAATTGGATGTATTTCCATGTAAATGTTAAAATATGGATAGAATTCATTCAAATTCTCCTACAAGAATGGTAAATGTTTTAAGAAAAATTCCTGAAAATAAAATTGTTTGGATTCAAAATGCTTTGCTGGTTCCCAGTGTTTCTGCGGGTTGTGACCTGCAGAACCACAGTTATCTGTAGTGAAAGGAAGAGGTGTCACTGCTGTAGGACCCAGGCTACCAGTTCTGCCACACTCTATTTTGAAGTTGCCTGTTGTCTTAGATATTAATTTCAGAGACAAAAAAAAATACCCACAACAATACAATGAAGAAAGGATACTTTTCTTTAGAGGCTAAACAGGTAGAATTCACAGAATCCACGTGAAAACCAGGAAGACTTCACCTGAAGGCCACCTCAGGGAAATTATTGCCTTCATTTAAAATTATTTAAATGACTTACTAAAATCACTCTAGACTGGTTTTCCTCATCCACCATTGCAGACTGTGCATTTTCATCCAGTCTGAAAAACAGAGTTGGATTCACAAAGCAAACATCTGAGCAGAGTTAAAACATGAGCTTTGCAGCATTTCAGCCTCAGCTTAGTGTGGACTTCTAAGAAGGAACTGTATTGCCCTACCTACCAGCTCTTGGAGAGGCAAGATGGACAAGGCTGAAGGAGTATTTTAGTTTAACACAATGAGATTCACTAGTCACAGTGTGCCTAGTAAAACCAACATAATCCGATCTAAAATAAGCACATGACTACACAAATCTCTTTCACGAAGGCTCAAGCCAGATTTAAGCGAAGAGGAAGCACAGCTCTTCACCGCTTCTGAGAGACACAACTTGGTGCTGTTGTTGGACTCTGATGACAGCAGCTGCAGGAGGAAGATGGAGCCTATCTCAGCAACCATCTAGACTAGTCCAACAGGCAACACTTCAACCATAAAGTAGCATCTCTCAAATTCCGTGCTTTTTTACTTACTATAGCGCACTGCAGCTCAGTTTCTGTGCACGATGGCTGCTTACCTTTATAACACCATAACAGAAACCACTTCAAACCAAAGCAAACAGCCTTCTGCCACACTCAGCCACCCAGCAAAAGCTGAGTTAGCAATTGCTCTGGTTTTGCTTAGCTGCACAACCCCTACACCTTTTTCTTTCCTACAGAAAGAACACTGAAGCATAAAATTACCATCCCAGAGCTCTCCTTTCCTAATCATGACCTCAGGCTTGTTTCTACACCATCTCTTCTTCCACGCTGCCACCTCTTGCTGGGAAGGCTGGGGCTTCCCATCAGGTCTAGCTAAGTGGAGTGTTTCCCAGGAAGGAGGCACAAAACCAATAAAGCAATTAGTGACCAATTACATTAATTAACACCGTTTACCTACAGGAGAAAAGCAAGCCCTAAACAATTAGCAGCAAGTTTATTTTTAAGAGTAAAAAAAGCCTTTTGAAAACACCTTCTGAGTGACAATGTTTGTTTATTGACAGCCATCCAGGTATTACATTTTTCCACCCTCTCCTAACTCTTTTCAGATGTTGAGAGAGCAACTGGTCATTCAAAACAGAATATACTTGATTGAAACAAGGCCACCAGTTTTCACAGTAGCAATCTGTTGCGCTGATTGTGAGCTGATTTTAGGTAATGATTACACCAGCAGTCCTGCTGAGTTATGAATTACCAGCACTGAGCAACAGCAGGCAATTAACCCTTCTGTTCAGCTCCCCCAACAGAATATGAGACAAATACTTCCTAGCCTTTAGAAAGTGTCGTGTCAGTGCACTGCAAGTTTGCATACATTTGTGATATCCTGCTGTTAGCTTGGCACTACTGGGGGAAAAATTCCTCTCCACAGAAGAGAACACAGAGATAAATATAAACTGCATCTCTCTCGTGTATTTAACTGTATATTTACATGCACACATCTCTTAGCCCTTGCCCTTAGGGTGGGTGAGGACAGGAGAACAGAGCAGGTCTCATTAAGACCATTCTGTGTCAGCTCTGCCCATAGAAACCACAAAGAGCAGAAGTGTCCGGCTCTTGCAGTGTGGAAACCATGGATTTTTGCTGTACTAACATGAAACAGATAAACATCAAACGCATTTCATGCAGACCACCAAACACCAGATTTTAGTTACAGGAACCTGGAAAGGAACTGAAAGTATTAACCCAAGGAATAGTGAATTGAATCTCATTAATTAATAAAGTTGTTAATATTTACACTCTTCAAGAATTTCCTTTTGTCTTCTACATTGAATTTGAAGTGCAGGATCTAATAACATCTTTATGCCTCTGTTACAAACCCTTCTTTTCTTTCCTAGTGTATTGAAATGTTATCTTCTAGAAGCTCTTCCCTCTAGGTCTACTGCCCTTCAAGAGATTCCCTTAAATACATCAAGCATGACTAAAGGAGCCCCAGACTTGAAAAGCTCACACAACAGATAATTCTTTCAAAAATATGATCAGCGGTTATATGATTTCTCATATAACAAAAAAATGAAACCAGCTGAACACAGACTTTATTTTGCTGTGTAGCCAGAGTATCATGGACTAAGTGGGACATATCTGATCTCGGCCCGACACCAGTCCAATGACATACACATTGTGCTCAGAGCTTTAAAGAAGCACAAGACAGAAATCTGATTTCATATGGAGATATTTGCCCACAGTTGGTAAGTTGTACCAGAATTAAGGACTCTGATTCTCCTCTGTACCTCTATCATGTTTTGACTCCACTTTGTTTAAATCCTTTTCAAAACCAGGATCATAGCATAAAGTGGTTTTGATAACGGCTGGCCTGATTAAACAAGGTAAGTTCATAAGAGCTATCGAATGGCTGTGTTAAGGAAGGAAAGAGAAAAAGAGGAGAGGAGAAAAAGAGGAGAGGAGAAAAAGAGGAGAGGAGAAAAAGAGATACTTAGACTTCAATTTTAGAGATGAAGTAGTTCTCCTAAAAGTCAGACAACTTGTATACTGATTTCTCAGCCCCAGAATGAAGACCACATTACCAGTATGTTTTCAGTGGAAAAGGACCACAGAAATTATCACCATATCTCTAATAAGTGATTTGATTAATATTAATGAGACTGCATGTTTTTCCTTTCTTGGCTTTTCAATATGGAAGGTATTCTGAACCATATTTATTTTTGTTTTCAAATAAATACTTAACTGTCATTATATTAAAAAAAAGGAATTTTAACAATTTTTTAAATAGCTGAAACTGAACTTATAACTTTGAAATCATAAATAGAATAAAGATAAATGATAAAAAAAAGGATTCATAGCCTTTCCCTGTCACCCTGGGAATTTAAGGATATTTAATTAGTTAAAAAAGGTTTCCCTATTTCACTTCAGGAATATATAGATACAATGAAAAACTTATTTTAAAACATCAGATATGTGGAGCTTGCAGAGCAAAATATACTTAGATGGGTCTTCCTAGAATACCCACATGGTAAAATAGCATGAAAAAAATCCTGGAAAAATACAATTTAAAACATTTTGTCTAAAGAAACATCTTACACAATAAGGATTAAAAGGCAGCACACCCATGGGTCTTGATGTCCATTAGTTTCTTACTGTAAGGAATGATCTGAAAATTACTTGGTTTTCCTTGCTGAGATCAAAATGAGCTATAGACTGAAGTTTTGTCTTAAACTTCTGTGAATTTATACAAAGAAGCTGCTACTGTCTTTTTTTAACCAGAACTGTAAAAAACAGTTGTGTAACAGGATATAAACCATGTGGATGGGCACAGGCACTGCCAGACCTGCAGCCAAATCCTGCCCCCCACCCCCCTGAAATTAACTGGAACAAAGTTCTGAACTCCCCTTCAAACACCTCAAAGTCTGTTCATAGGAGCAAAACAACATTGCCCACCTCAACGATGTGGTAGGATGGAAACGTGCACAGATGGTGTACTCAATAAACAGGGGGCTGTGAGTTTGAGACTCAAGTTCAATTCATTGTTCTTTCACAGGCTCTATCTACCGTTTTTTTCAAGCAGTACCACCTCAGATTCTCCAGCTACTTCCCTTCAGGGATGCATGCCATGGTGATAAATACCTTACAGATGCCCCTCTGCAACAGAAATGGCACCATAGATAGAGATAGGATAGAGATAGATAGATAGGATAGAGAGTTGTGTGGTGAGACAGCCTTAGGCTTGGACTAGGGCAAGAACTTCTTTCTCATCATCTGCCCTTACAGCTTGCACGGGAGCCTCCTTTACCCTGTAATGCCTTGGAGACTCTGAGGCATATCAGGTTGAACAGAGTCTTCTGCTGTTTTCAGGACAGGGCATCAAAGGCTGGCTAAGTTTTTCCAGATACAGTGCAGGTCCTCCTACACTATGCCAGCCAGGAGTCTTTGGGACATCCAGCCCTCTTTCTATAACTCAGTTGGTCCTAAGAGATAACCAGGGGCAGGGGTACAATAAGAATTAAAAAAAAACCAATCTTGTTCAATAAATGTTTTCTTCTGTTAGTTGTCTGGGTTGCACTTCACTGGTTGGAATACAAGAAGTTTTCTACGTGGTCAATGAGATTGACCAAGAAGGGCCAAAATTCAGAGGTTTTTAAATCACTGACTTCATTCAAGTGACAATTTCTTTGACAGAACAGCTTGAGTGGTTCACATCTATTCTCACTGAGTCTCTCATTAAGCTCAGTGTATCAGTGATCATCAGTTTCCTGTAGATTTTGATCTCCAACACTTATTTCAGTAATGCTCTTGGTCTAATATCCTGACTTTCTTTGGTAACAGAGAAGAAGAGACAACAAGCTCTTAGAAGAAGGCTATGTATATCCTAGGATTATAATTACTCCATTTGTGATATTAAAGAGATTCCAGTCCCTAAAGATCATGGATATCTGCCACATCTGTGTGGGCACATCAGAACTAGCTTTACACCAATCCTGGTCTATAGCCATGCAAAAGCAGAGCTCAGCATGAGTTAGCTGCTTGACTGCTACAGCAGTTTTGGGGATATACTAGAAAAACCTACCTTTTGTATAGACAGGAATTGAGCATCATCACCTTACAATGGAAATGCAAGAATAACAGAAGTGTTTTCTTACCTCTAACATTTAAAACCATTTTGAGGGACCACCAGCACTGGCAAATAGTAAGCTACTATTTGAAATCTAAGGGATTTTAAAGGAAAGGATATTCTTATGGAGTTACTTATTTAACCTGTAAGTTTGGAGCTGGCCACAGTGAAACTGGTAGGAAAAACACTTTCTGAAGAAACAGATATAAAATAGAAAAACCATAGTATCAGAGGAGTTTGGGTTTGACTCGATGTTTTTGAAGTCCAGGTGAGTTTAAGGTTAATATATTTGACACCAGACTGGAGTCTTTTGGAAAAACCCACCTGCAAATGAAAACTTCAGTAACCCTGTCCATGTGAAGTGTCTATTCCCAAGATTCGGTTAGGCAAACTGAATTTTAAGAGTAATTAGGAGTGGTGTTTTTCTTCAGTGTTTCTTCCCACATCATAACTACATCTCTACAAATATTTCACCGGAAAGTATGGGACCTGTTAACTTTATCTTTTCCCCCTGGTGTGGCATTTGAGTAAACCTTAGAAAGCCCCCCAAAAGGGCATAATTCCAGCACCTAGTATTGCCAGAGTGATGCAGTAGAAACCTTAACCAGGGCTCTTACTCAGGTTGAAATACATCCCGATTAAGCGACCATCCCATTTAAGCAAAGTTTTCCTGAACCGTCACTTAATGTAAACCAAATGTCCTTCCTTTTACCGAAGCATTTTGACCCTTAGCCACCATATTAACACCTCTAATTGTAACTGACAGGGCAATTTCCTGGTTGCCATTTTGCGAGACAAGCAGCGAACACTAGCCACCAGCAATTTATGACCTTTGACTGTCATATTAACGCTTTTAATTGTAACTGACAGGGCAGTTCGGCCAAAAAGTGTCCTGGCGAAGCAGTTCAGGCAGCAGTAAACGTCCTGCTACAGCAAAGGAAAGAGCATCCAGTCCTTAGGGTGAGGGGACCGAGATGGAGAAAGAAGCAGAGATACCTATGGTTGGACAAAGTCCTGCTAAATATCACTGACTATTTTTTGCTTCAATTTATTTTCACTCTCTGCTAAAAACTGAGCTATTTTCCGGAGCGCCTGTAAGTTGGATTTTAACTTTGGAAATCTCCCAAAACATTTGAATTAAAAATATCTTCAGCCTTCTCCCCCTCAATGACGTGATTTTTAACTTCAAGTCTCACATTCTCTGATGAAAAAGCAGTTCCTCAACACTTTCTTTATGGAAAACGTAAACATTTTCACACTGTTTAAATAAAACCACTTATCTAGATCCTTAGAAAGCATGCAAAGTTAAGGCACCTCGGGACAACAGCCGCTGAAGCTTTCTATAACATGAGACTAAATAAGCAAAAGGTTATCTCAAGTGGAAGAGAGGCGAGAGCTGCAGATGACTCGCATTCACTTTTGGTAAGCTGGCCTCTGATTGTACTCACAAACATTTGAGCAGGTCTGATATCATTCAGGAGCGGGCAAAGGCGCTAATCAGATGCTACAAAGATTCTAGTCCTGTATGCACAAACACTGATCATTAAATTTGAGAATCTGGTCGTATTTGTTTGATCTGACCTATGGATGGGTCATATTCAGCTACAGGTAAAGCTACCGGATCCTTTCTTATTACAATCTATCAATCTTTTTTCCTCCTAAGGAAGAAATGAAGCACTACTGTTAACTTGATACCTGTAAGAACATTACAGAAGCTATTTACAGTTTTATATGTCACATCAAATCAGCCAAACAACTTTGGTTAATGTGCAAGCACTTTCTAGCTGCTCAAGTCCCCCCTTCCCTTAAGAGAAAAGGGAGGAATTCACATTAAGTCTAGAAAAACTGGTGTTCGGCAACCACAGAAAGTCAGAAGAGTAGGCAATTCAAAGAGATTCTAGTGCAAGGGTGCATTTCCATGAGTATCTTTTTTGGCAGCTGAGCTGGCTTTTCCCCTACATTCATCATCCTGCTCGCCGAGCAGCCCTACAAACAGCACAGCAGCTTAACCGGGAATGAAATTACACATTATAGACAACATAATACCTTGCAGACAGCAGTACAGGAAGATCTTCCTTCCTTTCTTACTTTCAACTATCATTCCTTCTCCAGGCTTGACCTGACCCTTCCCATGTGCCAGCAGGAGCACGTCTCTGCTGAGCCAGTTCAGCTCGCTGCCCGCTGCAAAAACACACAGACATTTTTGGTGGGATTACTTTTCTGCCATCTCAGGGAGTTGGATCAGCTCAGGTTCCCCTGAGAGGGGCAGTGCTGCATGGCCAGCTGAGGGGAGAAGGGGGAAGGAGGGATACGAGCTCTTCCTTTTGGAGACCCTGCAAGAGATTTAGGCTTAGTGAAGCCCAAGGAATAATGTGCAACTTCATCCTGAAAGGCAGTTACAGAGAGAGCATTGCCAAGCAAAGACATACACAGCACTGCATCCTCGCGTAGGGCGTTTCATTCCTACTGCCACAAGATTTTATATGCTATCTTAGCACTAACATAAATGTCATGAAGTATTTTTTCTTATTTTTGAAGTACACAGGTAACAAAGGAGCCTGTGTCTTACTTTTAGACACGCTTATGATGATCTTCACAGCAACACACAGTCCTTCAGTGACTCCTCCTAATGGGCTTCAGCGCCCTCAAGCACATTCACCAGCTCAGAAGTGATCATAAATGAGAAGGGGGTTTGTGCTCTTCCAAATCTTTTGACATAAAGAGACCCAGACTGCGGGCTGTCTTCTGCAGACTCTTAACTTGATGTTGCTTCCTAAATATCTGTTCATGGTTTAAGACACATGTTATATTTTAAAAAACATTTAGGCTACGTAGTTTCATGAATACAATTGAATGAGGCAGAACTTCTTACAGGAGCATAACATCACAACTGAAAAAAGATATGTATGAGGGCTGCTGCTTCTTGATGTTATCAGTTTGATCTAATTCTGGCTGTTGACTTTCAGGTGCTTCCACTTTTCAATGAACTGTCTCATCTAAGGATAAATTGGATGTTAACACAGAAGCCTTGAGCTCAGCCTAAATTTAAGCAGCAAGTTCTTCATTGGTGCAGCTTCTCAACAGTGGTTAGAATTGGGGAAAAGAGAAAATTCACATCTCCTCCAGCTTACAGCCAACTAGCATGAAAATTAGTGACAAATTATATAGGGAAGACCAAACCTGAGGTGTTTTTTAATAATTAAAATTACAAACAGAAAAGAATTTGAGGGGAGGGTAACCATAAATAATCATCTACTACTGAAGACTTTGCTGTGATCAGAGAAACCGGATAACAAGAATCCTCCATAATTGATAAAATTTTCTAAAATAAATTTATCAGTAAATCTAATATCCCCCTACCTAGCTTGGATGTTGTCGTCTGAGTTCCCTCTTGATCCAGATAGCACCTTCTACAAAAACCATTAAAGAAAAAGAAAAAATCCCCCCCTATGCCTTTCCATCAATAGCAAAACAGACTATCAAATTATAGAAAGAGTCAGAAAAGTAATGGAGATGAAACAGACTATTCCTCGCCTTTCTCTGTCCTTTCTTATTAGCCAAAATCTTCTCCTTTGCTGTTTGTATTTAGACACATACATCTGCAAATAGACTCCTAATTTTCTGTGTGTGACAGTAATTTAATTAAGAATTTAATAGCATCTTTGGAAAAAAATTGCGTTCTTCAGAACCTAAACCCAATTCAAGTCCCTAATGTCAGGCAAATCTTTCTGTCTCTGCATTATTGCTTGAGAGAACATAAACAAACTATCACACGACTGTTTGACAAGGACATACTCTAAATTGCTACCTGCTTAATAAGCCTCTATGGAGATCCTAAGCTGTTTCAGATGAGAGTAGATGTTTGATCAGATGCATGAAGGTTATTTTAAGTAAGCATGCAACTATCTTGTCTGGTCTTTCAACAGCTAGATACTTCTACAAAGATCCACGGGAATAGGGGGAGTTCTACTTGAGTAGACTTTGCAAGGGTCCTGGAGGACTCGCTAAGAATGCTAAATAAACAAGGGCTCTCATTCCACCCAGCCCCAAAGAGCTAACAAGCCCCCGCGCCCCCCTCCTTGTTCTCCAGGGGCTATACCTCCCACCAGCAGCCCACACTCATCAATGCACAGGAGTCCCAGATATCACACCCCAGACCCTGCTGGGATGAGCAAACACCAATCAACAGCCCCATTAGCCTCCAGAGGACAGGGGAGTTTGTTTACAGTAAATACTAGAGCCCTGTCACTGGAGGGCTGCACAGGAAATGCTGAGGAGGTTTTTCCACCTTCTGTTTCAGGCGGGCTTGGAAGTTCAGGGTTTGCATGCAGGGAAGCCCTGGGTATCGTTTTCTGCTCTTTAAAAGAAGGAAATTTCTACTCTTTAAAAAAAAAAGAAAACCACCCTGACAAAAAACCAAAAATTAACAGCGATTTAGGGATTTTTTTTGGCGTTGTTATTAAAGAGCCTTCAATCAAAATGACTACATTTTCAAAAGCAAGTAATTTCGGATGAACACTATAGAGAGTTTTACATGAGAGGGAGCGTTTCCTCAGGGGAGGATGCTAACCTTCATTTACCAACCATTACCCAGCTTCAGTCGGATGCTCGGTATTGTTCTCCAGCCCTTCGACACTTTGCCGTCACACGTACTAAGTGCATCGGAATCGCCAAGTTTAGCTTGAGATCTGGCAGAGAGTGGAAGGGATTTGAGCGAATGCTACAGCTTGGAGAAAAAGAGGCAGATGTTGGGAGAGGTTTAGGGGAAAAGACCCAAGAAAGTTTGAAATCCACCCTGTGTCTTGTTACCAGCTTACTGGCACATCAGGGTGGCTGCTCCTCTCCAAGACACCAAGGGGGAAAGATTACTTCCTTCTCCACACACGCTTTGCATACAGCCTAGTGACTCTGCTCTGTTTGGAGACTGGATTCGCTTCTGACCCTTTGTTAACAAAGACAATATAATTTATTATTCATACATATCTGTAGTCGGAAGACGTGCACTGCAAGTAGCTGATTTCATTCTTTGCTCAAGCAACACGTGACTCGGACATTGTTCTGAATGTTGCTCTTTTCTTTGGAAGCAAGGATTGAATCGAAAGGAAAGTCTTAGTAGCCTGGCAGAAATTAACTTGAGCTTGAGCTCATGGGGAGAATTGAGTTTCTTATCTTGTGAGGCTGAGGCGAGCTGTAAAACAGTAGTGGGAGGGTAGCTGCTAAAGAGATCTCTAGAGTGGCTAAGTACATGGGGAAAGGTAAGGCAAAGCAGGGCAATGGAAAGGAAGCTGTACACTTTGTTAGTCATTTTTCAGAATTAAAAAACCCAAACAATCCAGCAAATAATTTGTGCAAGATGCTCATCACATGCCATTTTTATCTTACTAATAGGTGACAGTATTTTTTTCCCAGCATGACTCAATGAAGTTTCTGTGTAGGACATGCATCAGTTTCTACTGAAATCCCTAAAAGCTCTGCATCAACTGTCGGGCGTGTTTGTAACACTTCAGATGAGCCCCTCTCATCACCTCCCAAGAACGCTTAATTGCCAAAAGAGGATGGGGGGGTAAGTCTGTTATTACAGTTAACCAAACAACAAGTTACATGTCAGCAACTATGTGACCACAGTAGTCAGATGTCAGAAAATAACTGAGCAAAAGCATTCAAATTTCAAAACTAATTTTCAACACTGTGTTATATATTTCTCTGTTTAACCCCTGGCTGCTGGTCACTCTTCTAAGTAACATTTATAATGCATTTGAAACCCTGCGTGTTCGAGTACATCAGCAGAAACAGTTCTAAGATACAGTGATAAAATGACAAATGGACAAATGTTACATGGTAAAATGTTTCTAGAAACTAGATTGAAAGCGCTTCTCAGTGGTTACACCTCTTCATCCACCCTTCCATTAACTTAATTAAGCTACCTCGTAAGCTTACAAGCCTGGGGGACTTGGAGAACTTGATCTGAAAAGAAAAATAAAGGGTTTAATCACCAGGCCAGGTTTTCCAAGTTGTCATGGCTCTAGTGTTTATACCCTGCACACTTATATAAACCCAAACTTCCATTACTTGCCTGAGAGTCTCAGATCAATATTATAGATAAAGGTAAAGCTTAAGGTAAACGATTACCCTATAAGATGATGGGTATAGTAATTTTAGTGAACATCAAACACATTAGGATACAGTAAGCTTGCACAGACATAATAAATTCATCAGCTATTTCTGCTGATTGATTTGTATTCCAGTTTAATTAGCCATGAAAGAGTCAATTTTTTTTCTGAAACTTTCCCTCCCCCCCTTTTTTGGTACAGATCATTGCCACGAAGGATAATCCCCAGCTGTCAAGTTAAGGAAATTTAAAAGGTAGCTTCTAAAAAAATCGTTACCAGTCGTGAATTCATTTTCATATAGACCAGTCACCCTTATTTCCCAATGACTTCTGTCGGAAAATCAAATCCAAAAATAAACTGGTACTCTTAACCTGTTGTTTTAAAATTGGCTTTAAAATACTTGGAGAGCAGAGTAGCTCGATATAGTGGAGATAAGGACATGCAGAAAGGCAGAGGTGCTGTGGAGTGGCACAAACCCTATAATCTTACTCTCGTTTAACTGTCAGCAAACAACTTCAGATAACACAAAGTGACCACTGCAGATCTGTATGGCATAAGACAGGACATAAGCATTTGTCATACAGAGGATACTTTGTTTCTGAAAAAGAAACAAACAACCCAGCACCACAAATTAGTTTAGAAAATTCACAGAGAGTATCCGTGTTTGTTTTAACTTGCCACTACAAAAGAAGAGGCAGGGAACAATAGTGAGGGTCCAGCTGTTGTTTTTCTTGAAGAAGTCCCAGCTCCCCATGCAGAGAAACTACATTTGAGATGAGCTGGCTGAGACAAATGTTCTGTCTACACTTTAAATGGCAGCTGGTTATTAAATGACTCCCAATAGGATGAACACTTGCTATTGACAATAAGGTAATATAAGGACCATGCAGAGCAATCAGGATGGGAATGTGAATGAAAAATCTTTAATCTGAAATTACAGCTGTCAGTGTTATATTATAAAACATGAAAGTTGCATCTGCACTTAGAATTAATGTGTCCCAAAAGCCAAGTTTCTCATAAAGTGCATCTTGCAGATACATCTTTTATAAATAGACTACTGGTCTTCCATAAATCAGACCAAACTGTAGCCTATACTAAGGAATTAAAAGGGTCATCTCTTCTGGGGTTGGTATTTGTTGAACAGTATTTGGGAAAAATGAGCATTGATTTACAAAGTCCAACAGACGCTGGCAGTATTGTGACTTTCTAATGATATTCACGGACTCCAGTGTGTCAAACAAATGACTTGAGTCCTTTTATTATCAGCCCCAACGTATAAAAGCATCTTTTTCAAGATAAGCAAGCAGTTTCAAAAGAGCCACTAGTTAACAATCTGCATTAACAGAGCGCTGAACAAACAAGCGTAGTGCTTTTTGTTTGCACGTAGTTCAGATGAGCAGGGTAAGCTCCATGCACGGGCATGCTAAACCCAGTTTGATGGAACCAGTTTAATACCAGACATATGGCTAAATTAGTTGTCTACTCTATTCCACGGCCCCATAGCTCAAGAGAATCACTCCAGTTAATACCCCGTGAAAGGGTAAAGCTGTTTCCATAGGCTGAACCTTTCCATACATTGTGACAGTGCATCTTGTGATCAACAGCAACTCACATTTATGTATTTGGCGATAGCTGTGTTTTGATCATTTCAATCAGCCAGTATTTTTAAAAGGTCCCCAGTCAAATTGTCACTCCTACATTCTTCAATGACTTGCAAGGAAAAAAAAAAAATCTTTGACACTAGTCCATAGTCCAGTGAATACAGTAACAGGGGATGGAAGTTACCTAGGAAGCTTGGCTACAGCTAACAGGCTTTAAAACCAATAACCATAAAGAATGCATATTATGAGGAAGATGCACATCCACTCCTACAGACTTCAGATAAATTTTCAAGTGCAAAGCTGGAACAAATACAGGCCTAAAAGCAGAATTCCAAGGTACCGAGGTTCTCTCCCTCTTAATTGGTGTTTGGGCAATGATTTGGTGGAGAATGAGAGATCACAAGCTTCCTAGGCCCTCTGCTCTCATTAACCACATCCTCTGCACTCTTGAAGAAGCTAAGGGACTCAAGTCTGAACAGTTGATTTACCTTCCACCTAAAAGCCAATTATTACCATTTAAGTTCTTCCTGCCTTTTTACACCCCACCCAAAGTGTTGTCAAGATGCAAGAGCTAAATCCTCTACAATGAATTTGCCTCTTTCCCTGGAAGGAGCCAGCATACTGCCTGCCAGGGTTAACTGACCACTGGATAATTGAGATTACCACAAAAAAACAAATAAAAATTGAAGGTCACCTATATGTGCCAGGAAGGGTTTCTACTGAAGAAATTAATTACCTTTACAGAAACAATTCTTTGTACTAAGATATGAAGTATGTGTTATTTTCCCTCAACAGGAACACAGTAGATATTTTCAGATTGAAGAACTTTCAGAATGCAATTGCAGAGATCAGTTGCCTGATTGCAAACCAAGAGATCCACCATAACTGTGATGATATACTACCAAAAAATAGATTCTCTAAGCCTGAGGGTGATGATTAACAGAATAAAATAGTTAAAACATTTTAGAATAGCAAATTAAAAGTTACTTGTGTCTCCTCCGCAACCTGATTAATGAGGGTAGGCATATCATTCTGAAATTAACTCTGAATTCAATTAAGAGCTTTTTTTTTTTCCCACCTCCACCTTGCTGCTTTCAAAAGGTTACTCATATGTTTTCTGGCATTATCCAGAAATCCCAAGCCTTTAGGATGTAGTAAACAAAAATCTGAAAAAGAACCCTGAATAAACAGGCAATAGAAGGCTTCAAAATGACATTGCTCAGAGGTTAATTTGCTCATACATTTTCAAAGCTACGGCGTTTTTCTCTTCAAATTCCAAATTATTTTATAGCATCTCTCAGCTTTGTTAAACTTCTCACGTTTCACTCTTCAAGTGTCTCAGACCAGGGTGTTGAGTTCCCTCTAGGTACCAGCTGAAAAGGATATTAGCATCTGTGCTGCAGGCGCGTATAATCATTTTCATTTGTCAAACATTTCTCTGATAACTCTCCCCGAGACTTATCAAATACAAGAGTAACTCAGCCTAGAATAATGTGGAACAACATCTGTAAATCTAACTTTGAAGGAAGAAATCATATTTGGTAAAGAAATTAAGTTGCCTTAAGAACAGAAGGAAACAATTTCAGGCTTATGATAGGGATTAACAGAAAACAATCAAGAAAGACAAAAATATTTGTCTTGCCAAACAAATGAAGATACCAAGTTATCAAAGTCAGTAAATTAGTAGTTTTCCTAAAAAGCAGGGACATAAAAACAAAAATCCATGTAAGTTCACTGTTCAGTTCCCTACCAAGAGTGGCTGAGGAAACCAAAAAAGATACTAATTCATTATCAGATCTCTAGGTATGAATTTATTCAAGGACAGGCAGCCCTGAGCATCTTTCCTATGTACAGTGAATGAAAAAGCAAAAACAACAAAAAAACAAACCCCTCCACAAAACTGAAGATGAAAAGGAGAGAAGGCACACGTGCATTTGAGTTTTGTTACCTGGTCCATTTATTTGTCTTATCTATCTGGGAGGTCTCGTCTTTTAAAGATTTTAAGCTCTTCAGAGCAGAGGCCATCATTAGCTTATATGTTTGCTCAGTGTCTAGCATGCGAGAGTGGCTGACAGCTCTAGGCCACAAATACAATTAGGATTTAAATAAAGAGTCAATTTGGGTTTGTAACCAGGCTCATGTGAAAGGGCACTGCAGTAGTGATGACTCTAACAGACAGGGAAGCAAAGACAGAGGCTTTCATACTTTTGGAATAGCTTAGGAATGATTTGCAACAGCAATGAGAAAAAAACTGCAACAGAAAAAGCTTTAAGACAGCTGAAAACAAACAAATAAACTTGAAGCTCTGTGAATAAATACAATTTTTTTACCTATCTGGCTTCTTTAGTGCACAAGCCCAGCTGTGTTCAGCTCAGTAAGACATCCGGGAACTAGTTAAATAAAAAAGGCAGCACTGCTTTCTTGAGAGGAGCATCAGCTTTGTTTGAAAACTAAAAATCTTATGCATATGGAAAAAAAACAACCCCAAACAACCCAAACCTCTGGGGTGTAGCCTCCCATACCTCCCTTAAAGCCAAATGAGTATCTCAACTTATAGCATCCAGCCTTGCACCACATACATCCCTTTTGAGATGCTCTGTAAATGCTCCTCTGGGCCATTAGGTCATGTTTTCAAGGCTTCATGCCATCGCTCCTTTCAGATGATGATAAAGCTTTGCTCTACCAACATTTTAAGCATGGGATTTAACTTCCAAGAACCTTGAAGCACAAAGAGAAAGGCATGTAACCACAATTTGTAAATCTCTTGACAGTAGGATACATAACTGAGCACTTCCAACCAGGAGAAGTGGTCCCACACGCATTTAAGACGTCAGGCAAACCTTACTAAGTACCCAGCGATACTTGAATATTCTCTATTCCACTTGAAGCAAAACTGCAGACAATTTGTTTGCTCTTTATAACAAATGCTAGGGCACAGTTGAAATACCAAAGTGCTCTTTGTATCCGAGGCATAGCTTCTTTGGACACTCAAACAAGTGGCCACATTTTTCTCTTAATCAGAAAACAAGGGCTAGAAGTCCCATAATAGGAAATGTGCCAGACAAATAAATTACACAGCAAATGCAAACAAGTTCTTCCCTGTCTACACCTGAAGGCTGACCAGTGTCAATTAGCAGTTATTTCAGCCAATCTCTGACTTGAGGAAAAATAAGACAAAAGAGGCAGAAGCAAAGGCTGATGCCCCAGAGATGAGCATGGCATTGTGCCACTCATTGAACAAAAAATCCAGACTATTTCTAATATGAATTAGTTTGATAAACTTAAATTTCTTGTGAACTGAGAGGCACATTCTCAAAATGAGATCTAGCCCTGAAGTAGAACCTATATATACACAACAGAGTAGATCTTGCTATGCTAAGTTCGGACTTTGAAGATGATCCTCCAGCCAGAGAAAACATTATTCCCTGCCTTATTCATGTGATCCTCTTTGTCCAGTAAATTAAGTCTCAATAAGTAATACTTAACACTGAAGTAATATTGCACAATTCTGGCAAGAAGTACTTCCTAAAAGAACTGATTTTCAGCTTTAAAGAGCTCCTGTTATTCTTCAAGGGGAACATTTTTGAAACCACTTTTCCAACATTTCCTTAGTCTTCGGCAAAATAAGTCAAAAGCTGAAACTTTTAAGAGACCTGGCAAATTTGCAGTTCCTAAATCTGCCTGCCTGCTGCTGGCACCTTCTTTCCCCCTTGACCATGGTGTGACCAGGGAGAGGGGCTGCAGCTGGTTCCAGTGCAAAGGCATCGCCCAGCACCTCCAGAGAACCCCATCAGATTCCTGGAGCGTTTGCTACGGGACTCCCTGGCTGCGAGCACTACCACAGAAGAAAAGCAAAGCGGTTGTCGCACTCACGGGCAATGAGCCCGGACAGCAGGCACAGTGGCACCTAAGTAGACATGCTTTAGAAAGGGAAACGGGGCCTCATTTCCCCCCTTCTTGCCTCTTGTTCAACAAGCACTCAGATGGAAGTGCAGGAACAAGGGCTGCCAGGGAAGGAGGAGCAGGAAAGGAGAGGTGCCACCATGGTTTTGATTCCAGTATTTCGAACGTGACCTGTCTCAGAAAAGGGTTCCTGCCTGAATCGATGTTTAAAGTTGAGCAGCCTTGCCTGGTGCACTAACTGTCATTTCCACACATCGCAGTTGGGAAGTAATTGTTCTGCCTATCTTTTTCCAAGAAAAGTATGCCAGAAATCTTAAATACATTCAATGTCATCTCACTGTGAACCGACTTAATCCTGTGAAGTTATTGTTATTGTTTCAATTAAATGAAACAAACTACTGTATGGGACTAAATTACCAAGAAAATCAATTACAATCCAATCAATCCAATCAAATTTGTATGACAATTCATACTTTAAATCACAAAATGTTCTCGCACGAGCTTCAGCTTCTTTTCTAGAAAGGGTTGACATGGCATTTTGTCTTGCATTCGAAAGCTACCTTTTCCTATTAATTTGCTTTGAACAAACAAGCAAAAGACGAAGAAAATCAAAAGGAAGTTCTTGTTCATGCTTCTCCCACACATCTTCTGCCGTGTATGCAAGCAGTTAAAACATGCAAATGCAGTTTGGAGGAAATTCGACATCTCTATTATAGATGAAAGGTAAACAAAAGCAGATGAAGGATTAGTGCAATTCCAAATTTAAGATATTGCTCTCAGTGACTTATAATAAAGTGGTGTTGCATACGGTGGCATGTTTTAGATGACATTTCAATTGTACAAGCAATTTGCATTCTATCTGACATTAAATAACGTTCTCATTATTATGAATTCTGGCAGCATCCCTGTCTCCACAGCATAAAGATATGAACTGCGAGGCACGTCTTAATGAAGGGAGTAAGTTTTCCTGTCAATCTGAAATGTGAGACAAGGCTGTACCTGGGCTAAACCTCCGGTAACATTATTGTGAGTTGCCCACTTCTGACATAGTACAAATCTTCAGCTAAAGCATTCTTCTTATTAAATAAAGATCTATAACTGAACACATGTATCTGTAATATCACTACAATCCAAAGAAAATTAAAAGACAGATTATGTCCAGGATATTACATGCACCAGCACAGAGCACTGCGAGAATCTGGTATGATCCTGTTGCTAAGATACCTGGCTAATGCCACGGAAACAAGCCCTTCGTACTAATCTAGCACAATCCATGCATGCTTCCACATATTTTGGCAGGGGAAAGTAGGAGTCCACTGACAATGGCTTGGGATATTGCTAGCCAGCGCTCCTGAATTTATACATTTTTTATCTCTTGCTGGTAAGCTTCAGCAATCTGAGTGAAATAAGAAATGTAACACTCTGTTAATGGCATTTGGTTGCTTTATGCCATTTAAAACAAGTAAGATTACTTTTTATCCTCCTGCATAGTCAATAAAAGTTGCTTAAAAAGGTAATTATTTAAGTGCTTTTGGTTGCAAAATTGCGGTGCTCCCAAAAATGACTGCCCTTAATCTTTGTGATTTATACTGTAATATGCACGTAAATGACTAACTACATTTGCTGTCTCCGTTGCTGTCTTCAAGGAGACTCTAATATAACAGTTTCCTCGGGTGCATACTGAATGAGCAATCAGAAGAATAAAGTGGAATTACTTTACCACAAATAACTCACAAGTCTGTACTATTTAAAACTGGCTTGCAGCTCTCAGCCCACCAGTAGCTTTTTGCCCAATAGACTAAAAAAAAGAGTCAGGAAAAAGGAGACCGGGCAGGGAGGGAAGAAAAGAAAAAGAGAGAAAAAAATAAAAAAAGAGACCAGTCATTCCACGATGTGTGTAAAAAATATTACATGAAAGAAAACTGCTTTATCAAGCAGTCTGGCTAGACTGCAAACTTATGTTCAGCAAAGTAAGCATTACACCTGTTCTTTTTAAATATGAGAGACATGTCCTCACTGATGAAAATGTACGCTTATAAAACGCTCCTGCTGTAAACCCAACAAGAATTAAAAGAGAATGTAAACGCACTCCCCATCTTTTCTGCAATGCGATTTCTCCTAAGCATCAGTGACAGTAGCTCTGTGGAGCTGAAGTTAGGATCACACCAACTTTTGCAGATGTTCGTAGCTGTCAAGGATTATTCACTAAAATGTCAAACGATGTGATAAAAAGGAAAAGAGAAGAATTTCTCTCTAGTAATCAGCTGAATTTGGGAAGGCAGAGGTCACATACTAATCTCTAACTCTAAAGCAACAAACTGTAGAGGAACAGTGGAAATATCACACTAAAAACAAGCAACCAACTGTGCAAGTGTGTGCACGCCGACGTGAACGTGAGGGAAAGAAAGATGTTTGTAGTTCCACACTAGCTCTGCTTCTGATCCATGCTTATTACTGACACAGTCTATGTTTTTCCAAAAGGAACATGTGCATGTTCAACAGAAGCACCAAGATATTTTTTTCATTCACTTTTATAAGTTTGATTTTTTTTGTTGTTGCTGTTGTTGTTTTTCTTTTCATTGTTTTCCACCCCACAGACTCCCAAGGTCATTCTGAGAGATGTCACTGGCAAGGGACCTTATGGATTCCCAGCATCATTTATGGCAATTGCATGTCATGCCATACTCTTTATTACTGCTGGAAGCAAATATTGCTCTCATTGATATCGGCCATATAAGATGCAAAAAAACAACGTATGGACAAACGTCCATTCCTTTATGCAGAATGCTTGGTATCTTTTGAAGTCCTCTGGGACTTTGTTGTAGTAAAACTATTTCTGAATAACTACCTTAGGGCAGCATACAAGGGTAACTGTATTATAAAACAGGAGATTGTTCATGACAAAGAAGAAATAAATCAATAACAGGTGCAAGTATCTCAGAAACTGTTACTTCAACATAAATTGTCCCTGTAAGAAGGACAGAAAAATGTTTTTACAAACCTTTTACTTTTTTCAATTCTCACTGGAATCCAAGTCAGAAGAGAAAATGGCTGTTTGCTTAGAATAAAGTGTCTGAGCTATCTATGTGAACCTGACTGTAATGGCAAAGGATGGTGCGGATCAATATCCATCTTCTTCATTCCTGAAGTAATAACTTTCAATAGGAAAATCTATTTACTTTTACTTACCTTTATTTTATTTCATTTTGCTTTAAAGAAGTCCATTCCAGAGGGAGGGTTTAGATTGCAAACAACAGTTAACAAACTGATGGTTTAACTAAGGACTATAGGCCAGTAGGCATGTTACCATTCCCTGTAGCCATTGGATAGGGTTAAGAAGAAACACATTTACTTGGAAAATTTATTTATTATATAAACAATGAGTATTACAAGCCATTTAATGCATACAACCTTCTTAAGTATGGCTCACACTGGAAAGGTCAATCAGAATCAAAGGGTAATTTCTCTAATCCTTATTTACAACGTGCCCAGAACTGGTCAAGCCTCTCTCCTGCAGAAGCAAAAACTCCCAGGAACGACATGGCCACAAAGAGCTATCTTCTCCAGCCCCCCATCCCTGGTAGCCTACTCAACTTTGGGCACCAACACAGCCTTTTCCTTGGAGCTGCTGGCCACCAAAGCCAGCTCATAGCATTACACAAGAGAAAGCCTGCTGCCTACAAGCAGCCAGCATGAAATAATTTGTTTTACCCTCAAAACACAGGGATAGATCCCACAGCTCCTCTGAACAAACTTCTCAGGTCCACATATTTTCAAAAAAAGGCAAATGAATCAAATTAAATGGGAAGAGAGAGAGAGAGAGAAAGGAAAGACAAACATGTATTTTCCACGTACATGAACTCACTTTCAGCAAATCTGCATTCTCAAGAAAAATCGTATGGTTGATATGACCTTTAATCCTATCTTGTTCATATATTACTTACTTTTCTCTCTACCTTCCAGCTGACTGTCAGAAATAAAACAAAACTTTATGACAGCAGTTCCAGCATCACCTCGTATTTTCTATTATTAGGGGAGTTTATTTTAATTACGCACTAAAACAGTGTGTAAAATACCACAGCATCTTTCTAGTAAATACTGTTTTCAAGCTTCATTATCTAGAGCATAGTGAAAGGCTTACTCATTTTAAATTCAGTTGAGAAACTGAAGCTCATTAGAAATTTAAAATAATTAAAAGTACGTTTGTGTTTTCTGCGGTCGCTGCTTTCCCTCCCTATTGCTAAAATACCTAAAGCAAAATTAAATCAAGACTGCAATTTACCCCTTGCTTAATATTTACAAGCAACCATCTGTCTTTCCATAATACCAATTTTTGTGGCTGCGGTAGCAACACCATCCGTCACTCTTCACAACCATGTCAATATTGAAGTCCAAATAAAAGAGACTGCAAGAGAGACTAGAAAGACAACACTTTATTCACACTGCGAATTTTATTAATAATAATTGCTAATTAATCTTAACTGAAGAAGCAGTGCAAAACCCCATGTCTGAATTCCAGGTTCTTACATAAATCTCAGAGCACTCAGAGTGTGTATTTGTAACTAAGAAAGAGATCACCAGCATTAAAACCCTGCTTATATCAACTGCAGGATGGGAAATAAATTAGAGACTCTACTCTCTTTAGAATTTGAGGAGGAACATATACTAATATAGATGTAACCTGGTAAGACAATTAATTGCAAAGTAAAATTTAGAGAATACTAAGGATAAGCAAGATTTCATTGTCACTAATGTCTGCATATTTATTAGAAAGCAGACTGTGCGAGCATGTGTGCAATGAATAAATGAACCCTTAATTGTACAATTTTCCATGTAGGTTATAGAAGTAGACTCTTCAATTTTACATCTTTATTTTCTCTGTTATCTGGATAAGGGGGGGGGAACACAAACACATACAGAAGTATTACTGCATATGTCTCTGGAACACAGAAGACAACTATTGAAGCTAAACAGAAGCCCCAATAAATCTGAAGAAAAGCCATTGACAATTTTATAAAAAATAAAAAATAGTTTCAGTTGTTAAAAGGCACCCAGGGATTAGAAAAAATATTCAGGGTCTTAAAGGTTTTAGAACATTGGTGGGTTTGGGTCTTGAAGACAGTAATTTTTATTCATTGGTTTTTACCTGCAACAAATTTTGTTATGAAATTTCATCCACCATTTTATTTCTCTTAATATTGAGCTGAAACTCAAAATAATTGAAACAAGGTAGAGGCACCAGGAATTAATTAAGGTTATTGCAGGAAAATCACAATATGTAATCAATGTTTCTGAGCTTAAGTAGCCCAGGTAAAGGATTAGTGCTGCTACACAGAAGGAGCTGTGTTACAGAAAAACACAGATGAAATGCCTACTAGGGAAAGTAGTAAGTTAGAGGCTTTAGACATAATTATGCTATATATAATTTAAAGCTCAACTTCAAAGCAAGTAAGTGCTATTAATTATCCTCTACCCAACACAGCTCTTAAAATGTCAAATTAAAAAAGACTATTGGTAATTGTGTAAGTTATGGCAAACTAGCTCCCTCCAGCAGTGACAGAAAAGAGAAAAGGCAAGCCAGATATACCTTTCCTCTCTGATATTTACAGCTACTGGTTCTTCATGAAGATCAAGAAAGCAACAACATTTGCACTGAATTTCCTCAGCCTTTTTTTCAGGGACTCATCCTGCAAGTAATGCCTCCAGTGAAGAAAAAAAAAAAGCTGCTGTATCAGGCTCCTATTTGGGAATTCACCAAGCGTTGCTTGCCTGACTTTTCTGTGCCCCATCACACGTGGGACATCCCTACCTGCACGGAAGGCAGAGTAGGTGCCAGCAGAAGAGGACATGGTGCAGCAGGCAGTGGGGCCTCCTGCTCCCCACACATGGCCAAACTGCACTCCCACCTCCATCACTGAGGTAAGGGCTTTCATTTGCTCCCGTGCCTCAGTTTCTTAACTTCCTACCTCAGTCTCTCCTTCCACGGGTGGGCAAAGCAGGAGGGACAGCATGGAAAGCACTCTTTGGGGTCAGTGCACATCAACCTTTCCCCTCAGTCTGGAAGGTCTACTGGGGTCTTTTTGTGCAGTGAGAGGTTGACCAGACCTCAGTGGCCAGTGTAAAGAGATAAATATTATAGACAAATATGAACACATGGGTTAATGTGCACAGGAAGATTTACTTCCAGAGGCATTTGCCTAAAATGGAAATACTGGCATATAATTAAATTTCAAAGGACAGAGGAAAAGAAACAAGAAAGCTTGAAACTGCGTGTTTAACCTGTGCATTTTTTCCCCAGGCCTGTGTTCAAATTTATGTTGCATACAAAGGGAAAAGGTGTAGAGGAGCTCCCAAGACTTGACCATACATATATTTATATATAAAAAAACCAGCATCAAGTTTGTAACCTCAAACTGCGGGGAAAACGTTGTCCCGACAGAGGAAATAATGTGCTGGGCCTGGAAGGTTGTGAAATACCTGCCTGAAATATGCATTATATTCATCCTGGCTCTTAGCCATCGCTCACTCATAACCTCCATAATTCACCAAAATTATATATTAAAAGCATGTAATGAATGTTGAGTTATTTTGAGTTGAGTTACAGAGTTAATAGACAGTTGTCATCATGCCAGATTACTGGTATGGAGTAATTATATTAAAGAGCTAGCAGATCCTTATCTGAGAAAGAAGCATCTAAGACAAGGTTTCTGAGTAAAGCTGTGTGTCCTGCTTTCAGCTGGGATAGAGTTAATTTTCTTCCTAGTAGCTGTTACAGCGCTGTGGTTTGGATTTCGGAGGAGAATAATGTTGATATCACACTGATGTTTTAGTTGTTGCTAAGTAGAGCTTATCCTAAAATCAAGGATTTTTCAGCTTTTCATGCCCTGCCAGCAGGAAAGCTGGGGAAGTGCAAGAGGCTGGGAGAAGGAACAGCCAGGACAGCTGACCCAAACTGGCCAAAAGAATATCCCATACCATATGATGTTATGCCCAGTATATAAACTGGGAAGAATCAGCTGGGAGGGGCAGATCTCTGCTTGGGAACTGGCTGAGCACTGGTCAGTGGGTAGTGAGCAATTGTATTTTTCTTTTTTACTTCACTTTCTTTTTGTTATATTCTTTTTCATTACAATTATGATTACTATTATTACTATCTTATTTCAATTATTAAACTGTTCTTACCTAAAATCCATGAATTTAACTTGGTTTTGATTCTCCTCCCCATCCCACCAGTGTGGGGGACAAGGAGTGAGTGAGCAACTGCGTGGTGCTTACTTGCTGGCTGGGGTTAAAGCACAACACTGAGATGCACAGTAACTTGCAGGTATCTTCCCAATTCAGATCAATTGTGTCTTTCATGAATTAATATTCCAGGAGGCAGTTTCTTCAAGAATAATGTCCTGGGAAATAAGATCATTTGATGTAACTTTTGTTTGATTTCAGAGGGAGCTCGGTACCTAAAGATCTTTAAGAATCTGGCCCTTAGGCACTTTTCAAATTGAGAATTAGATGCTCCAATGTTGGATTAATGCCTAAATACCTTTAAAAGTGTGGGCTTTGGAAAATCCCTTTGGGTGCCTAGGAGCACCTGTAGGCATCTGGATACCTTTAAAAATGGCCCCAAATGCCTCTTCAATAACTCGCCCACTGCAAGAGGGGATGATGCCCCTTTTCTTTTTTCCACATTCCCACAGGTGACTTCTTTCCACCTCAGTGGCTTCTGCAGGTGTCTGGACCCAGCAGAGCAGATAAAGCCTCTCAGACTGGGAGTCAGATGGGAAGCTGCCTCTGAGACATGTGGAAGGAGTGGAGTAGTGATCCCCAAGCATCACAGGCTGCACAGCCAAACAGGCGCAGGGCAGCACACAGGTTACTACTCCCTGGCCTTTAATAATGGCAGGTGAGGTAGAAGGAGAGGGAAGAAATGTCTCTCTAAACCATAGCTCTTCTCCAGGCTTCCCCTTGCCAGGGCACAGCTCCAGTTTTCGACCTTACAAGTAAAGGTGCCTGTGGAGCACAGCTCTACCAAAACACAGCGTTTGAGCATTAGCCACAGCTAGAATGACTACACTGAAGTCTTTGCTTAGAGAGAGCATCTTACCAAAGCAATTGTGAATCCTCACTTGCAATCATGAGCCTTTTTAAGGGGAAAAACTGGGATGCGGGTCACACAGTCAATGAAGTCAGGGAAGCAGTCAGCAGCAGTCAGGGAATGGCTCCTAAACAGCTTCTCAGCACCCTCATAATTAATTGCTACCTGCAAGAGCTCCTGCAAACAAAAATCCAAGCAGCAGCCTCCGAGGATCACAAGTAAAGATGACAGAGAAGAACACATGCATATGTATAAAGGGGTGCAGGATCCAGCCCTGTAAACAGGGCAGTCTACCTCATTTCTTGTGTGCTTGCCATTTATGTCACACTTCCTAGACATACAGAGTCAGGATTGCCACATGCAACTGAGCCACCTCTGACTGAAGCTTCATCCAGCCCTAAAAGTGCATAATTATTATCAGTTTCTACAGCTATAACTTTGATAAATGTTCCCAATGTAGATATTGACAGCTACCAGAGAAAACACCTGAGGATTTTAATACCTAATCAGGTCAGAGAAATTTCCAAATGTCCACGACCCTCCCCTGATCCCAGACCCTAGCATGGCTTAGCACACAGAGGCTGGACATACTTAAGCATCAGTCAGGTTGAGGTGTATTTTCAACATCTGTGCTTCCAATGCAAATCCCTTTGATTTCCTCACGCTGCCTTCTGCGTTTGTGACTTTTTAGCATCACATCTGCTGAAAAATTTGGAAGAAGAATGAGTCGAGCAAGTGATGAAGAGAAAGTGAGTGGTACAAGGGCTGTTACATTATCCTGCGCTTCTCACAAAAAGGAACCCTGAACATGTTGTCAGACACAGCACTTTATTCGAAGGGGTTTCACACATGCATTTTTAATCAGGATTGTATTTCACACACATCTATCATCGCTTGCAAGTGCAGCAGGCTAGTCCTCCTTGAAAACATATCAGCTCTCTGTGTTTGCCATCACCTATTTTTTTTCTTTGTATAAATCTGCTGTTTGGTGACCCCCTAGACCATATTTAATGTATCGGGAAAAAAAAAAAAACCAACAACAAACCAAAACTGCTTAGGATCAACAGTGAAAATGGCTGTACAACTCCCTTAATACAGCCCATTTTCTGAGATCATCTTTATTGCTGCACAAATAGTAACTGACCTTAAATTATTCACTAAAATATAAATACAGCTGGTGTTACAATTGGTGGTCCTGCATGCAATCTTGCCAGAAACAGTTTGTAAGCTGTATGGTTTCACTGAGCCTACCAGTTATGTACTGTACCTTTTTTATTCACTCCCATAACTACGACCTACACGGAGTAGATAGGATGCAAAATGCTTGCTCTCTGGTGCTAGGAAACACAGAAGGAATCCCCAGGTACCTGCTGCCTATGAACCTGAAGAGAGTGGGAAGCAAATATCTAAACACATGCAAATGCTTAAATCCTTCCTGCTCTGCTTAAGATGGAATTTACCTGAATCCTTTAAGCAAAGACATTTGCTCATGACAGAAATCCTTAAATTTCAAGTAAATGAACCAGGACCTGGAGACTGGCAAATTACTGTAATATTTACATTTGGGGGTTTCCAGAGTTAGTTCCTTGAACAGAAATTCTGCCCTAATAGCCCAAAACAATAAACACTCATTGAGAACAGCAGCATGCTCAAACTTCTTCTGTAGCCTAATGCATTCATTTCTATTTTAAAGCACTCATGACTAATCCCTGTTATGAAAACTGTAGAAGCTACAGGCAAAGCCAACAATGCAAATTAAGAAAAAAAAGGGGAAAAAAAAACCCAAAAACCTCCTGCAGTCTCTCTCACTTATTGTCCACTCAGTAGGGGGAAAAGGTTAAAACAATAATCTCAAATTCCTCATGAAAAAGGAATACAGTAAGCATAAAATTGATGGAGTTCTACAGAAATTAAGTAGGATTTTGTAGAAATTAGTAAAAAAAAAAAAGTAGCATTTACTGTGTAATCATATACCTTCCATAGGCTCCCCACCTCCTCACAACTATCATATGGCATGCACTGAGGATATAACTTTTTTGCCTAAAAGATGATCCCAAACTCACAGAGAATATAGTAACTTTTCAAAGACATCTCATCTGGAAAGAATCCTATTTATTTCATTATGTGAAGCATACCTATACATATTTTCTACATTTCTGTTGAAACTTTTCCTTTTTATTTCTTTATGCTCGCATTTCCCCCTTCTCCAATATAGCCCTTTTTGCAACAGAGGCTTTTTAGTCTCTTGAATAGTTTCTTTTTTCATTTGCTTTCCTTTTTATTGCAAAACCACGATAACATCCCAGAAAAGACACTTTAAGCATTAAAATAGTGCGCTACTAGGGCCTGGCATACTTCAGATTAATAAAACTTGTACCTTAAAATAGATGCAACCTAGAAAGGATGTCATGGAAGAGTTTCAATGAAAACATCACTTCATCATGTAAAAATGTGCTGCAGCAAAACCCTTTTAAAAAAGCCTCCCTGGGCTGGGAACTACTGTGTATTGACATATGCCCTGAAAAATACATACCAACACCAATTGTACAGGGGCATTTTTCACATGAAGTAACTATATCTATATGTTGTCAAGCAACTGGCCATAAAAGCACTGAATAAAAAGGCATTTGAAACATGAGATGACTGAAAATACCACAGCTGATTTTTTTTTTTATATTCTCTGACGATTAAGAACAAAAAGACTTTCAGACAAAGAATTTAGAGGCTATACCATGGTGTTTGACTTCCAAAATGTAATGTAAAATATGGCCAAGTGTCTGACAGAACAAAAAATGCACTGTAAAATAAATGCTTTTTACAGTGTAAAAGAGCTTTTGGAGTGAACCGCTTGTTCTGGTGGAGTCACAGCACTTTTAATTACACTGGATCTTATTGTGAACTTAGTCACAATCACCTTAGGAAACTCTCTGGACTCACATACCAGTAGCAGGAAAAAGCAGTAGGAATATTTTTTCCAGTGCTACCTCTGTTCCTAGCAGACAAATAAGTAACTTCAAAATGGGAAGGATTTACACGGATCAAATACTATATAAAGATAAAATTCTGAGTACTTGCACTTGTAACACCTAGATTAAAATCTCTTCAGAGCTTCCCTGAATTCTGCTATTATATTCAGCATCATTACTCACAAGGGCCTCTGCAAATTTTCCTCTTCAATAATTTAAAACTCCATTTAAACAATTCTGCTCTGGACTTTCCTTCTAGGAGGTTGAAGCCCAGGAATGAAATGTTCTCACTCTTTCTCTGTATTCTTTGCACAACAATAACTTATGGTTCTTAAGGCAGACCCCCCCCAAATGCTCTCCCACGCTCTGTAAGGGAGAAGGGGTGCTGGGCAGGGTGGGAGCCCTGAGGCTCCCTGGCTATGGGAAGCTCCCAGAGAAGGGCTGTCAGCAGGAGTTCTGTGCCAGCTTGGACACAGGGTATGTCCAGTGGTTGTCCTTGCCTGAAGAGTTGCTCACAGAGAGGAATGTGAGGCTGTGAGAGGAGGTGGGAGAGAACAGCCCAAGCTTTTGCTTTAGAAATAATGGTGGGAGGGAGACTGGGAAAATTTGTACTACTTACCCAGGTACTTTAGCCCTGGGAGGAAATTGCCTGACTGGATCTTCTGTGTTCAATGATACAATTCCTAATGGGTTTCAGATTTAAGGCAAAGAGAGTAATCTTGGCTGGCAGCTCTGCCCAGGAAAGTTACAGCCAAAAAGAAACATGAAACAGAATATTCTTTCATCAGAAATACAACTTCTTTCCAAACACTTATGGTCTTTTCCACTGGCCTTATCAAACAGGAAGTTAAATTATTTTAAGGGCAGGGTAAAGAGAAGAAATAGTTTTGATCTAGCTGTACTACACTTACTTCTCGAGAGAGCAGGCAAAGGGCATCACAGCATTTAGCACAGGCTGTATGTAGGGCTACACCCTACCACAGGTCAGCTGCCACCAAAAATCCTGGCTCAGGCTTTTAAAGTCATAGAAGATGTGTTGTTCCTTAGCATCACTCACCTTGCTCTACATTCATTTGTGCTGAAAGTTGACTGGCTAGCAGCACTGGAGGGCAGGATAAACACTTTTAAAATTATTTTTATTTTTAGGTAAATAAAAACAATACTTATCTAACTCTTTCCAAATCCACTCAAAGATTTTTTTGGTGGGTACGAAGTCAAGAAAGAAATGGAAGATCTATTGATAAGATAGAAAACATTCAGTCAAAAAGGAAGGAAACTGCAGGAACAGTAGACCTGGATGAGTGAAGGCTGCAGTGGAGACTCATCATCAACATAAATGATGGTCACTTCATCTGGCATGCAACAGCTTGGAGCAAACCAACTCATTTGGTTTTCTTCAGCCTCCACTGGGAGAAGTGGATATGGCTTAGGAAAAGCTTCTTTACAAGATGGCCTGATTTGATTTGAGCTGTTGCTTGTGATCAGAATTACCAAGAAAATCTAAGAGACACATGAGGCTGTGTAGTGACAACTGAGCAATGGACAAAAGACTGAAATGTAGGGGCTACGATCTTTCTTCTTCCCTTTCTCCTCCTACCCAGATTCATTTGATCCCATCTTTCACAGCCCTCAGAGTTAAAAGTAGTGATGAAGTGGTTTGTCAGTATAGAAACTACCAAGTCAAACTGCCTGCTGAGATTGGAAGAAAGCTTTATCCTGCTGAGGAAAAGGAAAATACTACTGCATAGAAAGCGTGGAGCTGGGTTTTCCCCTCTGCTTTCTGAGAAAGCAAATGAGTCTGTCTAAGGCTTTGCTTTTTGTGCCTCTAAGCTTCATCTCAAGTCTTTTCCTTTTGTACAAGGCTCTCTCTTCTATCTGAGCGGGGATGTTAAAAAAATAAAGTGCAAATATCCATCAGTCCTGGATGAACCGAATCAATTAAAGGAAAAAAACCAACAAACTAAACCCCCAAAACCCACAGAAATCCCCCAGCATTCCCTTTGTTGCACAATCAGTCCAGAACCATCTCAACTCACCCGCAGCAAGGCATCTGAAAGAACAAGAATGTTTCAGCAAACATATCAATGGCCTTTATCTCCACCACTTCATTTTTCAGTCAGACCAGTGTCTCAAGAACAGTACAGCTTGTTAAAAATGCTGCATTCTTCCATCACTCTCGAGCCAATGCTCCTGAGAAGGACGACGAGATCCGTGCCTGGAGCTATTAGTTTTCCAGTGGTGAGCTGCTTCTTGGTAGCCAAAACCCACAGATATGGTTTTTGATGCTCCAGGTGTGAAAACTACCATGGTTTAGTGATGAAGTTGTTTTATATTATCTTACTCTGTATCTCCAATGCTAATGATACATGGAAACTGAGGTTTAACAAGAAAAAAAGGAAACAAGAGGAAGATATATTGTTGTATAAAATATATTTGTAGGGCAAGAAAATCCCACATGTGCGTTTAAACCTAAAACTGTATCTACAATCCTGAACAAGAGGTTAAAAATTCAGAACAAGATTTTACAAACTCAGCACTTAAGTCTGAGTAAGGAAATGCAAGCTTGAGCTGTGCAGCATTTTGGAAAATGAGACTGTTATAACGTGATTAATAACTATCCTGCACACATGAAGGACCAAGTTAAGGTTCCTGAGCATAGGCACTATCACAGCACTGAAGTTATTCAGTGGGACACTGCTGTACTTCTGTAACAGAATTTCTATGGTATTTTTTAAGTGTTAAAGAAGGAATAGGTAAATATAACTCCTCTATGTCCAGCTAGTTGTCATACAGAGTTGTAACGCTCTACATCATCTGCCGCCAACAAGATATTATCCTGCTCCATTCACATCTCTCTTCTATGAAGCCCCAGCTCTGCTGGAATCACAAAACCACTTCTGAGCTCTTTATTTCCCAGACAGATGGACACAGAAGCACACCCCTAGCACACAGACCTTGGCACATTTCCAGCTAGCCCAACTCTACTAGCCTAGTGCTGCTTTAAAAAGTAGTCAAACAATTTTCTTTCCTAGTGGTAAAAAATCACTTGAAAAACGACTTCAAAAACTCTTTATAACAAGTAAATCCTTCTCATTAAGGCAACAATACCTCCAGGTAGCACACGAATTTCAGAGAAAAGAAAAAAAAGAGGCTGTTGGAATTGATCTGTACAATGGAAACCACTGTATTAACGTTGGAGATGAAATCCCAACCCTGTTGAACCTTACAGGGGTTTTGTCACTGATTTCAGCAGTATGTGGAATTCCTCCTGCATACATTATTGTTCTTCACATCTGAGATCAGTGAAATATGATGCCATAATATGAATGATTAATTACACAATGTACTAATTAATGCAGTTTATTAATTACCACAATGTACACCCATATGAATATTACTTAGGGACACATCTCAACAGGTTTGGAGGCTGGGTTCTGAGAATAAATGCCAAGGCTGAAAATTATTATGAGAATACTTCCAAATTTTCATTGTTAAAACAGTTTCTTCCATTAGAAAAGCTTATTAGATTTCCTGATACCAATTTAATCAAGAATACCAGAACAATAATTATAGCCCAGCTCATCATAATCATGTTTTGCTGTTCTCACAATGAAGGACATATGTTTTTTATAATAAAGAAATAGAGTATTCTATCTCAGTGTACTAGTTACTCCTGAAAGTAGGCTTCATTCACACTTGAATTTACTTCTGAATGCTTACATATTTCTTTTCTTTGTCTTTGAATCTCTCACCAGCTCAGAGTAAACTGGTCTCAGGGAGAGACCATGGAAGCTGGAACAGTATGTGGAAGAGAAAATCCATTAGGAAGTGTTAGACAACCTGTAACAAGCTCTTGATATCTTCTAAAATGATCAAAGACCAAGATAACATTAGAGCAAAGTGTCAATACAGACAGAAGTTCTGTTCTTGGCCTTGCCTTGGCCCCTACACAGGGCCATCCCCAGAGACAGACCACAGGACGATGTAGGTATTCTTGTTCTTGAGGCTGTATAGTCATTCTTGTTAGCTGATGCTAACTGCTCCAGTTTGTTTTGCTGGAGTCAGACCCACATCATCACTATGATCAGTACAATCTCTAATTGAGGATGCTTGTTACCAACTCTGTCTCTACAGTATTCTTTTATACCAGTACTCCAAATTGAACTGTCTTTTCAACCCTCTCAAGATTCCAATTAAAAAAATAAAAATAAAAATTACTATTTATGCCAATAATTTACTAACATTAAGAGAGGGAAAGGCCACAGATCTAAAAGCCATTAGGCTTGACTTCATATTTAATATGTAGAGCTTTTTACATATATATTTGGATTTTTGCATCTGGATCTTAGCCTTTTTCTTGAGGAACTAGGGGGAAAAAAAAAAATAATCACAGTTCTGGAAAGACTATGAGGTGACCCATTGCAGTGAATATGCATCTATCTGGGAGAGCTATCAAATACAGGAAGGATTTTAAGTAGATGGCCTTGATCCTCCTGAAAATTTGTGTCTTAACATTGTAATGCAAAAAGTTTCTAAAAATGCAATATATTTGAAAATACACTGAATTGCAATGAGCAGAATGATTTCATAGTTTCAAAAATCCTTCAAGAGGATTAATGGAGAACATAAAGTATTCTAATAGTCCTGGTAGGAAACAACCTCCAGTGGTCCTATAAACATCTGAATTCCCAAGGCAACACCATGCAGACCTCCCTTACTTCACTACAGCACTATTTATACTGCACCTTCTGACGTTCAGGAACCTGAGCTCATGGCATCTTCTTGTTGTTCATGGCGTTGCTCCTCCTGGTAAGTTAAGTGAGGTGCAACACATGTTCATTGCCAAAACAACAGCATCAAAATGACCCTAACCAGGACAACATAACAGTAAATTAACTGTTGTTACATAAGGATGAGCAGACTAAGTTGATTTGTGTCAGGTTTTGAAGATGCAGCTAACAAACTTTTACTCTGTTGAACCCCCCTTCTTACTGCATAAAGATATTTTTCTTTAATGAGGAAAAAAATATTATACAACTCATCTCTCGGACCATTTATTAACTACCCTTCAATTCCTCTGCTTCCTTACACCTTTGCTTTAAATCCCTAATCACATTTTTTCAGCACATTATTTATAACAAGTACCATTTCTAGTTCAGATGCTATAATTTGTGTGGTTTACTCAGAGATTTAAGTAATGACATTTAATGTTTGGGCCAAAAAAAATAAAAAAGAAACAGAAAAGGAGTAAGATCCACTCGATACAAGAGCAGAAATACTGCCAATACTGTTCTGTGCTGTCACCAGAAATACATACCTTGCTGAGTTGCACTTTCCTACTTCATAGCAGTAACAAACGACCTCAAAGGAACCATTTAATTTACATCAGGGATTTGGGGCTTTAAGACTTGCTTTTTTTATCTGTACGAAGATGATGCGTAAACTGATGTTCAATCCAATTTACAAACTGCTGCTATATGTTAATTGCCAAACAGATCCTTAAAAATCATTGCTGGTAAGATTTCCACTTATAGAAGCAAATAAAACAAACAAAAAACATACAAATAAAAATTAAAAAGCAACACAATGAACAATTCCCCATTTCCTGGTGTTCTAGCTCAGATATTTGTCTTGGATCTATACATTACCTCACTGTGTCCCTTCCCAATTATTGCTCTGTAATATACAGAAGAAAGGACACGAGAGACCAGAATGTTGTGTTTCTGAATCAAAGCACATCAAATTTACAAAAGAAATATCCGAGTGTCCCACAGGCCTTGCACTGAATGCCTTGGAATCATCAAGGCTGTCATCTGCAGCTCTGAAATATTTTGATCATCTTTACATTTGAGGTCCCCCTGTTTTACTTTTGTACTGATAAAAGCATACAATGTTCTCGATGCAAGCTATGAAGAAGAGTCTGCTGCCGCTTCTCTTCACCTGACTCTCTCCCATCTGAATTCATAAAATAAAAAGCAACAGTCATCTAACATTTTTGTGTACTTAGTTTGCAGGAAACTTCTCCCTCTTGGTGTATTTCTCCCTCACAATATGCCAATGAACAAATAGTCCAGTAAGAAACATGATTGGTTTCGACACAGGTCGTGCCTTGGTGCCTTCTGCACTCGAGAACCAAGTGGCTGCCTGTACAGGGAGAGAGCCACGTTTCTGTTACCCTGAGTTAAGCTTAGTTTTCAGCCACTTAATAAAAATTAAAAAAAACCCAAGCGCACAAGGTTTTGTTTTGTTGGGCTTTTTTATTAAACTAAGCCTTGACAAGTTTTCACTTTGTGGCTACCAAATGCCCGTTTTAATCGAGCACCAACAAAGGCGCCAGCAAATGCATTTATTATTAAAACAAACTTCTTTAAAAATTCAAATCTTGGCTTATTAAAAAATATAATAAAGACTTTTATGTAGTTTAGTATGCAAGAGTTAGATTGCTTGACCTCTCTTTTAATGACTTAATTAGCTGTACTAAAGCCCAGCTGGGCCTCTGCTGACAACATAGCTAGATATTTCAATCAGGCAGTGTTATGGAGAATAAGTAATAAATGCTACCTTGTCGCCATACAGTCCCAAACCAGAGTGCATGCTGGTAATGCTAAATTTGATCAGTATGCCTCATATTTCAATTAGTCGTGGTCTGAATCACTAAAACTGTGTAATGTGTATGAATTCCTGATATCAGATACAGAGCTACAGGCTCCCACAGTTAGAACCCGTTGAGTTTGCTTTTATTAGCAGCCAATTAATGGCCAAAATCTGCATTGCTTTTAAAATTTATAACCTCCATTCCAGCTGCATCCATGGCTCCTAGTATACTGTATACAATCAGATCCATATCACTGTCGCAAGTCAAACAGCTGCAAACTGTATTCTGTCTGCAGAACTGAAAAAATCCTTCTACACAGAAGCTTTTTTTTAACCTCTTAGAAGTTCTTTTCAAAGCCCAGCAGCACCAGTCGCTTTGCGACAATGAGCGATTTAATACAGAAAGAAAGAAATCTACACCAAGGTAACCTCTTGGGATGTGCTAGGTTTTCAAACGAATGAAACCCTATCACTTTGGCACAGCACAAGGGCAAGCAAAGCCACTTCTCCTGACCAAGGCTAAGAAAATATAAACATATAAAACCCGACCCTCATTGAAAATTAACCCGTTGAAGTCTAGAGAGTCATTAAAAGATCCCGACAATGCAGAGATTAATATTTTCAACTAACTTTCACAAATTAGTAACACTGGAAATTGTAATACGGAGCCTAGTGATCCTTAAGAGATTACTGCAGAGAAAGAGGCTCATGCCTACTTCCCCCTAAATGCCTTAATGAATACTTGAAGATTTCTATACATTATTTTTAGGAACAAGTCTCTATTTCTGTTATATGATACGGCAGGAAATTTTGATGTGATCCAATTCAGACACAAAGCACAGTAGCTTTATGGACTGGTAATGTCATGTCATAAAGCTGCATGATAAAGGCATATTTGACATCTGAAATGATGCTATTATTTTTGAAAAGTAATTTACCATATGTAAAAATGTGCAGGCCTAGAACATTTTTGGACATCTGATCTTCCAGTGTTATCTGAGACAAACACTGACTGTGTCTGTTCTTTCTCCTCTCTAAGCCACTGACCAAAAAAAAGAGGGGAGAAGGGAAACAACAAAAGCAAGAAAACGGCCATGTTCTTTAAAATTCAGCAACGTGATCGTGAACAACAGAGCAAAAGTATTCACCTGTTTAAGTGCCTCAGTTTTATACAGGGGAGTGTGAAAAAGCACTTCTCCAACAGTAATACACGCCAATAAAAACGTTGTGCTTGGATAATACAAACTGCTGTCATGGCTATTTAAAAGACAATAAAATCCTATTTTACAAAATTCAACCACTAATAACCAGCATTCTTTCTAACTGCTTAAATACTGCAGTAAGACTCCTAATGCCACTGTGAAATCATAAGCTAGTACTTCAAAGGTGTTCTATCTGTTACAAATTTAATCTTCACTGGTATGTCACAACTCATTTCATCCCAGAAGCTTTGAGATGCAGCATAGCAGCATTTTTGTTGTCCTAGGCAACCTGAACCAAACTGTTAAATACCTGTCTGATGACCGCAAAAAGATCGCAATAAAATTGCATACAGGATTTGCAATAATGGCAATCTTGACAAACTACAATTATTCTGCTCCGCTTAGTTAAGGAAAGAATCAACTTGTTTGATTCTTCCCAGTGTGGATGAATTGAAATGTTGGAAAAGTTTTATGCTTCTAATAAGATTTTTTAAAAAGAACACATTTCTTCTGGAATACAGTATTCCCACAGCAGATATTTGTTCTGAAGCTAGGAGAAACAAATAGAACGTCGGTGATAATCAAAAGGCATCATAAATGTGCAAAACTGGTGCAAAATGGCACAAATCCGATTTGAGCAAAACACATGATCATACTCCCTACATTACACACAGCATTACATATCAGCACACGTGTGAGATATGTTTCTAGCCAGGCACCTTTTTGTGAGAGAGGTGTTTCTAGCCAGGCACCTTTTTGCTTTTCCCCTGAGAATGTGTAACTCGTATTTGCAGATTATTCATTTGAAAGTAGAGTAAGAAAAGAGACTAATAACACAAATAAATCAAATTAGGATTTCACGTGATTGGTTTCATTATCTCCCCTGTATGTTCATATTACGGCTTCCTGAAAAATCTAGACAAAATAGGTTTCTGGAAGACTTGAAAGAAGTTGTTTTACTTAAAATACGATGAGGCAGTAAACAGACATCTCCTTAAACATGTGGATCCTCTCCACATTGTGTTTCCAGACAAGAGGAAGGATCTCCCTGAGAAACGTGGATTTGACTTAGAAATAAACTGTTCACTTCAAACCTCGAAGATAGCTGTTGCTTGCAAATGGAAACGGGTTAATTGTCAAAACCCACACCAAAACCAAAACCCCAAACCATCCGCCACCCCTCCCACGGAAGCACAGGACTGTACCAAGTTCAGGTAGGATAAATCTGTGTGTTTGAGACTACTCAGCTGTAACCAACAGGGATCCCTTTGACTTTTGAATTTTTACACATATTTCAGATAAAATCAGGGAGGAAAAAAATCCAGCACTCAAGAACATCAAGTGGATTTGTGACTCTCTCTGGAGGACTCTGGGCCCTTGCAAACATATGAATGGATTATGATGATTTTATACATATTTAATCATCATAATCCATATGTTTTGATATATAATCTGCAAACCCTATTACAAACGGAAGAATTTTATCCACATTATAACACCTCTATGCTATACACAACAAAACATTTCATTCAGTAAATAAGTTAATTCAATAAAACCCATACAAAAAAAAATATTTAACATTTTACAGTTACTTCACTGCTTCAGAATTCCAGAGACAGAATGAAAACTTAGACTGAAAATTGCTTTTATGTTTATAATATTGATGAATGTAAAATGATGCTGATTTGCTTACATTTTTACTGTCTTGGTTTGAGATACTGTGCACGTATTTAATAAAAACCCAAAGCGATTTCTTTGTTTCTGTATCTAAACCTTTGAAATGTGTTTCATGACATATTTGACCACATTCAAGATTATCTACACATTTCAACCCTTCTTGTTCTCCAGAAGAGCGTTACTGTACAAGGAATAATTAATTGCTGGGTTTCTACTCACCTGTATACAATAAGTGAACCTCTAAAAAGCTCATTACAGGTTTCACGATAATACATGTGGTAACTAGAGAACATACAAACAAATCCAAAACAAAAGGTGGAAATAAAGGGACACACCTAAGAATAAATATAGGTAAAACCTAGCGCTCTGAACCAAAAACACACAAATGTGATGTCAAAATGCAGATGAGCATAAAGATCCTCCTGAAAACATAAGAGCTGAGTGCCAAACACGCTCTGCTGCCTTGTTGTACAAAGGGATTTGAGCCGGAGTGAGGAATCCCCACGCGCTTTCTCCCAGGCAATGCAAAAATAAACTTTTATAAAGGTGTTATTGTCAAAATCACTTTGACAACTAAATATGGAGGAGGGGACAGGAATGCCCCTATATTATACTGATGATTTAAGTATAACCTGATGGGCAGTAGGTACTATGCACATTCATTAGGGATGTCCACGTGCAACTCACTCCTGGCTTGACTTTGTTCTGCCATTCATGAATTATGCAGTCAGCTCTAACACAAGGAAATGAGGGTGAATTATGCTGCCCACTATCACATATTATCTCTCTGGATACACACACTTTAACATTCAGGTTTAAACATGTTTATGTGCTGTTGTGGCCACCCTGAACACAAACTCACTCTGGGATTTTCCTTCTCATGTACGCTGTGTGTAAGTACACAAGTGAGCTCACGTACCAAAGTGAACAAATCACGTACACGGATTGTAAAAAGACAGACAAAAATATAATGGAATGAGAAATTTCCTTGAAGATTCAGAAATCTGGAAAAACAGTCCCTGTTTAAGTGCTATCCATAAAATGGTAACGGCAGCTCTAACACGGAGTAAATCGTGGTCAGCTTTGTGACCATTAAACCTTTTTTTTTTCCCTGCCCCCAAAGATTAAAATCTTACTGATATTTTTTTTTCTGCATCCTTTTGCATTTTTAACAGCACCTCGTCTTTCCTAGCAGAGCTCTAACACTGCCACGGAGTATTTTATTATGCATGTTGTTATATCTGCTCTTACAAGGCTGACTCTATTATCATTTTGCAAGTGACTTTTTAATTACTGTTACATCTAAGATGAGATTTGGAATTTAAAAACATGCACACATGGGGTTAGGCTGGTCTTTGATTATTAAAACCTTAAGGTTCATAGACTACAAGGGTCAGATGGGACCACAGTGATCCTCTGAGGACTGCAGGGCTGGAATTCACAATCATTGCTCAGACAGAGATCCCATGGAGTCAGGGTACAATCCTCCTCGGGCAGTCGGGCAAGGACCCTAAACTCCGGGAAGGAACTTAAAAATGGAAATGTCTCAATCTGTGTATTTTCTGATGGGTCTTGTCCATTAAAATGCAACTCTAGTATGCATTATGGATAATTACTTTTTATTTGCCGTACAACAGGGATTCTTGGTGTTTAAATTATCCCCAGAATGTACAGAATTGCGCTTTTTGAAGTAATCCTTTGTAATAAAACAGAACGCATTTTGTCAGAGAGCTGGGTTTTTATCTGTGCTGTAATAAAGGTGCTTAAAAATGTAGCCTCAGGCAACTAAAGCAGGATTTCACTTCTTGAGGAAAACCAAAGTAAAATAAAAATTTTCCCACACTGCACAATCTAGTCATTAATTTTATTGTAGGCAGCCAGACATGCATGCCAATGTTTTCACAGAGTAAATGAGTACTTTAACCATTATATTCTTTACAGCTGAAGATAACTCCTACTAAATATTTGATTTTTAATTTCAGGTTTTTATGAGAGAGTGAAATACAGTACTGTTTCACACCTCTGAAGCTAGTATACAGTGATAAATACAAACACGCAGTCAGATATCTATAAATTCACATGATACTTTTTACCAGTTATGCGTGCTTAAGCAAAGAGAAAATGCTTCCTACAGCAGTTTTGGGTTTGTTTGGGTTTTGTTTCTTTCTTTACAGAAAATTTGTGTTTGCCATGCAAGAAAATAAAACAGAAACCATGCTCAAGATCCTGTATTTTTCCTCTAAGGAGTAATTATCATAATATATGTGTGTATTTCAAATGACCAACTGAGGAATAAAGTACTCAGTAACAAAAAATACAGCTTATGCAAACACTTGCTTAAACGTATACATAAACACATAGATCTAACAGTCTCCGAACCTCCATTACATTTAGACATTTGTTATGAAGCAGAAGTTTTTCTGCAGACGTCTTGCTTGGTGAATGCTCCCTGACAAGCAAAGCCTTGCAACTGAAAAACCAGAGACAGGAAGAAATTCTCATTCTGCAGAAATGTTCAAAGTAGGAATCAATTTAACAACAAAGTGAAAGGATTTGATAATTCTCTGATACGCTATACAGGAAAATTTTTCTCTCTATCAAATTAACAGCTGTAAATATGCAGCACAGATGCAATGTGTTTATCATTGGTAGGTGTAACTATCTCCATATTAATATTTCCTAAGCACCAAATAGCTCATATTGAGAATAATTTCAGCTAAACACCACATCCTGTTATTATCTAGCACTTTCACTTCCATCATAAATGAGGTGTGACCAGCAGAAGGCAGTGTTACAATAAATATATATGCGACTGCTCATTTACAAGCCGGTATGATATTGAGATTTAGAGTTTTCCTAACTTTTCACAATACAACTCCTGTTTTCCCTAGGCACTTAATACCAAAACCATCTTCTCAATGTAAATAAGCTTAGAGAAATACTTAAAATACTTTGGAAAGCATTTCTTTTGTACTACATTGCTTTTACTTTCAAAGTTAGCCTCCTTAATTTTTGATTACATCGCATCTTTAGCTTTTTAAATTCATCAGAGAATGGTGTTCACACTTACCATTTCAACACAGCATTATGCTGAGCTGTCCCCTCATGAAACAGGACTCGCTCTGTTGAGAAGATGGGCATTGCCTCCACGGGAGTTTAGCTTACATAATTCAGTCCAAAAAAACGCTCCTAACATCATTTCTTATTAACCTTTAGTGGTTTGCTCATCATCTGGTAGCACGGTATCTACTATACTCTTAGTGAAACTATTGTAGGTATAATAGAATATACCTTTAATTAAATCTCCATCAAAAGTTTAAGCAATAATGTCGTTTAGCATGTGTTAGTATACAAAATCTGTTGGATACCTCTCCAAGTTTACAAAATCCGTGTTAAAGGAGCCAGCATTGCAAAAAAAGTGTTACAGCATATGTTTGGATTTTTGTATTTCCAAGTCCTCACTACTTTATCTGAATTACAGATTTAGAGCTTTGTTATGTGTGATAGTTATGATAATATGATCACTAAAGGCACAGAGACAGGGAGACTCAAATCCCTTTGAAAATCCCTTTCTCCATTTCCTACAGCTGCTGCTGGAGTTTAATATCTGATAGAATGATGAAAAAGAACAGGCCGAACTCCAGTTTTAATAAAAATTTTAACAGGTCTACATATAGTTATGAAAAATGTTATTTGCAATGCCAATCTTTAATAAAATTTTCTTAAACCAAAGAAAATTCCCTATGGGGAATCTGTTATGAATGTGTTTTTCATATGTACTATTTAAGGCTGTTTAAAGGTTATGAAAGTGACTGGTAAAATAAGTTCTATCACAGCACAACAAAATCCTACGTGCAGTTTCGCTTTTGCATTTAATCAAGTAGGTAAGCAAGTCCTTCACTTTTCCATGTTTGCTCTAAAACATTTTTTTTTTTTACCTTGCATTAAAACTTTTCTGAGGGAACGGTAATAATTCTTAGCATGTACATTAGCTGAAAAGACAAGTCAGCTAGGCTCAAATTTACCTCGCTGCTGAGAACGTATTGATTTTGAATACTCTGGCCAGAAGCCTTGCAACTCACACACTTCCTAACACAGTATTCTCTGCCACGGTCAGATTAGTGCATGCTTTAATTGTTATTTGAACAATTACGTTTAGATGAAGCTAGGGGACACACCTAAGAATATGCTAAATTTAAATACTAAATTTAAAATGCTCGCAGAATATTCCTTTCAAATTTTGTGACCTTTGTAAGCGCTGTCTGTCTTAAAGAAGTGCCTAGAGAAATGTTCTAACTGGGCTTTATGCTTGTTTCTTGCAGTGAAACCATTGCACATACATCCCAACTTGTCGTTTATGCCTCTAATTCAAACAAGAATTTTTCTGGATGATAGTTTCAATGCGCTGGAAATCAAGTTACTCTTTCATTAAGCATCTATACAACATTGAAAATGACACATTCCCTCTATTAAGTATATTAAGTATTGCAAGAAATTATATTGCAATCCTTTTAAACATCAGTCCTACCATCATCACTAATATGCAAATTTAAGGTGACTGTAGAAGTGCTTATATAAACACCATACCAACTTTCTGTTCCTACACCCTTTATCTTTTCCCCCAAAACCTCACGTGTATCTCTGTGATCATCTTAGAATCTAACATTAGAGGATGATGTGTGTGTGACACTGACTTCCTCAAACAGATGGTATTTTGTGCAAAACGATCTCTTTTAGAAACAGATGCCTGTCATCGTAACACGTACAGAAGAGAGAATGTGCATCCCGAGTAAAGAAGTGATCTTTTATTTCTAATTCTAACCAAGCTGGGAGGAGAGGGGCAGAGAGAAAAATCACAAATAGGTGATGCTCATGAAGTTCAGTCTCCCCCACCTGAAAAACAGAGCTACAGGATTTCTTTCACAGAAGTTGCTCTGTGCCCTTCTATGAGAGTACACTTTTTTCTTTTTAGAGATCGATGTGAAATGACTGGAGCCAACTTTGAACTTTCTGGAATATTTTAAAGCTTTATCTAATCAATGAAAATTGAGAATGTCCAAGTTATGGACGTACAGTAAAAAATTCCACTACTGTAAGACTAGCAATTTCCATAATTAAATAATGTTATTTAAAATAATCTACCATTTTTGGTTTATGTATTCTCAGCTTCTTTATTTTAAGGTTTTGGTGAGGCTCATATTTCTTGTGACCTTAAGCAGGGGATTTGGAAAATTTTGGAGGAATCAAGGTAACAAGAATTTATAAAAGAATAATTTATTGCTGTGACCATTTTGTCCTCTGATTTCTGTTTTGGGATTATAGTGGATTATCTTTGTCTAAAACCTATTTTTCATATCCCTGTGGAACTTAATTGACAAGTTCACAAATAGGAAAGCAAAATGAAGAGATCTAACCAATATTTAAATGCAAATATTTATGCTATGATACCTGTGAACGTAAATTTTATAAAATATTAGTCACCTCCTTGAAAAGAATGCCTCCAGATGAAATTTTAACTAGCAACAGAAAAACTTCAAAAGAACATCTGCAATAACTAGTTTGAAACAAAAATATGTTATTAAAATGAAACAACCTCAAAAAATGTTCAGTACTTATATAAGTCACTTTTTTCAATGCTTTATTTCTGATGTTGTTTTTAAAAGAAATCTAATTAACATTCAGAAGAAAGCTATTCTTTTCAAAGAGAAGGGCAACAATGCTATAAAAAACGGCTAATTTTGATTTTTTTAAGCCCAAACTAAATCACTTTATCAAGAAAAAAAATATAAAAATCAAACAAACATATCAAATTGAATAAAAACCAATTTTATTAGTAAAACAATTCTTATTGGTGGCAATTTTTTAAAATTAAAGTAAAAAGAATATTTTCATTCAAATCCTGTTTATTCATAGTTCATCACTAGGAATGAACAACAGAAACATGTAAGAATCAATTAAACACTCTAAAAAGCCCCTTTTTTTCCCCTGGAAAATGTAAGGATTATCACTTTTTAAATCATTTTACCAACAAATTACAAACATTATTCCTCTTTGGCGGCTTTGGTTTTCTTTTTAATCTTAAAAAATATCTATTAGCAAACTCAACTGAGTTTGTTCTCAAAACTGCTTTGGTGTTTTTGAATCTTTCTAGGTACATTACTGTATTAAAATCCACTAATAAATGAGTACTTCTCATGAGAAGTAAATGAGGCTTCTAAACAAGTACACAATCTTCATGATATTCTTATCTCCTGTATATTTCGAGTGAATAAAGGAAATCTATTAAATACTTCCAAAAGTTGTTTCATATAAGGTTTATTTACTGGTTTTTTTTAGTCATAATTATCTCACTTTTAAATAATTTAGAATTCATTTTGGGTTGTGACAAAGCCCACTTTTTGATCAGCCTTTAATTTCTCGAGGACATATTAAAGTGCTGGCTTTTTAACTGATTAGTTTCCACATTATTAAAAAAACAGATATCATTTCTTCCTATTTCTTTATTAGTATAATTTTTCCTCCCCTGTTTCTGGAGATTAATAACCTTAGGATCTTGTGGAAAGCTTTGGTAACAATCTGATAATCCAAAACTGTCCCTCTTATTACTAGGAAACTGGATTTAGGAAGGCAAAAATTCCTTCCAATTTCTTGTTCCTAAACTGCATGTATTAAAAAGTTTCCATAGCAACTACAAAGCATAGTACCAGTCCCCAAGTAACTATTCAATAACAGCCAAAAAAGCATCTGTGATATTTAAATGCTTAATATTTTAACACAGCTCTCCTAAACATTTGGATGAGTTACTCGCTTCTCAGACACTGATATTTTAAGTCCAGGTAGCTCTGGGAAGCAAAAGCCCAGCTGGCATCTGAACACAGACCCTATATTATCCATATTGTGGACGCTAATAAATGCCACAAGCTAACAAGTCTGCTTTTACAAAGGCAGTGAAAAAACCCGAGCTGCTTCGATGGAATTGTCCCTTTTGCTTTTATTAGAGGACAAACTGTCTTGGTCGTTATCTCTGCACAGCTATGAGCGTGGCTTTTCATGACTTCAGGCTATCACCAAGATCTACCACACTGCTCTCTTCTAAGATTTTTTTTTTTTTTCCCCTAATATGAAAACGTTCACTTGCTTTTTTTGCCTTCTATATTGTCCACCCTGTATAGTAAAGAATATCTAGAGAGAAATATTGCCTTCTCTTGATTTTGTTTAAATGCTGATTACTTCTAAATAAAATATCAACTCTACACAACATACGACCATTTATAAGTAAAATCTGGGGGGATTTCACCCAAATGCAACAGAAGACAGGGAATAATAATTGTGTCATTTTGGTCCAGCAACGTAGTTTAACGTTTACAGATTTCATATATGCACATTTTGCAAATTCTAAAAAAACAAAACTAAAATTATGAGTTTTCTAGACGGGGCCTGATTCTTCTTCACTGCTGTCAGTAGAAATCTTTTCAGCAGCTTCAGAGATTTTTGGTAGAGTCTGTGTCACTCTGCAAACTCCCTAGCTTATTTTTCTCATGGCATTTGCGATTCAACGCATGGAACAAAACCACATGTTTTAATAGTGAAGTCTGCAGGACAGCCTTGCAAACATTTAAAGGTATCACCGACTGATAAAGCAATCCCATATCATTTCTCAGGTTTGCTTGGGTTTACTTGCATAAGTAAAGCTACTTGCTCATTTAAACGTTCACAGAACTCAACCCTACATATATACGTGGTAATTTCACAGGTCATTGCAGTATAGATAATATTGCAATGGTCCGTAGACTTTACGGTCCCTTTGAAAACTAATGCCACGATCTTGCGAGCACTTACATCCATAATCACACTCATGTGAGTACTACCAGACTGTTCTCAAGAATAAAGTTACTGAAACGCTTAAGTGTTTGCAGGTTCAAGACCTAAAATTGTTAATGCCGTACAAGTCCTTCACAAGTGCTACGTTAAGGCCCCATCCTGAAAACGCTCCTGAGTAGCCAACAGCTGTGTTTATTTCTAGGGCTAACCGCTTTGAAATCAGCAGTAGTAAGCAGTAAACTCACTACTAAATATTTAAACAACTGTACTCTGAAATGTGTTCCCTCGTTCATTCAGACAGGGAGACCAGAACTTAGTCTCTCGTGTTTCCTCAGATGATGGAAACCAGTCTGAAGCCACATATCGGCCTGAAGAAATGATCTGGCAGTGTCCAGGATGCGGCTCTATCGAACAAAAAAGTTAACAGTCTATTAAAAAAGCAAAATTGCCCAGCCCCTCATCTTATTGAGGAAATAATGCTCTAATAGGATTAATAGTGTCTTGACAAAGGCACTAAGTTCCAAGCCGCTCATAATGACCAGCTTCTTGGGGATTGTTAATTAAGAAAAACTTAAAAAAAAAACCACAACAACTTTTAAAGTAAAATTTTTACAGAAGCATCACATAAAAACCCAAGACTCAGATGGGTAAGGCCTGTTAAAATTGCACGTGGAAAAGAGTGATGAAATCCATTGGGTTTATGCTCTTCCTTACCTACCAGGGTAACTACCAAACCAGAGCACGAGCAAAGCTGCGTTCGCAGCACAGCGGTAGCTGCGGTGCCTGGGCAGCCTTGTCCCTCCCTAGGACCAGCACAGCCTCTCCCATCCTACCCTGGACTTCAGCAGCTCCTCCACTTCCACAGCCTGCAGCCCTGCCTGAGGATGCTGTCTGGGAATAACGGTGTCTGGTGGTACCTACTGTAGGTCAGAGCGGAACGCTTCTTTTGTTTTACACCCTTTCCCAAAGCAGACATTTCTGTTTATTTGCACTGTTTGGTTCTCATTGTGGGTTTTATCTTGGCTCAGAGATCAAATGCAAGCCCGCAGAGCTAGCGAGTGCAGACCAGAATTAAAACAAGATGCCCGCACAGTACTCGCCCGTGACACAGTTCACCTTACTAAATATTTTATCAAGATATGTATTAAGAAACTGAAAACAAGAGTGTTTCTTTCTGTGTGGATTTACAGCATCGAGTTTTGTAACTTTTTGTTATGTGTGAGAGCTTATAAAAAGTTTAAACGAGTCTACAGTAGCTACACCAGTGCTACAAGGATAGGCTTCTGCAATACTAACTCTAAAGTGATGTGCCAGGCAGTAGCAGGCTTCACGTTGAGCAGGACCAGACAGACACCCTCTGATCCCAGAAGGAAAAAATGTCTAGAATCAACATCACTATCCAGCTGAAGTCCTTACATTCAACTTTGCACAGTCTTTTGGATTTGAAAACTCAATTTCAAAAATGTATAAAATATATGTAGGTATATGATTTTTAGATATGATTGATTCTTTTTTTTACATATACACACATGCACTCTCCTCACACATCCTGAATATTTTGGAATTGAAAAACACAGCATTCTGCCTTTAAAGGATACAATATAATAATGTTATTACCATATCAGAAGATAATTAACACGGGTCTAGACCGAGGAACATTTTTCTGTATAAGCAGCGGCAGAATCTGAAGTTCATCAAAAGTGCACCAGTGTAAATCTAAACAAAACAATCCTTACAACATCTTTGTGCTTCATGTACACGCATTTCACGTTCTCCAGCGAGTTACTTTTTTCCTCTGTGCTGGTTTGGATCGCTAAATAACAGAACATTAGTTCTCATTTTTTAGTAATTTAGAGGTCCTTTAAGTTTTACTAGCATCTGAAAGAAAGTTACCCTACTGAAACAGGACTTAGAAAAAGCTTTGAATCTTCAGCACACGCAGAGAAACACGTGCTAGGCTCTGTATGCCTATGCAATTTAATGACTTTTTCATTTTATTTGAAAATAGATCTACTTTACACATAAAACCTGTATTAAGATGGTATCGGTGCTATGAATGTTACTTTGTACACACGCATAGGACTTGTGCTTTGCCCGTGGAAATTGTTCCCTGCCTTCATTTGGCACTAAAACAGAAACACGTCCACAAGTGCACGATGGTTTTAAAGAATGTTTTCTCTAAAAATGGTCTTTTTTCCAAATGGATAGGAAACGACATCAAATATCAGAAGACTCCCCCTTGCACATCTCAGTTCAAATTAAGTGGTTCCTTTAATAACGTCTATTATTTCTTGAAAAGTAAAGTTTCAAAACATCCTGAAGCACTTCAAAACATGTCTTTGTAATAGTCTCACAGATTTAACAGGGACAATTTTGCTATCCACTTGAGCTTCTTCATACACAGGCAAATATTATCTTAGTACCGGGATTTTTGTTTTTAAACACCAAGTACCATGATTTGTTTTCCTCTGAAGTTACTACAGTACTACCAAACATTTCAGATCACAGCAGCAGTTAACTTCTATATGGGAGTTCTGAAGCTTTCTATAAAACCCCAGTAGAGGGGCATGGCAATGGAGGCCTACTGGTATCACCAGTAAGGAAGTCATTTGATAGTAGATAGAGGAACACACTTATTTTTATAGGTAGAGGTGGGGCTGGTTTTGTTTTGGTTTTATCCATTTGATACTTAATTACAAATGCAATGGAAATAAGGCCTCGGTTGAGACCTGAGCTTTCTATTTCTGTATATAAAGGACCAGAGAGTGTAAGGTTTCTCCCAGCTCTCATGTTCAAGTGCATGGACCTACATCTAGCAGTACAGTGGAAGTAGAGGCTACTCTGCTTCACTTAGGTGATCAGCCAGCAGATCTGGATGCCCAGACTAACACAGTCCACCATACCAGAGGCACAGGACTGCACTACAGCAACGTTTCAGGCTAACAGTGGCAGCATATGGCATAGCACAGCCAACATCACCACATACAGCCCCTGCCAAAGAGTCCATCGTAAGACTCCTGTCTCCAGCCTTTGCAGACCCTCCCTGGAAAAGCATTTCAGGTACAGAACCACTTCCTTCCACAGCTTCTCTCCAATAAGCCTTTCTTTCTATTTCTTCTCCCCTGGGAAATCCAGAACCATACAGAGACCCTCTTTGGAGCCTCAAATCTCTCCAGTCCTTGGAGTTTCATAACATAAGGCACGTTGTTTTACTTGCACTGTTTCAGGTAAAATTAGCCTTTTATTTTCTTAAATCACAAAAGAGAGAGACTTGAACAACTCCATTTACTTTCACCCAGTCTACACCACAGAAGAGAAGCTTGGTTCTGTGAAATCACCCCAGTGAGGAAGCGAGGAGCTGCAGCCTGGGCAGTTCCCCCCTCGGCTGCTACGCCTGTGCCCGTGCCACTTCAGTTCCTTGGACTTCGTACGCGGTAGCTTGGCGAGCGGCCGAGTGGGATAGATTGATATTGTTAACTAACTGCTATACTTAAAAGAATAAGCAGGCATAAAGTAAGGAGGATGTGAAGCAGTAGTAAAGAGTGACTTTAAGAAGGATTTGGGCATTCAGCAATAGACCTTTTTGTATAATGGTGTCCATCCCAAACCTGTCTGTTCCTTCTCTATAAACTTTGGGTCTAGTCCAAGACCTTCAAAGGAACAACGCTACTGCTGGTAAACAGCAGCAACTCCAATTAAAGCTACTTTTTTTCTTAAATGCCAAAATCTTAAAGCAAAACATCTACCTACAAGGCTCAGGTTAAATGCTAATGTCTACTTAAAAATATCTTTAATCAAGAACAGAAAATGGCCATTTTTTCTATATAAGTTTATGTGCTGGCATGAGAATATTTCTTCATGAACAGCACCCTGAGGGAGAACTTCATTAAGATACACATAACAGTGATTTCAATTATGTTTTGTTTTAATCTGGAGGAGAGAGTAGGAAGGGAATCAAATCACCAAAATAGGATTATCAATTTCTTACTTAAAGATCTGGGGAGGGAACCCGCTTTATTTTCACATCTCACTCATATGCTTTTGTTATGCTGCTCCCTGCTTCTTTCTTTTTGTGAAGTAAGCTACTTTTTGTTGACAAGTCGAAACATTTCTGTTCAAAGCTCAGCTGTGGGTCTTAGAGAAGATTTTGCATCTGAACAGCAGTTCATTCCACTCCATTTTACAAAGGGAGTATCCCACACTTCACAGACTATGAGTCACTGTGCCATTGCAGCTGTGACTCTAGGACCAGATTATTTATTTTATTTATTTTTTTACTGTATAGGCAAAAAACATCGTTTCTTTGGAACATGTGCTAGTCTTTATTTATTGGTATGATCTAAGTATTTCCAGAGCATCCCATCTGCTGCTCAGGAGTTTGGAAGGAGGGTCTTTTCTCATAGATGCTCCCCCTTCCCTTTACTCTCCACACACCCTTCTAAACCTCCCCACTCTTAGGACTGCGTCTGGGATCAGCAGCCCTGCTGAACATTTTGGGTCTATTTCTAGACTCTTAACCCTTTCTTAACACTGAGCCCTGAACACATTCACAGATAAGAAAATTAGAAATGGGACGGTCTGTGATTTCCATTATAAACGAAACTTTTTTAAACAAAAGAGACAACGTAAGGGCATAAGTATCTTCATAGTGCTGACCAAGTCTTTCTGTTTAAGACTTCTCACATGATGTTCAGAGCCCCAACTCAAACAACACCAGACATTAATTCAACTTTCTGTGAAAGAATGGAAGATTTCACACAAAGCAGGAATTAAAAATAAATTGGCTACAATGGCACAAGCATACAAATGCTTGACATCAGTGGTACACCCTGGCCTGCACCAAAAGAACGAGTGGTTAGGCCTTATATTGGGTAAATCGGGCTCTTTTTTTTTTGTTGTTAATTACAAACTAGATTATTATACTTCTTGGACACTTAGAAGGACCATTTACTGCCACAGTCATGACAGATACCACCGTTAGTCCTCCTCTCTGCAAAGAGAAACCCTAGGAGTTATTTCTACATGATTTACACAAGGTTTCCAAGATGCCTTTCAAATGCCTAGGTTCTGGCTTTAGTCTGAAGTCGGCCTTTGAAACCAAGATTGACAATTAAGTCACAGAAGGACTTCATGCCTCTAAAAGAAAGGGAGAAGACAACAAGACTAATAAAAAATACCATTGAATCAGATCAGCTATACACAGATGCATCTCAGATGAACAAAAACCCTAAAGCTACAAACAACAGAAGAGTTAGAAGTCAACACCTCCCTTCCTCATTTTGTTCCCTAAGGTTTTTTTGACTTTTTTTTTGCAGGGAAAAAAGTAATAAAAATAACTTCAGTATATCAGCAATCAGAAAAAATTGCAATATAAATTACTGGCTATTGTAATAGACAACTAAATTGCAATTTAAATTAATATATATTAAAATTTAATTTCTATTCAAATACATCAACCAGAACAAAAATAATTAGGATACAGGCAACTATTTCAACAATTTCTTCTGGTGCAATTCTAATACCTTTAAAACATTAAATTAAGTTATTTAAAAATAATTATACATTCTGATTCTACTATTCTGTTAAGTTAATTTATTGTAAACTTCAGATTAATTTTGGTGGGTTTGGGGGTTTGTTTGTTTGGGTTTTTTTAAGTGATGAATGAATGAGAACAGAAAATTATTCTGAACTACAGACTATCATATATCAAATAGCACAGTAGCACTAGTTTTGAAATTCTCTTTTCAGAAGACTCAGTCTGAGCTGAGAAAGATCCAAGAGTTACAGAAATACTTCTCCACGTATGACAGAGACATTAAAAATCAGCCTCAGCTCCAAGTCTATGCACCAGTGTAAATCACACCAAACCCCTGCTTTGGACAAGATGTACATCCCCTTTGCTAGACCTATGCAAGTCGCACGACTGTCCCAGAAATCTGCTGGGTCAGCTCCAGATTATTCATGTCTTTTACATCCCACGTTACAGTGGCTGGAGCTGAAGGGCACAGGCAAAGCTGCCATGTGGGAAGGCTCACCATGAGCACAGGCAGGGGCCTGGGCACAGCCTCGCTGCTGAGGGCAAAGCAGGAAAGGCAGGAAAATGAGACACGTGTACATGGAGCCACTAGATGTATTATTCTACACCCTTTTATACTCCAACTCATTTAATTCTGTATGAATTCTGTATGAAGCTTTGTGTGAAACTGAGTTATGTCAACAAGAACCTAACTAGTTTGAATGTCCTTTATCTGCACAGGTTCTGATCCAAAGTTCTTTTTAACCTTGAGAAAACCCCCAATGCAAATATATTGCGTGTTTAATTTCTTTTCAAATAACCTATCCACAAACTGGAATGTTTTCCATATATTTGCTGCAATAATTCCACTGGTTTTCAGTGTAATGTCAAATGCTCTTTATATTAATATTTTGAAATTAAAATAGTGCTACAATAATGGCATGTGCATAAAGGCTGATGTTGTGGGAGCACAACTTTGATTTTTGCCACTCAAGTCTGAAAAAAGCATCAGCATCTTACCATACCAGCCAGCAGTACCCCAGTCACACCCACTTGACCATAGCTTTGTCCCACCAATGGTCCATTTAAGCTATAAAAGCACATAATGTAGAAGTTAAGGAGCCTGTCAAAAGGTATGTTTCCAAATGAAAAGGTTTAACATGAACCTTCTGAATAAATATTTAACTATTTAAAATAAAAGTGCCTGCATTTCCAGTAAGTTATTTGCAGAAGTGCTGAGCACTACTGTGCCCCTTGTATGGGAGCCACAGGAGTTCAGTACCTTTGAAAAAAAATGTAGATTATTTTAATTAGGGCTGGGAGGTGAAATTAAGACCCTAAGGTTTAAAATTATGAAAACATGTAATTTTCATAAAATACACTTAGAAAGGGGGGGGGGGGGGCCCAGAGTCAGAGGAAAAGAAGAAGATGCAGAGAAGGTGACATAGGAAAGAAAAAAAAAAACCCAACATTCTAAGCCTCAGTGGAATCATAGATTAATTTAGAGAATTTAAGTGCAGTATAGATTAGAATATGCTAATTGGAATCTACTTTTTTGTTAGATGTGAATGATCTCTTATCAACTCTGCATGTTCATTAAGGTACTACATTGCTTTTTATAAATTTGTGAAGGAAAAGAAAAAGTATGAACTGCAACCCATAATTACAAAAAGCCTGAAAATGATGTTCCCATTCTCTAATTTTTTTTTTTTAAGTCATATAATGTGTCTTTGCAGAATTAAGTATAAAACTAGAGATTAACACTGTTACACTTTGAAATACATACTGTTGTAATAAAATGAGGACATAGATTCTTTCCTCCAAGCTAATTTGAATAGTTTTCACTCTCTTTAGTAGAGCATGCTGCTTTTAATTGCACAGAGAATATACCTGGCTTGGAATCTATATCCAAGAGGACAATTTCACTTGACCTTCAAAAGATAATATTGGAATTAATTTCTAATAACATCGGGTATTCTTCTCTGAGCTAGTGTGATGTAAAAATATTTCTTCTTCGGGTTCGAATTTTATTCATTTTTAGATTATTCCTCATGAAAGGAAAACTGATAAGATAGACTGTTTTCTTTTTCTTCCTTAATCTCTCCTCCTCCCGCGTCTCGTTTTTCCCTTTGTTCTTTCTCTATCTTCCTCATATTCCCCCTTCCAATTACTATGAAAAGGCTGTTTCTAGTCAAATATTCTCAGCACTGCTATTACATACCGTATACATACCACTCAATTTACAGTATCTTTTATGAAGTCTTCCTTTCCTAACTGAATGTATGAAGAGATATTTTTCTAGCTTCTTAAAAAAAAAAAAAAGTATGTCTGCATTGGCAGAATCAATACCCAGCCTTTGAAACAAACCATCCTTAAAAATTGTTACTTAAAAATTATTTTGTTACCCTTGCTCTCTACTTCCCCCTGCAACATACATGCTGTAGAAGCAGACCATTTTGAAAAGGTCTGACCTTAATAAAAACATTTACACATTTGTCCTATTTTTCTTGGTAGGATCTTTCATTTACACAACCTGCAAAAATGTATTTGCTTTTAAATGAAGAAACAGATCATCTTTTTCTTCTTTTTGTGAATAGCTCAATCAACTTTCACCTATATAAGATCATTTTTTGACCAATTTATATATAATTCCCCCCTTCCTCCCCCCAAATTATTTTGTGAAGCTCTAGTAAACTGCTTTTTGCTTTTTTTTTTTTATAAAGTAATCAATCCACTCCCCACACAAAAATGACAACTATAACTGCCTTTAGTAACACCATTTGTGGAAATCAAATCCTCAATGAGTCAAAGAACTATTGATCTGTACAAGGACATAGAATTTCTAAAGCAACAGCAACAAGGAAAGTTAACTGCAACTCCGATACCAAAAAAATCAGTCTCACTTACCTGTCTACTTGTTATAGACACAGAAGGACCACCAACAGCAAGAGGAATCGAAAAAATTAGAATACACTAAACAGTGTTAAAAAGCACCAAAGAGGTTCCAAGTAATTGGTAGTTGCTGGCATTAGAAAAACTATTCTTAAAGTCAAAATACAATCTTGGAGAAGCAAAGGCAGAGGACAGTATTTTGCATTCACAATCTAACTCACTGAGTTTCTTTCTTTGTGATTTCTAGAAGACAGACAGGAAAATGTCTTAAGAATTGAACGAAGTAAATACCATAAGATTTAAATAAGAAGCATATCTCAAAGAATAACTTTTAATAAACATTATGTGCTTAGAAAGAGTGTTTACATATAAACTTTGATGGATACTTTCTCTGTATCTCTGCATACGTACAAGAAAATTAACAACTGACTCTGAGAAAACAATAATTGTATTGACATAAATTACATTATTCTGTACATGCAAAACTTTTTTTTGGTCTGTTTTTAGAACAAAATTGTTTTTTTGAAATGCTAACAGTAAAAGAAGCATACTTTTTCAAGTTATTACAGTTGAACATTCTGTTAAAAGAAGCCTACTGTTTATATGATCACTGGTTGTGTGTTGTGGCATTTCTTCTATTAAATTCATTAGATTTCCTAAAGAAACCACAATATTTCACAATCCTTCTAAAAGCATATCATAAGCTAGTGCCTTAGAAGCTTTATCCTTAATTTTGACTTGTGAAGACCTAAACATACCCAATATATTAATTACTAAGTGACTGCTTTTTATGTTGTTAAAGAACAAAGGTTTTCCCATGATGCTATAAGGAACAGAAGTGTAAAGCAAGTGTGCCATTTTCAGAACTACTGTTGGACTCCCAATTATTTTTTCAACATTTCCTTTATGCCCAATAAATATTTTTAAAGTGCTTCAAATTTCTATTCACAATTCTTGCTGAGGATTTTGAAGTGTTGTATTTTATCATCTTTATTTAATGCAAATATAATTAAAAGTAAGGCAGGAAATGAAAACAAGCTTCCATTCCTGGACTTCGGTGGCTTTCATAACTTTAAAGTGGAATGCAATAGAGCCAGACTCTGCAAATCTAACTTCTACAAAGCTTGCCACTCTCTTGGCTCTGCAAATCTTGTGGGGTTTTTTTTCCCCTCATTGCCCGTCAACCAGACTATTAATATTTTACACCATTCCTCATCTTCCAGGCTGTGTTCTTCTGCATCATTATTTTGTACTCAATGTCTCCCGGGCCTGCAAACCTATTTCCTCTTCTGTGCTTTTGACTATACTCACCTGTAGGTGGTACCACAAAACATTTCTTCCTGCTTTACTGGCCCAGGCAATATTCAACAATATGCATAATTTTGGGGAAAGCTTATACATCTGGTCTGCCACGGGTATGATTTTCCTACACTCCTTAGAGATTAGTGGAACCAGTGAAATTGCCATATTTCCCCCCCGGCCCCCCCAGTGTTTTGACCTCTTTGGACACACCTTTATTTTTTTTGAGATTTTTTTTCTCTTTTAAAAAAACAAAAAAGTGAAGTAACTTGTGAGCTACACTTCTCACTTTAAGGACAGAATACGTAAAGACTTGGCTTCATTCAATGTAGGCCAAAAGTCACCCATTGTAATTTTGAAGCATCCAGTTATAATAGGCACTCTTTTCATGTGAGTATTTTGCATTTGGTTTGACAGAATTCCCCAAGTCTCCAAAGCTTTTGTTGCTTTTTTTTGCTATATATGGCAAATCTGCTACTGACTCATGGCACAGTGACATATATAATAAATAGACCATACAAACTACAGCACGTAATTCAACTTCCATTTGGATCTATACTGGAAAGAGAGGGATATGTTATAGAGCAACTACTTGGTTCTATATTCCAAATACATACACAAACTGGCTAAAACTGTAATATTTAAGAGGCTCCACCAAACAGCATCCAATTATTGTTATTATATGATTTATTAAAGTCTTATATACTCACATTTAAGAGCAAAATCACCGAATCCAGAGCTGCTGCTGTCTCCAGGCTCAAAACACCGGGTGGACAGATTTTCAGAGACTTCACATGGACTCCAGCACATGGTTCTGCATGAAATTGAGATAGAATCGATCATTTTTACATTTGTTAAGACACGGGAGACTTAGAGTCCAAAAAGCCACTATTTAGAGATTAGTTGTACCTTTTTTTTTTTTTAAATAAGGTAACTAATGATTTGTACCTTGAAGAAATGCATGCTTTACAAGTTATAATTTGCAAATTATTAAGGTTAATAAATTACAGACTAGATGATTTTAATGGATGTTTACTTAGGTAAACCCTGCTGCATTGTGTACAAATGAAAGTTCAAAGCAGATTTCCATGAAATTCCATGCAAACTGTTCCATAATTTAACTCAGATCTATTTCATGCCAGAGAGATTTTACTTCATAAAATTTGGTGACATGGCCATTTACCATGAGGGAAGATAAAAAGGCATGAAAAACATTTTTTGTCATCATAGTACAGAGACATACCAGCCTTCAAGCAAGAAGGCATCTGACTTACAGCTTACTCTCACTACCAAGTCTGAGGCAGAAAAACAAACAATAAACCACAACAAACAAACAAAAAGTCAGGCGTGCATGATCACAGGGAGAGGTGAGAAGAAGCTGGCAGGGAACCAGGACCTTTCAACAGCCACAAAACAAACAAAACCAAAACCAACCAACCAAGCCCTTCAACACGTTCGCCTCATGATACAGAGCTGAGCCTTCAGTTGCCTGATAGCTTGATAAAAGAAAGCAGAGAGGAAAGAGTAGCAGGCTGTGACTGGAGACTTTGGGCACCAAACTTCTCCCAAAATGCCTCTGTGTTGAGGAATGAGGTCAAACACCATTTGTGATGTTCACAAGGTTTTGAGCAATACAGGTTGCCCTCCAGCAGTCCCCAAAGACAGTCTTTCTCAAGGTGATGCTCAACTCCTTGAAGGTTGGCAAGGCCATCACCACTCAAAAAAACCCCTAGACCTGTTTTGGCAACCTGAAAAACATGCTGGAGGACCTAAGGTCTGCAGGACAAAGCAGATGCAAAATGCCAGCTCAAGTACCCACGCCCTGAGGAACATGCAGATGCTCTTGGGAGAATGAAGAAGGAACTAAACTGTCCTAATAGATCACATTGCTTCATTTGAGTGATCCCCATTGCCACGGGTCACCCTCACTACTCAGCAACCATATCCTAAGGCTGGATGCTTCTCTGATTTGAGCTGTCTGTTGGAAGAGATTTTGTTACATGAGAGTCAGGACTTTTTGGCTTATTGCCATAATAAAGTCCCTACTCAGGCTGTCTTCAGTACTAGGCAGTTGTTATAGCTCAGGAAAACAAAACAAAAAATATACAGTCTGTTTGAAATATCTTTCAAAAATATCTATTAAGTTTTACAGAGTTCAAACTACTAAACTAAAAGGATTGCATACATTTACATTAATAGAGTGAGTAGGGGTTTTTTCCTTCTTATAATTACCTTTTTTTTATTACTAAGAGGAGGAGAACCAGAGTTCTAAATCTGATTTTCTGTCATGTAGTAAGTACACAAAATAATTACCATCTTCCCAAACACGTCAGTTCCTACTGAGAATTTCTGCAATTGGAGTTGAGATGCCTTCTTCATAGACAAGCCTAACTAGATCCAAAACTAATTAATACTTTTTTTTTTTTTTTTTTGCTAAAAGATGAGATAGATATTACTCCAGAGTTCTTCAGGGAGACTGCTAGATTTCCATTCGTCTTTACAAGTATATGCAATAACAACAACTATTATTGTGTTAGCATACTTGTTTATGCTGCACAAAGGGAAACGGGACTAAATTGCTGCAACGTATTTGTGAAAGCTATTCTCTTCCTCTCCCATCAATATAACACTCAAAACAAATTATAAACAAGACCAAAATTCTCTCTAAGAAATAGTTGTGGTGATGCATCAGCATGTTTTCTGTGCTACACTAGGGATGCAAACACTCACTTGGGCAGGAAGAGGAGAATTGCTTACCAAGTGCCTTCTGCCATCTATTTTTGCCCAGGGAGGGTAGAGAGTGCTCAGCCCTGCAGGACTTGGGTCATGTCATTTCCCAAGTGCTTCTTGGGTCAAGACTTGTCACAATAGATGAGTCTGCCGTTCTTTTTAGTAAGAACTTTCCATGCTAGACTCCCACTGGCAAATCAAAGACCTGTTTCCACATTGCTTCTCTCCTTACAGCTCCTGCCCCGGTGAACAGCACTGCAGTCCTGCAGGCCAGACCCTCTGAGCTTTGCAGAACCAGAACAGGATGGCAGCAAAATTTCCAAGATGCACAGAAGATAAGATCTCTTCCCTACCCTACATCGCTAAAGATTATGAAGCATCAATGAAGTTAAACCTACTTAGAAACCAAATTATTTGGCTCTTAAAACTACTGGATCAGGATAGAGCAGTGAAAAGATGCACACTTCATTGCCTAAGCTCAAGACCTGAGAGCAGCTGCTGAGGTGGTCTTTGCAAGCTCTTAGGAACTGACATTGCTCTACATGCTTTCTCACGCCAGATTACCTGTTTTCCAACAGACAGCTTATGGAAAGACTGCTTTACATTAGACAATTTCAAAGTTACTACCTGCACTGTGATCAACTCAGTGCAACGAGAACAAGCACTCTCTCTCCACGGGGAAGGGGAGCACTGGATCTAACAGCAGCTGAGTTCCCAGATGCCTCCTGACCCAAAAGGTGTGTGATAACCACAGGACCTGCAGGATCTCTGGGAGAAACTGTAACACTTGGAAATCAGACAACTCCAAGTGAATATGTCCTGCATGCCTGGAGGTAAGGAAGTCAGTCTTCAAAAAACCAGTAAGAATTGGCATGCTATGGTAGTGTAAGTGGAGTGGTTATTACCTACACTGTAACACAGAATCATTCAGATTTAAATGAGATTCGGAAGTGAAGGAAAATATCTTAAGTCAATGACATGCGTAAAGAGCCATTTCAAAATCCCCACCAGAGAAAACCAAAAGAAAATTAACAGTACTCAAAACATTTTCCATAACAGTACTCAAAACATTTTCCATTAACAAGAACATCACTTTACCTAGTTAAGGAAAAGCACGAGAGCCACTATGAGCCCAGGCACCTACAGTGAAATGTGGTAAATGCAGCAAGTACCACAGCTCTGGGTGCCCTTTTTTTGTCATTCAAATTAAAACAATGAAATCATAAAGATAAAAAATATGGTTTTCAAAGCCCTCATCCATACAATATGAAGCATATTTCATTAAAGTTTGAAATTTGAAGCTACTTTTCTTCAGATCTTTAAACTTTTGCTCAAACATGTACCATGTACATAATTCTGAAAGAAGCGCAAAGGCTCAGTGAGGCTTCATGATAAGAACTGAGCACAAAATAAGGACCAGTAAATCCATTAATGTTAAAATATAGGACACAGCATTCAATAACAACCACCCAAAAGTTGCAGCTGTGTTGTGCACACAACCCCAGTTACCACTGGGGCACTGCTGCACTGCAGGCAGGACTGGGTATTTGCAAATTTTACACCAGGAGGAAAGGCAAAAGCACAAACAACAACTGCATTTGAAGGTCCTTCTACTGTACCACTGTCCGATGGCATCACTTCCTTAGTTGAAAAGGCATTTCTGAAAATGAATCACTAATGTAATTAATTTCACCTTGCTAGCCTTTTGTTATACCTCATGGACAGATTGGTTGCTATTTACAATCTTATATAATTCTTTGACAACACAAAATCCAGAGGAATTGTACTTTGCTTCCCATCTAGATGACCTGGTCTACGGTTGTGAAAGCTGTTTCTAGACATTAAAAAAAAACCTCAAAACTATGAATATCCAGAGGTATCAATTTATCCTGGGAAGAGTAAACATTTTACAAAATATCCACAGGACAAGCATTGCTATGAATGAATATCCTCATGAATATCTGTGGGTTTTATGATATTTGCTTTCTGTAAACACCTGCTGAAACAAAATCTCATTCAAAAACACTCTTAAAGTGGTGTGTTTTGTTTCTGTTTTTTTAAATAAGGGTAAGGGACTAGATTTGGTGGATTTAATCACTTCTGATATGATGATGTCACATTAATTCTTCTCCTGGTATGACTTTGTATTATGATGTTCTTCACTTAAGGGCTTTTTTTAACTTAATTATCTGTCACTTTTGTTGCAACTGCAATTCAACTAAAAAGCACTACAAAGAGAGAGGTTATTAGCTAGTAAAAAGGTTTATAGCACAAATCAAACTTCCTTAATGAATAATTTAGGCTAAATTAATATCATTTAAGAAAAAAAAATTGTGTAGTAAACTAAGCAAATAAAGCAACAGAAAAAAATAAGGATATAAGTGGTTGCAAATATCTGCCAGGAGCAGCTTCTCAGAGCATCCAGTCAGGTCATGTAAAAATTGTGGATATGGCCAAAAGGAGTAACTATTTAAACTTAACAGGGAAAAAGGGTCAGTAGGGTAGGTTTGGTTTGTTTTGAGGTTTTTTTTTTCCCCCCTCTTTTTACATCTGCCAGGAGAGACTTCTTAACACTTTAAATCGTCTGCAATTAAACTTAACATAAAACCGGATTTTGTTACTGCTCTGTGGAAAGAAGCTGAAATTCCCAGAGAGGCTGTAAGTTTTCAGTAGCCTTATTTGAGACTGGAGAAATAGTCATAACCATTTCTCTGACAGGTTGGGCAAGAGCTGCCAAATCCCCAGAGGAAAAGCATTTTGTTTATCTCAGCCCCCATCCAGCACACAGAAAATACAGCTGTGGACCAAATTCTCCTGGTCCTCCAGTTTCACACTCCCGTGGACAAAGCCAGCCAATTTAAATCCGTGGAGCCGCTACGGTGACACATGGCAGCTTCATGCAGCGGTTATAACAGATTTTGTTACATGTGGAGAAAGAAAAACAAAACGAAAACCCAAAACACCCCACAACAAAACAAGAGGAGAAGGGCTGGGCTGCTATCAGTTGGAGGTGGGAGGCTGAGGAGCTGGCAGGCTTTTCAAAAACCCCTTTCCCCTCGCCTCAGAGAAACACCATCCAAAATCCAGCTTTTAAGTACAACACCAAGAACATCTAGAAATAAGGGTATATACACACACACGTTTGGTTAATCAGGCTGCTCTTGGGGGAAAAAAAGCAGCTCAGACCTTTCACTCCTGAGGCCAGCTCCCCCACAGCCTTCAGACGAGGGCCACCCTGGGTTAGCAATTCCAGTTTCCACAACAGCAATTTCCTGGCACATGGTGGAAGTGTGGTGGGGAGACACGATTTTGGCAGGCGTGCCTGTGGTAGAGAGGAGAAGCCTCCTGAGGAGAGAGAGGGCCCTGTGTGGCTCGGCCTGGCCAGGCTGCTGAGGTGCCACCATCGCTCCTTCAGCCGCAGGCCTCAAGCCCTGACATGGAGAACGTTCAGTCCATGGGCAGGCAGCAAGCCGGGATGTGTAGTTAGGAGCATTTAACCTCTTCCTAAAGCTTGGCCTGGCACTCGTGGGCAGCCCTCTAGCACCCATTTCTGTTCAGCCTGACAGGGTCCTCCTGTCACAGGCCCGTCCTGCCTGCAGGCCGAGGTGGCAGATGGCGGCACCCGCTCCCCCTTGGATCACATCGCCTCAGCCCCACCACGGCACTGGGGGACAGGAGCTGGACAGCTGCTCATCCTCCCCAAAATAAAGACATCCCTAAGTCATTGCCCTTTGGGGAAGCTCCCCCTGAGCAGCAAAACTTTCCAGCATGGCAGCAGGAAGGAGGGGAGTACTTCAATACTGGATACCTACTAAAGCCCTGAGGTCCTGCTGGAGAGCAATTTAAAACAAAAGAAAAAAAAAAAAACAAAAAACACACACCAAAAAACCAACAACGACAACAAAAAACCCAAACAAATAAAAACCACACACAAAATAAAAACAAAAAACCCACCACACACTCGAGTGAACTCTTTCTGCCAATCCTCCAGACCATTGGCCACCAATTACAGAACGTTTTTTGGGGTTTTTTTTTTCCCCAAACTAAAAATAACTGGTTTGAGCTGCTCTGAGCATTTGTTCCGTATCCTGAGTTCACTGCCGCTGACCTGCCCTGAAGCCAGGCAGCCCTGGACTGACAGCTGTAACACAGTCATTCCTGTGAACAGCTTTCCAGGGTTGTACCACTGGTCTGGTACCTCCCATGGCCATGAATACTGGCGTCAGCAGGACAGGACAGATCTAACTCTCCATCCCCCTGCCCTGCTCTGCTTCCCCTGACAGTGGGGAGGAGGGGGGCAGAAAGGAATCCAGCATCTGCCATGTATGAAATGTTTCCATTAATTGCAGAAATTACCATTCTTCCTCTCTCAAAATACTATTTTGTTTTCAGAAGGGCCGTCCTCTCCTCACCTCGCCATCGCTTCGTTATCCCCTCAGCGCAGTCATCTCTTCAGCAGCAAGGAGCTTGTACCAGGAATGATGGTATAGTCAGCAAGGAAACACGGCTGGAAGCAGCACAACTGTGCCCTGGGCTTATCCTGAGCTGCTGGCTGCCCGCTGGGAACCCGGCTGCTTCACGTGGGCTGTTGCTGCTGCAACTTTGGCAGGTGAACTATGTCACTGCTACATCAGATGCACGGCTTCTCTGTACAGTGGCAAAGGGCAGGCAGCTTTCAGAGCAATCGTTACCATGGCTGGTGTAATTTCTTATAATCTGCTTGGGATAACAGGGTCCTAATTTAAAAAAAAGCACCTTAAAAATGTCTGTTACCCTCCTATTCGGAAAGAGAGACAGCTAAAAGATAAACCTAAAACTCTGGCATATGTGGTCATCAGCCCTCTGGCACCTGATGTAAAGCCTGTCATATGAAGGGACTTGCTTCCAGCGTGCATCTCTGCCTAGCAGCTGCCACAGGAATTCACACACATCTGAGACCGATCAGAAAAAAAATGGAGAAAAAAAATTAAAAGAAAAAATTGGTCTGAGTTTATAAACCCTAATAATCTCTGAACTGATTTAAAACCTTTAGTAGTAGGCTTTCCTGTATTGCTTTTACCTTTTGGAGGTCAGGTTTTAGTTCTTAGGAGGTCAGAACTGTTCCACACATGAAGCTACAGTCGCTCTCAGTTTCATCATTTTATTTCAATTCTAGATTTACTCCTCTGACTTCTACCAGCAGACAGATGAGGCTGTGAGTGCGATGTGCCACAGCTTCCATCCTCCTGTCTCAGCACCTATACCTCAATGTTATTGCCCTGGGTGCTGCCACATATGCCTCCTATTTATAAGCCTTGTGGGTGGCAGTAAGATCTTTTCACTGAAGATTTCATCCCACATAGAATATTCATCTCCGTGCCAGTGTCTAGAGTGTGACTTGGTATCTGCTTCCTTCACACAGTAATATTTGGCACTGAGTGCAGAGATTTTTTGCTTTTTTCTTTTATGAGTTTTTCATGGGTTTTTGTTTGTTTGGGTTTTCTTTTGCTTGGTTGGTTTGCTTTGTTTGTGAGGCTTTTTTGTTTTCTTTGTTTGTTTGGGTTTTTTTGTTTTCTTTGGGCTTTTTGTTGTTGTTGGTTTTGGGTTTTGATTTTTTTTTAAATAAGCTGGTTGATACTTACTCAACCACAGGTATTTGGTTGCAGGTCTCTCTAGCACTTCATTTTAATTGCTCAGCCCTAACTGAACCGAAAATGTTTTCTCCATGGGTATGAGGGCACGTATCGAACATTTTAGTGCTGTCACTTCAGCAATGCCATTGCCTCTTTATATCTTCCACAGACGCAGTGATTTTTTTTTACCTACTTTCCAAGACAGATGCTCTATGGACTGAATAATTTCTCTCTGTTTCCAAGCCTAAGATACCCGAAAGCATCCCAGGCTTTCAAAAACATCCCTGTTTTCTTTCAGAAGTTTCAGAAGCAAAGCTATAATGCATTGTGTACTTTGAATATGGTTTCATTTAATTTATGAGTCTACTGTAAAATCAGTTGCTGCAGATTTAATGACTTCTCTGTGCTATTACCTGACATCTCCAGCTATGTAAAATTTTCTTTGGCATTCTGGATGCCATTTGCTTATCTCCGAGGCATTATTTTTTTCATGCCACTGTATGACATCAAGTGAGTTTTTTTTCCTGCTGTGTTTTTCTTCTCTTGAATAAAGCTAACAAAGTCTGGTTTGGGGATTCCCTCCTACCCAATTTACTTCTTGATTGTGAATTGCTGCTTTGTTATTATAGCCCAAGATACCAAGAACAACTCATTTTTGCTGTTAGTGATTGCCTTTATGCTTTCTGGCTGCAAAAGCATTCTGAGTAACTTTGTTTCTTGCATCCCATTACTTCTTACCCCCCCCCCCCCCCCCCAGTAGCTGCAGGACTTCCTTGAAAAAATTTCCACAGAGGCTGCTTTGATTTCCTTCTTCCTTTACATGAGTAGGTTCACTAACTTTGCACACCTTAACAGCACTTAGTAAAGTTAACATACAATTTTTTACCCTTCTCCTTTGAGATCTTGCATCTTTTTTACCCCCTAAAGTTCCACAAACTAATTCCTCATTTAAAGATCTTCACACAGGTCTGCCAAAGTGCACAGCAGAGCAGTGTTCTGAACTGTTCCCGCAGTTTCTTGATTACACTTGAATAAGACATGTCTTCCCACAGCCAGTCTCCTTAATCACTGACTTTATATATCCTCAAAAGTTGACTCCTTTTGACCTCATATTCAGGGGAAAAAGGAATCACCCAAACAGAGTAAAAACAGACATTCAGTACATCCTCACCCCAGCAAGCACTCTTCAGAAAGAGAATTCCATGCAGTACCATGCATCCCCCAGCTCATAGCCCCTCTGCCCCCCACAGCCCAAGACTTATGGAAAACTTGGCACACAGTCATCAGATTCCTCTCAAGACCAGCACAGCAGGTTGGAGACAAGAGAGACTGATCCACAGACAAACTAAAACTTCCTGAGATCACTCTGTCCCTTGTAAGGTCATTCACAGATTTCGTTTCTTGCTATGAAACTAGCTGCAAGTTTTCCCAAGTTTCATCACACTTGTCACAACTGGCAGCTGATCCCTGGCCACCTCCAGCACTCAAAGCTTGTCGTTACTTGTAAGCTACTTTTTGCCTCCACAATTCACAGAGATTTTTAGATCTTGGAAAGCATACAGTTCTAATGCAACAATCCAAAAACTCTGTATCCTGTTACACAGAAGCACACAGGGCAGCTCATAACAGGCGAGTTGTTTAATTACAATGTTCACTGAGGGGAGGTGCCTTTCTTTTTCTCTCTCCTACAGTTGGACTACTGATCATTGTATGTCCCTTCCAACTGAAATATTCTATTTTCATTATTTAACTCAGAGCTGTCCCTTAGAAATGGATACTCTGTGTGTGCCAGACAGAAATCCCCTATTGTTCGTCAGCTTTCAATTTAAAGCAATGGTGCGTTGCCTTAAAGGGATGGGAAGTTTTATGAGCTCTGCATTTCTGCATACTCTCCCCGACTTTGCCTTCTGATCTTTTGAACAAATCCAATGCATGGAAAACTTGAATGGCCAAAACAGACACCACATATAATTTTTGTGGTCTCTTCTGTTGTCCCTTCATCCTTCACAGCAAGGAAACTGGTGAAAGTGTCAAAACACCACAGCACAGAGAGAAGATTGTGCAGTAGGTGATACGCACAGCACACGTGTAACAGAATGGCACCTTATAAAAGAAAGAGCTCTTTAGTACTTAGCAAGGCTCTATGTCACACAAGGTGACTATAGAGTGTGCTATTTCTTCTGGGTTGAGGAAAACAGTGCCACTTGGTTTTTCCTGGTTTACTTGCCTTTGAGGCATAAGGAGGGAGATCCTTAAGGACTAAGGGTGTGTGATTAGATAAAGGAAACGTATCAGTTTGCAACCATCTATTCATCCAATATTTTCTCCTTCAGGCCACATCATCCTTTCACAGAATTCTTTCCATCACCTTCACCTTGTCCCCAGATAACTGATTTTTCATCTTAGGCTTTGAAATAATCATATCCCCTGTGCATGTTACCCAAAAACCAATCTCTGCTGAAAGTATCATGACTATGGATGCTTTCATAGGGAGAATTCTCTACAGAATAACCTTTCTAAATCTTATCTCAGCCCAGAAGACAACAGGAACACAAAATTTAGGAGCAGAGAGAGAACAGTCAAGTGGCTTGACTGCATTCCAGCTCTTATACCAGCAATAGATTTCAAGTAAAGAAACCATTCATTCTTCACTAGCCATAGGTCTCCAGAAGGAACTAGTTTTCTAAGCAAAGGCAAAATTCAGTCTCTACACTCCCAATAAACCAAAAGTGCAGGAGATTTTACCCATTTCCTGGTTTATCACATGTGAATTTGCTCAAAATCACTATGAGGTCTGAAGAGGTCTCAATTTCAACCGAGGAAGGTCTTTGGAGAGTAAGCTCTGCAATCTCAGGGCAAAATAAACATAACAGCCCTGATCCACCTGCACAATGTGCAGTGTGTCTTGGTTGAAAATACCTTCTCAAGATTTCTTTTCAACAAAAGCTGTAAAGTTATAGGGTTTTTCATACACTATATAGAAGTGAGTGGTTCTCCAAACTGTAGTAATTTACTAGACTTGGCAACGCAAGTAGGAAAGCATCTTGCACCAGAAGGATGTTAGGCGTTATAAATATTTTCTGCTTGTCTCTGCCTCATACATTAGCTTCTCTCTAAAAAGCTCTTCACTCAACACAAAAGCACGTGCACCGTCAGCAAGTTCAGTACCTCAGAGAAAACAATGCACTGAAACACAGTTCAGAGTAACCTATTTTATATTCCACCATAACGTATTTTCAGAATGCAAAAGATCTCTAAAAAGTCAGGGCAAGTTTGCCTTGTGGTCACGTAGGCTTCCACGTAAACTTCAGGAATCAAGATTATTGCTTGACTAATTTCTGTGAAACAACCCTCTCCTCATGGCAGTTTTGGTTTCCCCCTCAGTTGTCTATTTATCCTGCAGAGAGTAGATTTAACACCACTTTCTCTGTCACAGTAGCACTTACAAAGCTCTCAAAAATGGAGTCCCTCAAAGACATGCCTCAATCTCCTCACTCCCCACCCAAAATGCCCTTATGGCCAGGTCTTGGCCAGCTTGCTGGTTCCTCAACACAAGGAAGATCTGCTTGTCATGCTCCAAAACACACTCCAAATTCCACTCAAGACATGCTCCTCCCAACTCCCCTTCCTGGCTCCAGCAAACTGATTCCCAACAAGGGCTTCTACAGGGTCCTGTGTCCATCCTGGATCCCACTGAGATTCTCCACCCATTACAAACATCATCTCTTCATTCCACTCAGCAGAAGCTGCTCCCCGCCTCATCTCCTCACCCCCCATTTTTGAAGGGGTCACCTCCAAGCACACGTTGTGCTTTCTTTGGACCCTGCCTGTTAAAGAGCTTGCACTCATAGTGGTCATGAAATGGGCCATGAGGACCAAGTATTTTATGCATCTGGCCACAGCAAGCTTTTTTAGTCTTTGCAAAGCAAACAGTGGAATTTTAAAATATTAAACTAAAGGGAGAACTATTTCTCTCTACACCTAGAGTAAAATCAACACTATGTCATCCCTGACTGGTCCCATTGGACTGCTTTAGGCTGTTTCTGAAGTCTGGCAAACTTTATACAGCTACAGCAGCCTGCAAAACCCCTGCAGGATGGGCCCAAGGTCTGACTGCAAGTTTTCATCAGAACAGGGCTGCAATTCTAGAATTAAGCCTTCTGGACCAAAGCTGAACAGATATTCCAAAATAAAACTAAAAAAAAAACCCCAAAGCAAACAAAAACACGACAACAAAGCAAAGCACAAGCAAAACAAACAAACAACACTACACAAAAACCACACCACACACAAAAAAAAACCCAACCAAAAAAGCCACCAAAACCAAACCCAAACCCCAACACAGCAACCAAAACGATCACACAAAAAACCCAACAACGTATAAATTATTTATTAATAGCAAAACCATCTCCACTAAGCCCAGGCAAGTATCTCAATAGTGTGTGCAAACTACAGTTCAATACTATCTGGAGATCCAATCATAGGGTTTGGATTCAGGAAAGCCTCTTGCTACACCTGAAATGGTCACACGCATCTCAGCAAACTCAACGGCTGTTGCTTTTCTCCGATGCCACGTTAAAACTGCCACAGTCACTGCTACAACTGAAATGGATATGGAGAGAAATGCTATTTAGGGGGAAACTAAGGCATTTTACTGCAATAAGCCCAAGAAGTGTCATAACATGCAGATCCCAGAGGTTTGCCTTCTCCTGGTTGAGAACCGACTTCGGAAAAGCACTGGGCTCAAAGAAAGGTCTTGTGCTTTCCCTTTATCCTCCACAGAAAGAGAAGGCAGTCCCCTAGTAAATGCCTGATTTTTTTGTATACACTTATCCCTATGCTATTCATGACCTACCCCTGCCTCGTGTAGCACACCTCATGTTGCACTTGGCCAGGTCCACTGCAACCCCTGTGCACAACACAGAGAAGACCCTGAAAGCGCTGGCAAGAGCCGTAGGTTGAAGGTACTCAACCAGTGAAAGAGTTCAAGAAAACCCAAAACCAGCAATATTTAGCAACGACCCACATCCATGACTCAAGCGTTATTGTGAGTTTTATTTGGACAACAGGAAAGCCTTGCAAATAGTCTGACTGGAAGAAACCCTTGGGAAAACCCTGCAGCTTCTCATCTGTCAAGATCAAAAAAGCACCCAGAGAGTTCTGTGGCCACAGGGAAGATGGAGCTGAAGCCCTCACTCAGGGCTTCAAGCAGGGGCAGTTTCTTGGTCTAGTTCATGGCATTTACTCTCAGGCTCAACTTTAACACCCACCCAAGACAAAAATCTCAACGTTCAGAGTTTCCACACCGAGGCTGTGTCCCTGGAAAGAGTCACAAGAGAGAAACGCGGCTTTCCAGCCCCATGCAGCTACTACACCCCATTCCCCACTGCAGGCTCCAGGGCAAGGTTCAGGCTCTGCTATGGAATATTCATACACGAGGCTTTCCTGGCCCATTTCAGTTTCTAGTCAGCAGTTTTCTGAAGGAAAGGGAGGGCTCTTAATGCCTGCATCAGGGGAATGAACATATGTGGTAGCTGCAGGATTTTAAAAGTTATTTTCTCATGCTTTTACATGATGTCTGCTTACAGCTGAGTGCTGCTCTTAGATTCACTCTAAACACTGGGACATATGTCACTTGTATGCCAATTTTATTTTTTAATAAATTATGCGTTCAAAAGCCAAGGCTTTTCAGTGAGTAATAAAAAGAACACATTTTTTTCATTTATGCAGGTGCAACTTGTTTCTGGTTAACAGGACACTACTTGAAGTAAAAGCATGAAATGTCACTTCAGCAAAGCCTTCAACACTTTTCAGTCATGATTTAAAATTACTACTGAAAGGTAATCTTGGCTTTACCACTATTAAAAAAAAAAAAAAAAGGAGAAAAACTTTTTAAACCCCTTCATTTCCTCAAAACAAAGGGAAAATATATTTGTTTTTAAGCAAGCGATACTTATACTTCTAATCACATGCCATTTTCAATAATATAATCATCTGCAGAAGCTTCCAGGCCTGGCAGTTATTTGGACAGCTGTCAATCAAAACATCTCCCAGCTACCCTACCATGTCAGCCATCAGCTAACCCACACTTTCCCAGGGACGTCTTAGCATGGCATCTTTGTTCTGTTTTCAGATAAACAGATCCAATTTCTCAACAAACAGACTGCTACAGTCCTTTTGATAACAATGTAATAATTCAAAACAAATGATTCTAGGCTTTGATGATAGCACTTTTATGGGTCATGAAGAAATCCTCCCACCAACATCTGTTTGATTTTATCTACTTGAACTTTATCCTCCAGTTGAAGATTTATAAGCTGAAATCATCCCAGCCTATTAAAGTCAGACTAATGTTAAAGCACTAACACAGAGAATGAAAGTGCATTTTGCAGTCATCCACCTTTTGAAATCCTGCTGTGAGGAAAAGATATCAAAAGTTTGAGAGATGTATGTTTAAATGTGCTGGAAGTCTGCATTCTGCACAGAGCCCCGGATGACTGGGAGATTAAGGAATCTAACTGTTGCCCTACAGTGGGGGCAAGTTATTTACAGAACCATTATTTAGAAAGACAACATGAAAAATACAGATGTTGTTTACATTGAAAGACTGTTTTCTTAGCAAAAACCACTATGGGTGATGGAAATTCACTCCAGATTTGTCTCCCCCTCCTCTTTCTTAATTTCCGCATACACTGTAAATAAAAAGCATGACAGCAGACTCAGAGTCACTTGTTACTTATTAACTAGATGGCAAAATCTAGTCAGGGTGCTTTCTAAATTAGAAAAAAAAAACCCAAACAAAACCAAACCAAAAAAAAAACCAAACAAAACAACAACCAACCACCAAACAAAAAGAACAAACCTGACTTTTCATGAAGGGCCTGATAAAACATGCCAAGAGAAAGAGTATTGCATACTTGCTACCTGAAAACACTTTGCTACGAAAGGCAGCAAAAACATTCGGTGTTGTCCCCGTCGCAGAACTTTTCCAAGAAAAAAAACCCCGATGCTTTCTGCGAGTGCTGCCACTTCTACAAACTGCTGTGATTTAACAGTTGTTTTCTGGAATATTCCTTTGGCATAGACTTGCTCAGTGTACTCCAGATGAGACTTTTTCCACAGAAAAATTAAAAGATGTAGTCTATCATGGAGCATAAATGCACACTAGAACTTTGCACTAATAACAAGAATATGCATCTCAGATATTTGCAGGAGGAAAAAACTGTTGCTATGTAACAGCATTTGAAAGAGAAATATGAGCATGTTAGCATTCAGAGTTGTGTGCCTCGAGAAGCTTAACCTTGTGTCTTTAAATATATTTATATATTTACACACCCCTACACAACTGTCAGACCTCTTTGTACGAAACAACTCAAACTTACTTTACACATGCTAAAAGTATTTTACTACAGTAGGAAGAGATGACCCTGTAGATTAGGGGATGCCCTTATCACTGCTAACGTATACAGTACAACTGGAAATTGCACTAGCTCAGTCCTAGATAAACCCCTTGGCAAAGCCACGTCTCCACTGGCCTGAAACAGCAAGACATGTGCACACTGAACATCATTTTGTGCAAAGAAAAAGAAAATCTGCTTAAATATTAAGTGCTGAGAAGCTCTAACACCAATTTTACCAAGCCACAGTGAGAAGAGCCAGCTAAAAAGCTGAATTGCATTCAAAAGGAGGTGAACAGCATCCCTAGGAGATGCCAAGCCCCAGGAGAGGCTGCTTCGCGTCCCAGGTGGGGACCTCGGCTGCACGCTCGCAGTGGGGGTCAAGCCGAGGAGCTCGCTGCGATGGGGTCTGACTTCTCAGACACCTCCCGGTCGCGAGGGGGGCAGAGCAGGAGATGCAGGCTGCATCCCTGCTGCCCGAGCGAGAGGCTCCCCAGTGCTGCTGGAGCAAGCAGCGGAGACGCGACTCTCCGCAGCCTCTGTGGATTTCCCCAGGCACTTCTTCTTGGGAACTGGGAGACATATCCTTTCTGAATAGTTTTGCTGTAGGGATTTCTTTTTTTGGGTGGAGGGAGGGGGATAAGGAGGATGCAGGTTCTTTTTCTAACAGGAGGAACAGCTCAGACATGCTTAAAGCTCAGTGGCAACATAAAGAAGCCTAACAAAAAGAAAGGAGGAGTCCGAAAATCCTGCATACCTTCCCTTTGACTCTGTCTGCTGTATGACATTTACCAGATGAGTATATGTAAAGTACTCTGTAATTAAGTTCATCTGATCATAATAACTTTAGGGAAACTTCAAAAACTATGTCAAAACTCAGAAGCCAGAATAATTTGTATTTATTCTAAGTAGATGGGCATGTTGCTGGAGCGTAAATTACACTTTTGTTTCGCATGAATCAAGCCAAATGATTTGGTAGGGTCGTGGAGCTGCCTTTCAGATGTGACCTACCCTTTGCTTTATGAACTGTGTGGAGACCCTCCCCGTTTCCGACACGCAGCTTGTGCCCATCTCCCTGGCCTGTCCCCAACCCGTGCCTGCTCGACCCACAGCTTGACGGAGGAAGAAATTCAACTTTGAAAGCCCTACAGGGTATAATGACAGATGAAAATACCAAACTCCAGTTGAACTTGGGCTCTCCTCAGGCATTTCATAGCTTCTGTCTCATGCAGGAACCAAATTCCATGAGCTGATCCTTGCTGCAGCTTTGCTGTATTGTACATGAGCGCTACGGCTGCTAAGCTGCTCACAAGAAACCCACCACTCCCCCCGATTCAGAGCAGGAGAAAAAGAAGAATGAGTTTAGACACCAGTGTGTCTAAGGAGTATGTCCAAAAATAACAAACTATAAAAGCTGTACAGTAATCTCACCAGAGAGAGAAATACAATCTAAAAAAGAGGGGGAAAAAAATAGCATCCGTCAATGCATATGCAGGATTGAAAGTCCCCCTTTTGAAATCTTTAAATTAAATTGTACATATGTTCCCCCCCTCATATCTGTATAATTGGTGACTTATTGTTAAATGCTGAGCTTTTAAAAAAAAAATCCTCGAGAAGCAGCACTGGTGTGGAACAGCTACAGCCTGCACCCCACACACACAGCAGGGGTTGTCATCTTCAGAAACACCGAGGGAAAAAGCAGATCTACTCATCTCCATTTTCTCCCTTCGTGGGACAGGCATTCTGGATAAATACCACGTGTTGCCCAAAAAGTAACATAAAAAGGTTAACGCTGGAATAGGTTTGTAGAAGCTTAGCTGCCCGACCCTGTATTTTTGGCAAATGGAGAGTCAAAGGCACAGGGGTGTCCGTGTAGGACCGCAGAGGCAGCAGCGTCAGCAGTGCCCCAGCTGAGCTCAGCACTCCTCTCAAAAGATACTGTCTCCCCTTCACCGACTTGATGTGCAAACACCTCTGTCTCTCGCATTACTGGATCCAAAAAATAGAGACAGTACTGCTTTCCCATCTCAGCAGAGCACGCTGAGATCTGCAAATTAATTATTCTTTATTAAAGGAGAGATGCTGCTACTGTGCAGTAGGGAAGATGCGTAAATGCTTTGTTTATTTGGGGATTTTGCATTTGAAATACAGCATGCCTTGAGAAGCACGCTTTGCCAGCAAGCATAAAAATACCATTAAGATGTTCAGATTGTCATATCCAAAATCTGAAACTGAATCTATCATCAGCTGTTCTAGAAATATGTTTTCTGCCAAGTTGCCACGGGTAACAGAAATGCATGATGACAGCAATAAATAATTTTAATGACTGCTGATAATATCATGAAAAGCGTTTTGTGATACCCTGACATCATTTAGAGGTTTACTAGCCGTTATTAAACGTTGTAGCGTGCCTCAGCTTGTCAGCTATCATAGCAGATTGCTTGCATATCCGTATTTTCATCCATCTGCATGTATATGTAGAACTAAATATTATAAACTCTATAAATATTATAAACTCTATAGGTTGTTTGATTTCTTTTCCCTCAAGCTAACTTAAAATAGAAGTATGCCAACTACACACCGGTGGATGTACCTTTGGATTCCATACAAACAAAATGCCTTTTCAAACTAATCTGATGACTATCCTCACAACCTCTGTCTAATCAAGTCAGAGTGTGATCTAGCACCATGCACCAGAGCCTATTTAACACATGTATTTGTAATTTATGAATCCTTTTTCACTTGGCCTTCCTGGAAAGTTTGCAATATCACCATCCCTGCAAATAAGCTTTGCTAGGAACACCAGGAATAGGATGAGAAGACATTTTCACAAACACCTGCAATTTGAAGAGTTTCATAATGAAATCTTCAAATTAAATAATTCAGAGGCTGGCTGACCTCACTATCACCTTTAAGTTAGGAAATACTGAATGCTTTACATTAGATCTCAACCTGTCCTCCTCCCTGTCCCCACCCCCATAGGACTACTGGTACCAGAAAAAAAGCTAATACTGCTAATGCAACATAGCCCTAACACACAGACACTATCAAAACAACTTTAGACATTACATATTCTCCTTATACATGCTTTCATTTCCTTACGGAATAAAATACCTTTGCACTTTTTTATTTTTCATCGATTATATTAAAGCATCACTTAAAGAGGGGAACGATCACTATTTAGAGACTTGACATTCTCATATTTCTGATCCACATTAAAGGAAGTGTATTCTTAAACAGTAAAAAAAAAGTTTAAAACCCTGTTTTAAATCATGTACAGCTGTCAGAAATACAAATATGGCAAGATCCCTTTAAGAAGTAACATTTAGCAAAACCTATTGACATGGAAGGACTTTGGGAAGATGACATAAAGCCTTGCAGATGCAAAACAAATCAGGCACTTACATCTGCCTCCTTAACTCACATGTCACCCTTTTCCATCCACCATTTGACATGCACATCAGCATGATTATGCCAAGCTGGGTTATACATCATAAAATACGTTTCGCTGTCAAAAAGGTACAGATACTTTTCTTTCTTCTCCTTTAGCAACCCTTCCACGTGGGTTACACATCCCACAGCATTTAGATATAAGCAAGGGGGTTATTTTCTAGCAACTTTCAGTTCTGAAGTGTCGCCGTGATAAAGATTTTTGTGTCACACATATTTCAAGCTACAATTGTTAATTGTATTTAGTTTAAGAGACGAGATTTGTCATCTGCAAACTCAAAAAAGAAAATGTAACGCAATTAAGAACCACGTATGAGCCTAACCCCTGAATGTGGAGGCACATCATTCTGCATCCACTTTTTCTATTAACTCTTCAAGAGGCCTGCAGAAACACGGCATAAAAATTGAAACAAAGGTGTAGAAATAGACTTTTTTTTTTTTTCCTTTGTAGTGTATGCAAGTTGCTGTACTCATATAGCAAAAACACCCCAAAAAGGCCAGGCTTAGTTGCCAACAACTCGCAAAGAGAACATAGTTTATGACAGGACAGTCTGAGGTCCTAAGGAAAGTTAAAAAAATAAATAAAGAAAAATAAAGAAAAGAGAAAAATCATTATGGCTAATTATGTTGTCTCAATAACAAGTATCTATTAAAAGAAGCTGAGCCTCCACGTTGTTTCTGATAAAGCTTCTACTACATGACGAAAGGATTTACAGCTACCAAGATTATGAGGTGGCAGGAGTCAGATCCATTTCTGCACCTCTTCTCAAGGGTCATTTAATGTGGAGGAAGCAAAGTTTGTGGGGCCTCGTTTGACACTTCCCAGGCTGAGGAGCTCCTACCAAATTAAATGAAAACCACGTTCATTAATAAGCAGCATCCCTGCTAGGGAAAATTAAACGAGTCTGGTCTTGTAAGCCCATTTTGTAGCAGTGAGACTTTCTTTTCCCTCAGATTAAAGTTTTTGTGAATCCATAAGATGCCTCCAATTCTCAAAAGAGACCAGAACCACCTCTGCCTTCCTTGCTTCAAAGGGCTATGAATTTGTGCAAGCAGCAGCACATAGAAATTGGGCAGCGTTGGCAAACAGCGTGACAACTGCAACACAAACCCAAGAGGGGAAAATAAACAGCCCTTCAGTCATTCCAATCATTGGAGCCATGTGGGCATTTAACATGCTGTGGGTTCCTCGGGCCTTGGAGAACATAAATTAGTGCAATAAGTGGTACAATTAATGAATTTCAACAGGCAGATATAAACACAAGTAACATATCCAGGAATAAATCAGGCGGTTGTTAAAGAAACCCTGTTGCTTTGGGCTACTCTGAATTCCCAGGCTCTCCTTGGATCCCCTCACAAAACAAAATCACTTTCCAGACAGAAACTAGAAACGTACCAGGATGAAATTTCCTCTCAGATTCCCTTTTATTTAATGCACCAGGCCTACCTTGCACCTCTCCCCAGAGATCTCCTATTTCCAGGAATAGAGAGAATAATTTTCTTCCTATCCAGCTTCATGCAATGCCTCCCAACTTGAGAATCTACTCAAGCAAGGAAAGGATTTGCCCAACTAAACAACCTGACCTTGAACGTCTGAAATTTTAGGCCTCTCATCTCCCTTCTAAAGACTGAATGAAGTCTCTTCCAAAAGTAATCACAATGGTTTGGGATGAGTGAACGAAGCAGTCTAGGCCATACAACCCATGCTGGGTGATTCCATCAGGAGCACAAAAAGTTCCAAACTTACAAATACATAACGAAAGAATGCCCATATATAATCTAGAAATCATATCACTTCGATAACTATCTACAGTTTCACTATCTAAAACAATGCATCATGAAGATCAGTTCTCTCCAATGTGCATATCTGCCCTGCAGATAGTTTTTTTTTTCCTCTGTTTAGCAGGAGAATGCTCAACCCAGATTACAAAGGGTGAAAAAAATTACAACAGTTAAAAAAACCCGAGATCATTGCTATTTTAAAATCAAGCAGACAAATGTAAGGCAGAAAGCCATTTTGAAAAATGAATGAATTAAAGAAATGGCTTTGGAAATGGATTACCCTCCTGCCAATTTTATGTCAAAGCCATAACATTTTGAGTAAGAGCCCAAAACATTAGGAAAGTGACTTATCAAAGCATGGACTTTAACCATCTGGTTTCCTTTGTTTGAAAACTTAGAGCTTTGGTAAAAACAAGATTGTGAATGATCAACATGGATTTTTATACTATTTAAAGACAACCAGAATCCAAGCACATTTGTGCTCAGCTTTGAAGGGATTTCCCTAAAATGACATCATTTTCCTTTCCTGTCAGGTGTGTTAGCAAGACAGAGAATGGGGTAAAACACAGTGTAAAAAGGCAGTGGAAGGAAGAATTCTCAGATGCTGCAGAGAAGAAAACATACACATTTTACATACTTCAATCAGCCCATCACTGAAAATCCTGCTCCCTAGCCTTCCTAGAAGATCAATAAAGAGAACAGAGTGTGGTACACCCATAAAACATCAAAACACTAAAATCTATCACAAACTGACCCAAATAAAGTGGTCTGAAGTTTTGCTTCTGGCTAAATCAAAAGCCCCCAGAGATCCTGATTCCCTCTTTGGATTTAAGGGCAGAGAATCACAGCTCTTTGCCATTTCTTTTCACCTCCTCCTGCCTCTGCTAAGGTGTTGGGGCTGGGGGCAACAGTGGGGCACAGAGGGTCCCTCAGAGCCATAAGGGGCAAGATGAGCTGGGCAGCTTTCTTTCCCATAACACCTATTTCAGAAGCCTTTGTGCAGGAACTACAAGGGGTTCCTCTCTGGAGCCTCCCTTGGGTGCACGTAGCATACGAAGAGGTGAAAATAACCCATGCCGCTTCCCACTGTGTAGGAGCAAAGTTGCTCGCTCGGTGGACCCTGACAAGAAGTCAGGAGGCTTTCTTGGGGTTACCTGAGGATGGTGTGTACATGAGCTTTCTACCACACTGGTACAGATTCCAGACCTAAATATAGGTCCGGGCCATTACCAGCTTAGTTCAGTAATCTGAACCCCAAGCAGCAGCTCCTATGGCCAGCACCCTTCCTGCTGGGCACTGGCATGTGTGCAATAGGTACTTATATGGCTTCTGTTGCTGGGGACTCCCAGCCCAGCACCCTCCTGACAGTTGGTGACGCTCTCCCCACGCCTTCCCTGCAGCCAGCATGCAGGCAGTGACCTGGAGTAGGAATTGCCTTGCCCAGTGGTTTCTCCCCTCAGGGATATCTCTTGTTAAGCTAGGACATTGCAGAGCGGTCTTCAGGCTGCTTGAACCTCAACCTGTCCCTCTGCCAAGGAGGAAACAGCATCACAAAATCCCAATCCATATCACCTTGGACACAGTAGTCTCCTATACACATCCCCACACCTCATAACTTGCTCTGAAATCGACTACAGAAAATCCAAATTTTGCATGAATCTTCTCCATGAAAACTGGATTCTGACTGCTAGGACTGGATTCTGACTGCTAGGAGGGAGACAGAAGTCTGGTGAGGAATTAAAGCTTTCAAGAGCAAACAAGACAGTGAACAGCAAAGATTTCTCTTTCAGTTTCAAGGAGAGATTCCCAAAGCGTAAACATGCCTCACTTATTTTGGGAATGCTTCACTAGGCAGGGGTGAGGGTTTGGCCATTACTACATCATCTCTCCCCTATTTCCTCAGCACGGACTCTGCTCTCTTTTTATAGCATATTTGTGATGCAGATAAAATAATTAGGCTCGGCCTACAAATTAGGAAGTGATCCTAGAAAAAAAAAAACACACAAAAAACCAAAACAACACAGATGACTAGGGAAAATAAGTGTACAAGAGAATAAAGAAGAGGGAGGAAATTAAAGCATGAGAGCACAGTGGGAGGCAGTCAAGCAGCTTCAGACACTAATGTGCCATAAGCAGAGGCTCACAGCAAGGACTGAAGACAACTCTGATCTTTAGTCTCCAGCTCAGCCCAGCTTTGGAAATGCTCCATAATAAGCCTACTCAAGAGTCTGATGAAGACCAAGCTGAACTCTTCCACATTTACTGAATGCAACTCTGCATCCTTTGCTTTTCCAAATCTTGACAGTTTGGGTGATGGCAGTCTGGAGTATTAACTGTTTCTCATCCAAGAGTTCCCCAAAACATGTTGCAAAACATCCCCTTACTGAACACATAGTTTCCTCAGATACCCCCTGCCATGAACTGCTTTCCTCAGCTATCAAACACCCCCCTGCAAAAAGAAAGCACCACAAGGAAACCACCACTCTTCAGAATACTACCAAGGCTCTCTAGGGTGAGCTGGGGTGAGCGATCTTTAAAGCATCACTGAAACACTACACAAAACTGAAGATGCATCACCTCTTTTCTGTCTTCTGCAGTCCCCTTCCCAGGCTGCTCCCTTGGGCTCATTACCTCAATTCTAGAGGATAACGGCTATGGCTGTTGGAAACTGTAGTCAGTTTGACAAGAAACAGGGAACTACAAAACTGTCTGCTAGCAACCTTCAAGTACTTCAACACCACAGATTTTTTTTTTTATCCCTGTTGAGTAACATATTTGCAATTATTAAAATGCATTACAGTGTTTCACCAAATTAACAAGACTACATTTGTCTATATATTTTCTATAGTGATCAGTAACACAGAGATGAGAAAGACAGGACAAGCAATGTGGGGAATTGAATTTATCTACATATTTTGTATTTTGAAAAGGAAAAGAAATCATTATTCCACACGTCCTGGTATCTTCAGTGATTTATCCCAGTACTGCCTTAGGAAGGACACCAGCAAAACACATTATTCTGCACAGGTGAATTGCTTCTTTGCACATTTTCCTTAAGATTCTGGAGCTCTTGGATTATGTTTTGTAAATCAGTTAGCTTCCTAGCCAGAGATTAAGGTAAATTCTGCTAAGGACTAAAAGTTGACTTAGAGCATTAAGAAGGATTAATGTTTAGCTGTGGTGAAGCTGAAGTACTAGGTTAGCATGTTTACGCAGTGCTGTAGATCACAATTAATCCAAAATTAGTATAAAAGATCAACAGCAACTGCTCTTGCATGCCAGCTTGGCTTAGTCCTAAAATCAAGACTTACTTTGGGGGCAATCTGTGTGCAAAGTTGCCATGCGTCTGCCCTAATAGGTTTAAAGCTTTCAGAAGAATCCATGCATTTTAAATGTTTAGCTTCTTTGCCCTCTGCTTTGAGAAAATAAATGTAGAAGTCAGTACTCGAAATGCTTCTGCTTTCCATCTGCGTCAGAGATCTGTCAGAATAGATTGGTGCTAGCAGTGAACAAAAGCAAATACAATTTCCTGTTTTACAAAGAAAAGGTGCTTAAAATATGTACTTTCATTATCAAGGACCAATAAAAATAACAGGGATTTTCTGGTGGAAAATATTCATGCTGTATAACCAAAAAAGAGAGTAAAAGTACATGCAGATGTACAGATATAGTCATGTAAGCAAGCACTGGCATGTATAGTTTTGAAAAATATAACTATAGAAAGTGTATCTATAATAATATATTGAAATATACTGGGAGATGATTTTAAATGACATGCAACATCATCACAGTTTAACAGAGCTAGGCAGAGGGGAGGTTTCCTTTTTACTTCAAAGTCAGTTTAAACGATGATTTCCAGCTCTCTCCAAAACCAGCAACATCTCTGTGGTCTTCAAAAGAGAACTTGTGCTGCAGCACGCCAAGTGCAACCCAGCTCAGACTCCTGGTGCATCCCAGCTCAAGCCCAGCACAGAGTTGACCCATCCCAGCTCCATGCCCCTAATAATCTGCCCTGCTTAGTCTTGGGAAAGAAGAGCTGGGAAGGCAGCAAGAGGAGCCTGTGGCTCCAGCACAGGAGACTACCACAGCTTTGGGGCCATTCAGAAGACAGCAACGCATGCTGTCAAGGACTTAAAGGCAATATGCATAAAGAGGCAGACTGCATTTGGAGGCAGTCACTGCTGGACATGATGATCCTCCCGTTCTGGAGCCAGCATGCACAGCTACAGGGCATTTATTGCCCTTAAAGCAGAAAGGGGGAGCCAAATTACGAGATTTAACTAACCTGTAACATGTGAGATGAAATAGGTGAAAGTTAAACCAAGGCAGTGTAGAGCAGAAGCCCTGCTTGATGAGTTGGTTTATAAAAGCCTTGAGTTTTTATTAGGAGGATCCACTGTGAGTGTTTGGGGTCTTTTTGTGATTTATTTGTTCTTTTTGGACAGAAATACATGGTTTTGCTTACAGCATGGTATTCCTTTAGTCCATTAGTACAATCAGTACTGATTCCAAAGTTCATAGCTGAACTTGGTTACTAATCAGTGATCTTTTCAGCTTTATTTCTATGCTAATTCAAAACCAGAAATGGCCATGCCGAGGATCTATTTCATTGCATTCAAATCCACTCAAATCAAAGGCAAAGGAACAGTGCCGTATTTTAACAGGAAAGACATCCCATGCTCATCCCAACAACACAGAGGCTGCTGCTCTTGAACCAACCGAGTTAAATTCAAAGTGAGCTGCTCTGTGTTGAAGGGCTGTGCCCAGCAGTGTTTGCAGAGCTGGTTTTGCTAAGCATTTTTCTTCAGTTACTGGGTCCTAGACTTCGAACACAATTCCTTGCTTCCAGTGGCAACAGCACACTGAGAAGCGGTAACATCTGTGCCCAGCTAACCACATTCAAGCTGCGATGGTGATGACATTTGTGAAACTCAATTAAACTTTTCTTTAATCTCCTTCTTTAGTTTAGAAACACACGCGTGAACAATTTCAGATCCAATCTTACGGAAAACTCCAAGCTGATGCGATGCAGCCTCGAAGCTTGAAAATTCCCTTCCTGAGGCCTGTCTCCAAGAGATACACACAGCTTCCTGTTTATGGGACCATTTATGCCCACAGGCTACATTTAAAAAAATAAAAAGGTAAAAAAAAGAGGAAAATAAAAAACAAAAATAAAAAGGATGCAAGCATAACCCAGGCATGTTCACTAAAAATTCAGACCAGCTCACTATGAGCTTGGTCTGGATTCTTCTCTTTGATTCTAACAGTTTTCTTTACTAAAAATCAATAGCAAATCTTTACCCTGGGAAGGATTTGACCCACCATGCTAACTCAGGCCTTCTCCTAATTTTCTCTTGTGCACTTGTGGAGAGGTCCTGCTGGCTGATTTTTATACAGCTCCCCTGATCATCTTCTTTCTTCAGCCTTAAACAAACAGGAGGAACTGCTAAAATACATTTGTGCACCAAACACACAAGTTAAGAACAGCTACTTCAGGATTCATTTTTGTACCAGGAAAGCTCAGCTCAGAAACATCCTCTGTTTTGCAAAGAAGTTCAGCTTTACCCAATTTTACAGCTGGGTGAGTGAGGCAAGCAGAGGTCAGGACACTTGCCTGAGGTCACAGAGAGCTAACGGCTGAGCTGGGTTTGGAGCACTCAGCATCCTCCTGGATCACCAGCCTTTCTGCTGTGAACTACACCAGCTATATGCTTATGGTGTCCTCAGTTTCAGTAGCTACAAGCTTCCTGAGCAAAGGTAGGTTATTTCAACAGGCCTGCAAAGCCTCAGAAAGCTCTTCTAAAGAGAGGCCATGAGCAAAATAAATGTGATGCATGAGTTGCTTTTCAGGAAGCAATGCTGCCTTTGCCAAAGGCGCTTCCTTAGACAAAATGAGGCAGATGTGTACACATTTATCAGCTCTGCTCTGCATGGTCCTAAGGCCTCCAAGCAACAAGCTCAGCTTTTCAGCACCTGCTGGTCTAAGGGTAACCTGCTGGTTACCTGAGGTAAACTGGACCCATCTAGACATTAACTACCCTGCACCTTCAAAGAGCACATTTTTATTGGTATTAAAAGACAGCCCTCATCTGTAAATATTAGCTCTTCATTTCAAATGTTTCTCACTTGTTTTGTTTTACTGGAGCAGAGTGAAACATCCTGACAAGAAGGGAACTGCTGTTTTGTGTTGTGGTTGAAAAAGTAACCCTGCTATTCTACAGATCAAAGCCATAACAGCAGAACGCACAGCGAAGCGTGCCAGCTCACCACGAAAGGGTTACTAACCTCTGCTTTCAAGTATGAATGATTGATATGCAAATATAGTTTATGGTAATGCTCCTGAATGGCTGCTTTTCTGGCAGCTCATACACTCACAGATCAGGGCTGTGTGAGCAGGCTTTGGGGGCACATGTGCACTTTCAGAGACAGAGTTTGCTATGGAAGCATTCCAGAAAGCCAATCGCTGCTTTGCGCCATTAAACTAAACATATATTTTAAACTCCTCAGAATTAACAGAAGCAAATAGTATATCAAATGCCTTTGTGGCAAGGGTACTGCCAAACCCCAAGCATCGAGGATAAATCATAGGTGAGAACCTCAAATTGTGCAAGAAACCTTTAAAGAAATCACAAGGTAGGAGCAAAACTTGGTCTTTTTTTTTACAGTAACTTTTCAAAGCCTAGTTTTGAAAAGATTGATTAGATCCCATTTTAACCCTCTTTTCAGGAACACTAAGTTCTAGCACATGCTTTTTTACAGAATGAAAGCTGTGACTCAACACTTTCGACTTGCCTGCAAGAGCTGCTGGGCTTTTACTGAAAAAAAGCCACAGAAAAACAGCTCAAAATTTTCGTAAGATCGTGAACTAGGCAGCAGATCGGTTACATGAACAACCAGCACCCTTCTGAAGCCTGCAATAAAACCTTCTCTCCAGCTAGTCAAAACACGTTAAGAAACTCCTGTTCTCCTGACAAACAAACACGCAAACACCATCCTTAATTTCCAAAATATTCACCTCCTCCAGTAAACTCTGCAATGCAGAGCAAACCCGACTGTTTCCCATTAGGCAACTGTGTGCCACAGCTTTCCCACACACACACGCCCGCAGCCGTAACTTATCACTCCCATTGCTGCACACCCAGTTTCAGCAGCAACAGCAAAGCCAGGTTAAAAAAGAAAAAGTAATAACGAAAATAAAACAATCAAGCCATGAAACCTTCACACGAGTTACAGTACCTGCAAGCTCCAAGGCAGCACTCCCAGCAGAGGCTTCCCCCAGGCAGAGCCCTGCAGCCCAGCACCCTGCTCTCCATGGCCCAGCTGTGGACCTGGCCCCAATATCCAGATTTAAAGAGACAGAGGAATGAAACTAAAACCCATCGGCTTTTATCCAGGTTGTTGTACAACAAAATATTTCCTTTTTTTTTTTTTTAATGGACTATCTTCACATAGAATCTGCCAATAAAGTACCACATTTGTGCACCTTAGTTTCTCCTTAGCCAACTGAAAGACAACAAAAAAGTAGCAAATCACAAGTATATATCACAAGTCCTAATGACTTGAACATGTGTTTGGAGCAAATGTAAATATTCCACTCTCCGAATGCACAAAGCTCTTAAGCATAGGCTTAATTTTATCTCTCCTCAATAAATCATTTTTAAACATGTACCTAAATATAAGCCCTCGTTTTACTCCCATTAATACTAATAGGACTTAAACATGTGCTTAAAATTAAACATGTACTTACGTGTTTTGCTGAACCTGGCCAGGAGACACCGTGGTTGTGTGAATGATGAAGTCTCCAAGACAGGTTGCTTACTGGACCCTTTGCATGTCGTGTAAGGTTCACAGGGTGAGACAAGTAAATCAGAGGAGCTGAGCTTTTTGGGGGGACAGACTTATAGCAGAAGGAGATTATACCTTCTACTTTTTCTGCTGCGGCAACGACACGTACAGGTGCCGTAGAGAGAGGATGCCCAAAGCCAGCAGGCTTGCCAAGGCTGGGCAATAGGTGTTTCTGCAGCCAGCTCCAGCCAAGGCTGATGCACACGCAGGAGAAGCAGCACCAGGCTGTTCACTGTGCTCGGCTTCAGCTGAGAAATTGCCTGCTGCTTCTCCGAGTCAGGCCAGGGAGAGGCTGACTGGTCGTGGAAGCTGGAACCAGCTCACAACTCCCCTTTTTGCTGTCCCTGTCACTGCCTGGGCCCTGCACTCAGCCTGGACCCAGCCTGCAGGGGACCAGGCTCCCCGCTTAGTCCCAGTGACTGCTCTGGGAAGATGCTGGAGGCATCTGCCTTGAGTGCAAAACCGTCTTTGTGTCTCACGGTCCAGACCTGTAACCAACTCGATTTTAACTCGCAATAAAATAAGGTGATTTTTCATCACATCGAGTCTGTTTTGCATGTTATGCTAATTGCTAAGTGACTCCCCTGTCTTATCTCAGCCCGCAAGATTTTCCATCTCATTTTCTACCCCATCCTGGTGATCAAGGGGAGTGAGAAAGTGAGTGGTTGGGTGGGCATCTGGCAGCCAGCCAAGGTCAGCCTGCCACAGAGCCCGAGATCCCAAAGTGTCAAGCTGGTCCAATCTGGTCAGAATCATCTTTTTTTTTTTTTTTTTTTTTTAAGTTTGATGAAAGTACTATATCATAAATACATAAATACATACACACATATATACTATAAATATACTATATATATTCAATATACCATATATATTCAATACAATATATACTATACAGTATACCACATGCATTCTATATAATATACAAGATATATTCTATTCTCTATATATTCTATACAATGTTCCTATTGCATTAATGTCAAACAGGGCAATAAAACGCCTCCTATTCTATTCATTGTTGCATCTTTCAGGACCATAAGATGATGTTTTCATGAAAGAGAGGGAGCTGGGTCTCTTTAGCTTGGAGGAGACTGAGGGGTGTCCTGGATGTTTATAAATATGTAAAGGGCAAGGGTCAGGAGGATGGAGCCAGGCTCTGCTCTGTTATGTCCAATGACAGAACAAGGGGCAACGGGTGCAAGCTGGAGCTCAAGAGGTTCCACAGAAACATAGGGAAAACTTTTTCACTGTGAGGGTGACAGAGCCTGGACCAGGCTGCCCAGAGGGGTTGTGGAGCATCCTTCTCTGGAGATATTTAAAACTCATCTCGATCTGTTCCTGTGTGACCTGCTCTAGGTGGTCCTGCTCTGGCAGGGGGGTTGGACTAGATGATCTTTCGAGGTCTCTTCCAACCCTTAACATTGTGATTTTTCAAATTATTTATTTACAAAATTCTCATTATCAAAGAGCCACGAAGACAAAATTAGCAACTGAAAACACAAGAAATAAAAAAAAATAACAGCAAAATTACTAGTTATGTTAACCTCAGACCTTCTTCCACCCCAAAGATTATTGTTAATCTACTTTTAGAAGCTGCTCATTTCACAAAGAGGCATAGATATGGCCAACCCTGTACTATGCTATACTCAAAGGTGTAACTGCCACCGTGATGTACATATGCACACCCAGCATAGTCTTCTTGTAATGCATTTATTTTAACACACAGATGTATGGGCTTATAAGATTACTGAAATGAGGTGCTTTTGCAGAAGACCAATCCGGCAGCCCTAATTGCAGGAATGAGGATACGATATCAAAGGATTTGGTATTTTCTGAACACGTGTTTTGAATCGCATTGCCATAGACCCACTCATACAAGTTGTTCCATGTCAGCGGACCCTAGCTCCCAGTTCAGCCTCATGGATGTGGTGAGCCACAAAAAATATCCTAGAAAATACCAATTTACAGTTATAATTCTCTGCAGCGCTTGCTAATTTTATCAGTCCATTAGAGAGAGACAGAGCAGAAATGAGAGATGCAGAGCTGTTCTCCTGCCCTCTCCCAGCACAACTTCATGCACTGCTGGAGCAGCTGGTGGGCAGCCTAAACACAGCACGCTGGGCTGGTGTGACCACACAACACACATCTGCTATTCAACAGATTCACCTCAAATTTACACGGCCGGTTCATATTTAACATTCGGCATGTGCACATTTGCAGGTCAGGTTCTGTATTTCCGTATTTAGATCTTCACAAGAACACCACAATAAGATTAGGCTCAATCTTAAAAGAGCCTTGAAAATCTCCCAGGGAAAATATAAGCAGACAGTATGAATTTCGGTTACCAGTCTCTTAAACACAGTTGCATCATTGCTTTAAGTGGTTGATTAAATTACAAAGTAGTATTCTTCAGAAGGGCTGATCTTTTCTGCTGAAGTACAGCATACATAAAATAATTCAGGATACTAAATATCAATGGTAATTTCAATTTCATAAGAAGGACATAGGACTTTCAATTTTTGTATTGCAAGAATATCGATAATTGATAACATAATATCAAATATAATAACAACATCAAGCACCTCAGAATTTGTTTCTCAGAGCAAAAGAAGAAAACTAACCTAAGGGTTGTCTTCAAACAGCCCAACGGTTGCTTAGAGCACAAATTTCCATGGCAATGCTGTTAAAATACATCTTTGGTAAGAGGTGAGAGCAACAGACAGCACAGGGGCCAAGTTGGGGCACAGATGCCCTTGGAGTGGCTAAGCAGCTCAGAGGCCTTGAGCACCTTGTGGGAATCACTGGTAGAAAAAACACTCATGTCCCCCCTGGACACAGATGTGGCAGGAACCAGGAGCTCGCTCCTTATACCTGAGACAAGACAGCACTGGTTCAAGAGGCAAGATGCTGTCAACTATATTGGGAGGCAGTGACTCCCAGCCACCACTGGTTTTCAGTGGATGGGCTTCAGCATCCAATTTGAATTATTATATCACAGGCTTTCTCATTAATTAAAAAAAAAAGTAAATAAATTAAACCAGAAGAAAAAGTTAGGCACTACATCTGTTCCAAGGCAGATTCTTTCCTTCCAGGGAGAAGGCCAAATTAAAAGGTTAATAACAGAATTACTATGAGTCTCCAGTGGGTGAGTTCTTAGAAAAGAAGGAAGGCTTTGAGCCTTTGGCTCAGCTGCTCACCCAGACCTAGCAGCACATAATACAGTTCTTTCCCCACCTTGCTCTAAACCATAGACACGACTGAGAGCAGAAGGAAGTGGACACTGGATGCTCTTCGATATTGGGGACCTCTGACAAAGAAACCCCACTTCCAGATGAAGGGCCTCCAGTACTAGGATAAAAATGTGGTGACAGATGCCCAGGCTGACCACCTGAAATCCTGCCCCTCTCCCATGTTCATCCTTGCCTCCTGACCTCAGGCCCACAGCACTTTCTCAGCTGACCCCACAGCATAAAGGGTATCTAAATGGAAGTGCTTAGAAAACCTCCAAACCCTCAGCTTTCCTGGGGCTAGCTTATTTCCAATTCCACTTTTGCTCCATCTCTTTTATATACACAGATCCCCGAAACCATAGGTGAACTTCGTGAGGTTGAGCAGCAGAGGCTGTATGTGCCAAAACACTTCCTGCCTGTGCTGACCCAAAAGGTATTTGTCTCTGATAAGCTGTGAGGATGTTTTCAGCCTTTTCCCATACCAAAAAAATACCTCTAAATGCCCTTGGTGGCATAAGTGATTCTGTTTGAGTCCACAAGACACCAGCTTGCCTTGAGAACAAGCCAAACAGAAGACCTAGCACTTCTTGAAACAATATAGAAAAATTGTTTTGCCAGTCTAAAAAGTGCTTCTGCATATTTTTTGAGTGCAGGGCTTGTGTCTCAGTATATTTCCTGCTGAATAACCTGTGATTTTTGCCAGCAGTTCAAAGTGTGTAAAATGCTTGGCTTTCCTGTTGACATAGCTCACAGGCTGAGTAACGCAGAGGAAAACAGCCTCAGTCCACAAGTTATCTGGCATCTGCAACTTGCATTGATTTTTGACACGTATGGTTTTTCCCAACGCAGGCAAAGATTCAGCCTGCCATTGTGCCATCAATACATCACATGAATTTATCTCACTAACTCAGCGTTTTCCTTTTAGTTGCCAAAAATGCAAATTTTCTAAAGATCTTCACCATATTAGTGGCTATATAACTATGTTTACCAGTGACAGTCTTCCAGGATAGAGGAAGCCAACAGATCTCAAGCTCAGACTGTAAAAAATGAGGTCATACCACACATTAATTTACTGCATACGGCTGCTCTGCAAAGTTGCTATGAAGCATTTTGGGGGGGGATTTCAGTGCCAAATCATCTCTGTAAAATTGTGTTGCTGTGTTTATCAAGCCTGTTTTTACATGCATCTGCTCAATTTTACAAATAAAATTACTCTAAAAATAGGTTCTTCCTAAAGCTGACTTATCCCTGGGTTTTAAGATTTGGCTTCCTCCATCATGGTGCCGTGAGGAGAAATACATCAGAGGAGTCTGCCAGTGAAAAACCATCATCAGTAATGTCACATATGAAAAAAACAAAAACAAACAAAAAAAAGACCAGCCAAAACCAAACAGGTACCCTAGGGTAGCTTGAAGTCTTCTAAACTGAGACACTGCTATCTTCTCTTGCTCTGCAATTAGCAATATGGAGAGAAAGACTGCACTAAAAACCGAATTGTACAGTATTACATAAAGTATTCATCCAAGAAAAGAAGTGATTTTCCTCTAAAAAGAAATCGATAAGCAGATATCTAGCACTGTGAAGCAGTATATGACTACTGAAGCAGAAAAAAAAAACCCACATTAATTCAAAGCTTTCATTAGATTTCAAATTGAGGTGCCTGTGTGGATGTGAGGAGATGCACAAAAGCACCTGTATGCTGCTTGGGCCATGAGGTGCTTGAACCAGAAGGCCCCAGGAGTGACAAGAGCAGTACCTGGTCCAGAATTGCAAGTCTGAATTTTTGGAGTTCTTTGCAGATGAGGAAAGAAATCTCTAATCCCAGAGGCCTGTATTTTAGGAACGTCTGGGTCACCGTGAAAGCATCACTTGGCCAGTCTCTCTCGTCTAAGAAAAGGCTGGCTTACTTCTAAACTACAGACAGACATCAGGGAGAATTGCATATAAATCTGTGTCAAGTTCATTTCTGTAATATACAAGGCTAAAATGTGTTGTGCTGATTTAAGAAAATAAAATCAAGACTTTCTGCTCTTCCTCTTCTATGACATGGCTACAATCCAAGCAAGTTTCTCTAAGAACTTGTTGCAGAAAAACAGCTCAATAAAGAAAAAAAAAAAAAAGGGTATGTGGAAAACTTTCCCAGTCTTAAAATACTTCTATTTGAAAAGAACAAAAATACCACTTTAATACAGATGTATTGTATTAAATTAGTTTTAGTGAATAGAGATGTAAAAAATTTACAGCCAGATAATTAATATTCTGATTTCAGCATCGAGTTGGTTTAGTATGTTATTTGATTATTAGTGGCTTATGAAACTCTCACAGGGAAAAGGACTTGAAAGCAGCTACAAAAAAGCTTGAGCTTTCATCATGTATTTAATTTGGAAAATTTCAGGAAGATTTTTCTCAGTAGTATTTCAATAAACTTAAGCTTTTTTTCTTTAAAGCAGACTGTCACATGTGCATCCTGTTCATCTGTCAAGGCATTTATATGAAAATTTTCTTTTTTTTTTTTTTACAAGGCAACATTTTTTAGATAGTAGAATTGAAAAATTAGTTGCAGTCCTTAGCAAATAATGCATTAAAATTCCTTCAATTATGTCCTTATCAGCTTAAAAAGAACCAAAGAAAACTGGTACGAAAACAAGGAGACATTGTGTTATGAATGAAGGCTGGTAAACTGACTCCTTTGCAGACAAAGCTGAAAAACATTGCGTTAGTTGTGGCGAGCAGCACAACAGAACCTGCTCTAATCACATACAGATGATGGGAATTTGTCTAATGTTTTATGGTGAATCGTTGATGAGGCCTGCAGAAGGAAAATTTGTAGAAATAAAATCACCTTGACAGTAAAGCACTAGGGTCAAAAAGCAAAGTAAAGGCAGTGTTCTTAGCTTTAATAAAAACAGTATGATCTGTCATCAACACAGCATTTTTACACTCTTGGACAATGCACTCTGGGAGCTCCTGCTGGGTTTCATTTGATTTTCACCAAAACCAACAAAGGACAGCTTATGGCTGGTAATTCATTATGACAGCAGAGAAGTTATAAAAATACACATGTTTAGATCCTGTAAATAAACAGCCCACACTCCAATTTTCAACACCAAAACTGTTAGCCAGGCTAGGTGAAACACACTAATAAGCTATAAAGTAGATCTGTTGGCTTGGAAGTTTTTTTTTATTTGATCTGTTTGTTTTGATTTTTGGTTTGGTTTTTTTTTTTTTGCCACAAACCTGAAAGTACAGACTTCTAAAACTTATTATTGTAGTTTCTCCAAGTTAATCTGCCTTCTGTGCTACGAGGGTGTTCAAGGCACATTTTGGGGGAAGAGGACTGGCAAAGTGTAAAGAGGTATTGTTAAATACCTGAAGGGATTGTACATACATTGCATCACTGTCTAAATACTGACTGGGCAAGATCGTAAGGCAAAACAAACAGCAGAGTAATTGAAAACATCTATGAACTAGACGATCACAGAAGCAGGGTGATAGGCAAAAGGATATACAATTCACTCCTTGCTGCCTGATTTTACACTGGTGTTAGTCCAGTAAAAATGAAAAACAGGTAGGAAAAGAAGAGAGAGGAGAAAGTAAAAAAGGGGGAAAGAAAAATAAAAGGAGCACTCGGGAAACAGGGTTGTTTCAGAGAAAATAGCCCAAATTTCCAACAGCCTCTCTGGGAAACCTGGACAAAACAAGCCTTAAAATATATACCCTTAAATATTTTTATTTTTAAAGCTGCAGTCACTGACAAAATTTTGAAAAGATTATATATAAAATTTACTGTAAGCGTAGGTTTTACAGAATGATAAAAATAAGTACCTGCATGGATGCCTGTGAGCACCTTGTTTCTAAATCAGTGCTGATACATACATCATGCTATGCATATAAACAGACTGGGGGGTGGAGGGTGACTGGCATAAAGCATTTGAAGAAATCTGATCTGTGGCCAACTGATCCACACCATCAGGAATCCTTATCGCAGACACAGCACTACTGACCAATGCACTTGGTCATCAAAACCAAAAAACTTTAAACAAATACATTATCACAGAGTGAGGACTTGTGCTGTACTCAGGTATCTGCTTAGGGACTGTTCTGAGCAGTGTGAGTAATAGAGGTGGTTCAGCACATGCACGCAGATGTGTCTACTGAGATTTGACAATTATCAGCTTTCCAGGGCAATTATGATTCCTTCTGTTCTCATTTTTGTGTAACCACCCCAGCCTGATTGATGCATTCCCCCAAATCAGGTAATTTCTAAAGGGTATTATGATTAGATATCCAAAGACACCTAAGTATTGGGCACTACTGAAATGCTGCCTGACTGATATGACCCTCAATGATGTAATAACGAGCCCTTACATAATCTTTGTTTTATTTATCTCCACAACTTTTCTATATGCTTGAGAACAATCATCACTATGTTTCCCCAAAGGGAGGAAAGGGCTCTGATCAGCCAGCCACAGTGCAAGGAGCTGCCAAGCAGCTCTGCCTCCTCTTGCCTGAAATTTGAGGGAGAGATAATGTTTTCCCCTTACAGGTCGGGTAGAATCTCCTTGTGCCAGAGAACATCAGGCAGCCCAGCTCAGCTGAAGTCTCAGAACTTTTCTAATCCTACCACAGCATATCCCTGACCTCGTCTGTGTGGGTGCATTTCTGGATAGATGTGAACACTTGGGCAACTTAAGGATGCCCAAAATGTTGCCAGGAGGGTCTGTAAGGACGCAGAGCTCAGCAGCCACTGTGCAGGAGTTAAGGGGGATGAGCCTTGACTCAAACACTCAAATTTCAACACACACTTTAGATGTTGGAGTCCTTTTCTCCCAAGATATTTTGGTTCCTATACCACTTAGGTTCTGTAATGCAGACCTGAGTAGCATCTAAATTCATTTAGCTGTCTGTGATGGAGCAATGAGTTGAAACAATTTCCTGAGTCCCAGCTGGTACTTCAGCAGCCCTTACCTTCATGAAAGCTCATGTGCAACACCTACACATTGGTATGGATCTTACTTATATTTTTCAAGATGAAGTGTCAAAAATGTAATGTTATACAGACATTAAAAAAATAGGTAACACTTCAAAATAAAGAAAATTAAAAAGATTAAGAAAAAAACAAATCTCTAAAGGGAGCTTAGTGTGAATAGTGAAATGTGCAAAACTAATTGAACTAACTGACCTCATTAGACAAATTATACTTGTCTCCCAAGAAATAAATCCTTCCTCATCAGTTTCCCATCACTTATATAGGAACTTCCATTCTGTTCTCCTGCATCTGAAGAAACAAAATGAATAGCACCTTTTTTCCCCAAAATACACTGAAGGCAGACAAGTGTGACCTCAATCAGAAGCATCCTGTGCAGCAGTCCTGATTCATCCAGATGTGACTGGATCAGGTTTTTTGTTCTGTTTCTGAGCCCTTTTTACACTGACCCAAAGTTCAGTCTGAGCTTCAACTCCCTCCTGCTTTCTGGAAATTTCATTTGCAACTGCACAGATTCTTGTTTTAATCATCTGAAACACTGCAGCTTTCAAAAATGGCAACAAGCAGAAGTAAAAATCGTACATTTACTGGCATAATACTCACTTCCTTAGCTATCCATCCAATCTCCTCCTCTCACCCATAAGCAAAACATACAGCATTCATTAAATACCAAGAAAGCAGAAGGTGAAGACAGAAACCTCAAATGCAGGGTGCAGCAGCCCCATCACTTACAATTTCTCATTTTGTCCCCCCATCTCAGGCATCTGTTTAGCATGAATTTGTACCAAGCTTGAAGACGACTGCACAGGAAGACAGAGTTGACATTAATTTTCCTCCTCTTAGGCCTCATCATCCTTGAAATTCTGGCTTTAACAGGACTTCTGCCTCCATAACAACAGCAGAAATGGGCCCTTGTGGAACAGCAAAACAACAGCTCAGATCCTTTCAGACCTGTGACATTTTATTGAGCTGGCAAAGATTGCACGTGCAAGGGTAGTCTCGAGAACTAAAATAACACTTAGTAATAGCCTGGCCCAATGGAAACCAATGGGAGCCTTGCCACCAACCTAAACAGAGCCAGAACCTCACTCACTACTTATATATGTAGGAGCAAAAGATGAGGGGAAAAATCTTAAATAAATCATCTCCCAAATAGGAATAATTGCTTTTCTTTCAGTCCTCCTGGAAGGAAAAATGATTATGCTTTTTAGCTGTCAGAACAAAACGCCAGAGTAATTCATAAGGCATTACATTAACACATATAAAACAAAATGAAAAACAGCTCCAGAGTATGACCTTTCACTCCAGCAAAAGCTGGAGCAAGTGTATTTCAGGCCAAATTAATACCCATTCTACTAGGCAAATAAATTCAAAACAGGGAGTCAGTCAGACTCTCCTCCGTGTGCGGGGAAACAAGAGTTTCAGCTCAAAGATGACATCAATTCTGAATAGGATTCAGACCAGGAATTCAAAATGCACACAACACTGATATTTTTACATCTTTATGGGCAAAAAAAAAAACCCACCAAACAACAAACCAACAGCAAAAAGAACCAGAAAAACAAACAAACAAAAAAGCAAAACCACCAAAAAAACCCAAACCAAAACAAGCCAAACAAACAACAGCCAAAGCCCCCATAAAATAAAACAATATACCAGTGATGACAAAAAGAGAAGAGGGATTTAAAAAAATTTATCACTGCAGTATGATCTACAATTTTAGAATCAAATCCAGGATTTTATTTTCAGCTCCCTGGATCTTGGTCTTATCTTCAGGCAGCAAGGCTAGACATACAACTTGCATATGTGCACATGTCCACACATAGTCAGAAAAGGGGTCTTTGACTGAGAGATGTGGTCTGGTAAATGGCATGGAAATTACAATAAATAATCGTGATATGCTCCATAAAAAAAAAGAATCTAGTCAAGTCCCATGACAATTAAAACAAAATCCACCCCCAGACCTTAAGAGTAAAATAAATTTGGCTTCTGTAAAAACGTTATGAGAGAACTTTTTAATTCTTAACTGAACAAATGGTGCAGAAAATATCAATGTTTAAAGTACAGTATACTGTATAATGCCATACAAGCAGAGGAAGTATATTTACTATAGAGGAGACAGTCTGCTATAGCTCTTCAAAAGCAGATATTTAAAGTTTACTTTCACATGGGTTTTCACTTTTTGACCTGCTCTTGACCTGGGTAATACTTGCAGACCAGTGAGTTTAAGAAGGCCTGGGATCTATTAAAAGAGTAGTAGCTTGACTTTTACTGACTAGCACGCTGATGCTTTAAAGTAAATGTTATGGTTTGTCACAGGAACCAATTTGGTTACCGTTTGTTCTTCCTGCCCCTGCCTGCTGATATTTTTTCAAGTGTTTTTCATTCTTTAAATTCTATAAAGAAATCTGTATGCTGTTATTTTAAACTTCTGTATCTTTCTTTTGAGGAGTTCGTATTTAAACACTGAGAAGTATACCCAAAGCTTAACCCAAGTGCCTTTTGGTAGGACTTGAACTCAAAGTGCACTACCATTAAGTTCTTCTTTTCTAGTCACTCAGTTATCATGGCAAGAGATCTCATTTACCTGATTTTTTAAAGACATAGGTAGCTATAATACTTCTCCCTCTAAATTAACCAGAAGAGAAGCAGCATGCTGTGTATGTAAGCCCTTCATAGAAGGAAAATACTAGCTCCATCACTAGCTGGTTACTAGCTATAAAATACTAGCTGTTTGCATCTGCACTTCAGTTATTATTGGCTTATTTTGTTAACCGCTATTTCCTGTTATACTTTACAACCTTTATGTAGGATTTTGTTAGGTATGTCAAAACAGTGAGAAACTTTGAAGAGTTTGGCTGGACAGGAGCCAGACCCATCCCCTTAATTTTCCAAGGCATAATCTTGTTATACCTATCTTTAATTTGTTGACTTGAAAATAGTTCTATAATATGACAAAAACCATGGTTGTTTTTTTTTTTCCACCCCTTGAAATTACAAGGCCTTAAAATCTGAGGTCTGTAAGGAGAAGACATAGCAAGTCCCCAGTTAGCAACATACTTAAGAAATCCTGTATTTCAGGGGTGAGATAGGTATAAATGAAAACAGGAATGAATCAGCTCTCAGCAGACATCAGTGGATATGAGACGTACACACAGCAGCGACTGAAGCATAGTTTGGGTTGAGCATTATCCTTCCCTCTAAAGCAATAGGTTCCAAGGTACATGACTTCTGTAAATCCTCTAATTTTTTTTTTTTTTTTTTTGATGTCCCATTTTTATTTGCCTTAAAACAAAGGGCTTGTGTACCAGCAATGACTTATGTCCCAAAATGATATCAACTGTGTAAGTTTATGTTCACAAAACTAATCACCTGCGTTCTCCCAGCTCAACGCAGAAAGGGATGGAGCACAGCTGGGAAACTGCCTCTCCTGCTATGGCAGGTTTATTGGCTTGATTCTTTCATGAATTATGTCTGATATTATATAAAGGGGATTTTCTGTGGACTGTTCTCCAATATTGTAGAGTCTGTCAAACAAAAGAAATCTCTAGGTTTTTGAAGCAATCTGTATTGCACCTTCAAATAGCAAGAAATCCAGACTTGAGAGGGTTTGTCTGAGGCAGAGCCATTGACTGACTAGAAGAGTTTAAAAAATCCAGTTAAGAAAACATTAGCAACTCTGAACAGAAATGAAATCTGATGCAAATGAACATGAAGGCATTAAGTTGCTAAGCAAAAAGATGAAAAAAAAAATAGTTCCTTATTTCTCCTAATCATGTTTTCTTGCTTATGCAAATTCTGAAACTGTCACGTTTGTGGTCAGATTTTTTAAGATCTTGTCTCCATTTCTAAGGTATAAATGATGATAGCTCCTTTGCCTCTTTTGGTAATTTGTCCTTCGTAGATTAGATCTACAGAAAAGCAATAAAAGCAAATTTCAAATCTCCAAAACCACCTTTTTACATGAAATGCTTTTGGAGGTGATAACATTAAAGCAGACTTTGGTTTGAGTAACAACCATCAAAAGGCAAATAAACCCAAGTGTAGTTTAGGTGAATAATTTAAGGACAATTTCCCCATGCCAGTTCTTCCATCTTTATTAAGAGCAAGTCTCACCTTACCTTCACATAGCAGCATCATGTAGAAATGTACTTTGGAAGTGCCACAAGTTCCTGCCACTGTAACTTCACTGTGCTGTGAAAAACTCACTGAACCTGCAGCCAGGCTAAGAAGTATCCCACTATATAACTCACTGGACTTGGATTTGTTCAAGTAAGATACTTAATGAGAATGTGACTAACTGAAGTAGACACTGTGATACTTCAAAGAAACCCCACGCTATCCCATTCTGTCTTTTCTGGCATGTAAAATGATATCGCTGCCTTTGGTATCCTATTTAAGTGTGATTAAGGAGTGAAGCTAGGCTACACTTCTGCAAAGCATTTCCTATTGCACTCTATGAGACTATTTGTGAAAGTTCAGTTACTTCAGACAATGCAAAACCACATTAGGTTTCGTTGGCTACTAAATGAAAATGCAAAACAAGGAAAATAAATAAACAAACAAATCCCAAAACTTCAAACCCTTCCAATGCTTCCTACTGAAGAGCAAATAATATCTGGAATATTTACATCTTCTCTTTCGCTTCATTAGTTTAACACTGCAAGTGGTTGATTCAGGTTGGTGATTTGCAAAAATCACTGTACAAAGAAGAAACATTCCTTTACATTTAAACTTTTTTTTCCTTTTTATATTAAAAAAAAAATCTAAGAGGAAGATTGTTTACCAGAATTTTCAGCTTTCCAAGCTACAGAATCATTACCATTCAACTGTTCAATCTATATGCAAGAAACCAAGCAAAGTGCTACCCTTTCATACCTCTTGCAGGCTGCTGTAATCACCAAAAGAAAGCTATCTTGATCCTGATGACAAATAATTTATGGGAACAATGACCGCGAAGATTTTAGAAACATAATTAGTGAGGAAAGGTTAAAAAGATCAGCCTTGTACTGGCAATAAGAAATTAAAAGAACTAGAGATATCTTTCATGACTAGACTAGGCAGAAAACTGGTGGCTTACTGATGGTTACCCCATCCCCATGTATTATTTCCCAATGTAATGGTGATTGCACACATAAAAAGATCAATGATAGATAAATGGAGTCACAGGGAATTACCAGCATGTCCTTTGGTTTCTGGGATTTACTCCGACACCAAAATTCAAACTGAAAGCTTAAAACCATTAAAAGAGCGATCAATTTGTTAACAAGAGATCAGATGGGATTTTGCAGTTGTGAGGACAGAATAATAGAAAGACAGCATATTATTTTCAATAAATCAACACACTAACTGGAAAAAGAGGGCAAACACGTACAGCTGGAACAGACAAGATGGACAAAAACAAACATTCTGACATCTAATTCATTTAAATTATTTCATCCACAGGAGCAAGTGGATGTTTCTCCTGAGAAAATTAGAGAGTGCCGGAGAGGCCAGGATAGGTTTAGATGCTATCTTTAAAAATACTAAATTAACACAAGTCACAGCGTTTGGCTTTGAGTCCAAACATATATTCTAGCTTTGGTGATGTTAACATCTGGGGGTTGAGTTCAGGGTATTGTAATGTTAGAAATCAGTCATAATCTGCAGATCCAATAGCATGCTGCTCTTGTTCCACAACAGAATAAGCCAATGAAGAAGAATTTACCCAAACCTTAACCCAAACTAAGTGCAGGTAGGAATACCTGGAGAGACTGAGCAAGTTTAATCCCAAAAATATCTCTATCTTGGACTAAAAGCACAGAGTTGGGTTTGTTTTGGTTTTTTGGTTGTTTGGGGTTTTTTTTAACCTTGCAGTCTAACAAGAAAGCTTTTATCCCAGAACAGGCACCTCATCTGTGCAGATCAGAAGCCTCTTTCCCCACTTCTATGGAGAGCAACAAGAAATTTGCCCCTTATTTCAGAGTAACCAAACTTGAGTCCAAAGCTCTCATGTAAGAAACATAGGTAAGCTCCTTGTTATCAGGTTATAGTCTGCATGGCAGGACTGAGAAATGCTAAAGCATCAATAACAAAATCCTTTCATTCATGGGGGTTTGGAGAAGTGTTGTAAACAGCAGAAATGCCGAGCGCACATTTTCTAGCCTTCTTCTTAAGTCAGTTCATCCTCCATTTTCCTAGTTTCTGACCGGACATTTTTACCAGATTTCAAACCCCAGGAAAAAAACAAAACCAAAAAAACCCAAACCCCACAAAACCAGAAAACAAAAAAAAACCAAATAAAATGAAATAGAATTAAAAACAAAAAAAAAAACCAAAACCAACCAAAAATAACAACAAAAACCCCACAGACAAAACAAACCCCAACAAAACAATGCTGAAGTTCAAAGTATGGGATGCTCAACAAACAAAACTGCATCATCCAAGATCTCCGTGTGAAGACCTTCTCTTGCCCGCTCAAGGGAAGACAGAGCCTCAAAGGGAGCACTACGGCAAAGCTGCCTAATGACTGGGCCATATCCCACAAGCAACCTCATTTAGAAGGGATGCACGGGGAAGAACGATGACCAGGAAATTAGAGGAAAAGAACAACCCACCACCTTTTAGAATGAACCCAGAAAATGGGAAATTTAAGGTATTTGAAACTAAAATGAGTTTCTAGGATCAAAGCATTTTAAAGGGGATACAGAATCTTTAACCTTTAGGTAACTAGTTCAAAATCCAGATGAGGTCAGGAGGGACGAAAGGTTATCATCCTCTAATGACTTTCACAAACTTAATTAAAGTCTCCATCAAACTTGTTACATCCAAGTGCATAACCCTAGCTTCCACTAGAGACAATAGCAAAACTTGCATTGACTCGGAACGGAGCCAGCCTTACACGTCTGTATCCATAAATAGGCATCTTGTCAATGACTGGAGATAAGGTTAGTTAAAAAAAAAATACTGAATACACTCCAGATGTAAAGAGATTTTGGATCTAGACATGCATTTCACAATTTTAGCTGCAACTTAATGAACAGTCTTGCTGGGATGGTGAAGAAAAAATAAGCAACAAGCCAAGAGGAGACAAGGCCCAGACTACTTCAATGCAAAGAATTAGACTGTCCACAGAAGGACAACCACCAACTGAGAGGATGAGAGACAAAGAAGTTTAATTGCTGGTCATAAAGCTGCACTGAATGGTGAGGTGAACACTTTCTCCTTTCAGAACAGCTCTCAGCCTATGGTATCACAGGCATAAGCAAAACTGCTCGTCGTATCAACGTGGTTTCCAGTTTTAAAATGTGTTCCAGGTTGCAAATGCAAACCTAAGGAGGAAATGCCATTACAGTGCATTGGTTCTGTAAGAAACATAGGACATTGAGCCTTGAGTGAGCCGTAACTCTTCAAGAGATGTGTGCATTTATACATTTTTGACACAAATACACAAAACCCACGCCATACAAGTCGTGTACATTACAAGTCCACATCCCATTTGCTGACAAAGATTTTTGCACCTAAGCCCATCATACTGCAAAGGCTGTGTTATGGCAAGGTATCCTGAGGAACAAGTTTAGGACCCCACTATTTGCCACACAGGTTTTCTTTTATTATAAGGAACAGAATGAGCTAAACTCACAACAGGGAAAACCTAGGAGGAAAAACCCATGGATGTGATGTAGTCAAGAGAAAACTAAGGAATCTGGGAAACAAGACCCCTCCTGAAATATCCTGTCTTTCAATACATTGCTATATTTGCATTTGCTGCTGGTGCTGCTTGAAAGCCTCCTCCAAGCAGTGCCACAGCAAAGAGGAACGGATAGAAAAAGAATAAGTATAAGAATTGAAAAATCTGGCTTTTAAAGTGTTACATTTCAGCTTCCCAATCAGCTAAAGGTCCTCCCATGCTTCATGGGAAACTACACCTCCCTTCCCCTCTAGTTTCCCTGTGTTGTTAAATGACAAATGCCATACTTCTAATCTCCTGCTACCAACACAAACTGAAGTAAAGAGATTCTTAAAGGCTCAGAGGGGTAGGAGCTAGCACACAGATGTGTTACTTTTCCTTAATAAATTTGTGTAGTGTAAGCATTTTCTTGAACAAGAAAATCTTGAGTGTTCAAGATAAAATCAAGCCCTTTACTGGCTTAGGCACAGGGTTTATACTTCACAGGAAATCTGAACATCTTGGAATTTGCCCCAGATTGAGAAGAAAATATTTAATATCAGTTTGCAGCAACTCAGAAGTTAAAAAAAAAAATTAAATCAAAAAATCTAGGTTTCTTCCTACATTTTCATTCTGAAATCTGAAGTTATAACATCAAAATGCTGAAAATTTTAAAAAAATGAGCTTTCCAGTTTAATAATCAAGGTTACACATTTGTCTGTTTGGTGGCTTTTTCCCAGAAAAAATTCTAAGAGGATAGGCACGTATTTTTTTGTTAGAAAACAAGTCTTTATTAAACAGCATACATCAATGGAAAAATATTCCACCAAAGAATTGCACCAATCTACCTCAACCAGCTGTTCTTTCAGACAGAAAAAAAACCCCACCACGCAAAAAGACCAGCTTTGTTGCTAGAAACATTGAAAACATGAAAATGTAAACTACCTTTAATTTCTTATTTATGCTAGAAAACAAAGTATGTGTTGTCATTTATATGCTGAACTGTTTACAGTACTTGTCTTTCCTCAGCATCTGAAGACCTCTTGAGAAATCGTTAGGGGAAAACCAGAAAACAGGACTTCATTCCCAGCATTCCTTTAAGTTTGCTGCAGGAGATAACACAGACCTATTTGTGTAAAGTCTCTCTCATTTTCAATAGTTTCCTATGGAAATGGCAGCTTATAGTGACATGAGATCTGCATCAGGCTGTGGGCTTTGGAAATAACCATGGTAGCTGAAGGACATCTGGGTTGAACCCTCTCAAGATTTATCACATCTTCAGAACCTATATGTAGCCTGGGATGCTGGTCACCCCAGGCAGCCCCGTAACCAATACTCCAGCAGTCAATGAATGGAGAACCACCAGAAATTCTTCAGATAAGACCCTACCACTTTTCTATCTGTAGAACTCTTGAAGCTTCCTGCCTCCGTTTCCCCTCGCCTTAAAAGCTGAGGATAACAGCAACTGCTCCAAAGGCTTCAAACACACAAATCAGTACCAGAAATAATAAGGCACTGTAGAAACAAAAAGCTGTACATCTTTTCCAGTGCAAAGTAGTCCTGAATGGTCACTGCAATTTGGTACCTCTTCATAGATAAGTCTCTTTTCTGTTGTCTTTCTGACCAGCCTCAGTCAGGTCATTTATCAAACTAATTGCTTTAAAGACAGGCATTCTTAGGCAATCTGTTCCCTCTCCATATTTCCCATTACAGTCATTGAAAGTTATGTATGCAGATGAAAATGATAACGGACCTCTTGCGCTCTCAGAATATTCCTTTTTTTAAACAAACACTGAAAACTCCAACAGCAGACGTGGCTCAGTCCAGTCCAATCTGACAATGCTCCCAGCAAGAACATACAATGGAAATATTAGTGTCAGGCAAGTGATTCCAGTCCATTGTTTACCCAGAAAGTTTCAGTGGTGATTAAACAGTCAGTTTAAGTTCTGGAAACCCATTCAGCAATAGTACCTGTGGTGCCAACTGAAAACAAACACTGCAGTGATCACCAAGTCCTGCAAATAGCCCTCACCTTCCTTCTTTCTGCTACTGAGAGATGAAAGAGTGACACCAGCAAGCGTGAACAACCACTGAACCTACCCAAAATACAATTCACACCAGACTATCCAAGAAAAGTTAAGTACAAGTAGAAATATTCTTATGCAAGACTGCAAAAGAGGTAGAGTATCTATTCAAGTGAAATACAGATGACACTTGGGCTTTTGGCAAATACTGTCCTGTCCTAGTCCTTAGCCTTCAAGCATCATTGTGAAAGGAAATGGACACAATACTTGGCAGCGGGTCCAGCACCCAGCTGGTCTGTCCTCAGGTTGCAAACATTGTCATTGCAAACACCCTACTCCTTAACAGGGCAGTTGGTGCCACCCTTCCCCTTGGGCTTGACATCATCCTCCCTCACCAAGGGACCACACATCTCCGTTGCACAGTAGACAGAGCAGCCCCTGCAGTCCCCTTAGTACAGGTGGAGCAGTCAACAGCTCATGGCTTTCAAGGGGGATTATAAAAACTCTGAGTAAAAGAAGCCATGTAAACTACAAGTGCTTCCCTCTGCTTTCTGTGGCTGGCTGCTCTTTACAAACACGGAAACCAATGGCTCAAGTCTTTGAGGAAGGATAGTTGCCAGGCATGTTGGTTGACCATCTCTGCTCTAGGGCTCTCTTATGGATGTGACTAGAACAAGAGAGATGTAAAATTCCCTTGTGTTTCTCCATTACAACACTACCTAGTTCTGAAATAAAATACAAAAAAGGGACACTAAGCATAGTATAATTACTAGCAAAAACATTCAAGCATTAAAAAATAAAAGTAGATGAAAAAGGGCATTCCTTCAGAAGCTGAAGTGTTTGACAATATACATACGCTTAAAGAAAAGATTCATCTGAAGGTATAAAAGCACATGTGCTTTTTTTATTGCATTCCAAAAGCATCCAAATATTTTTTTTCAGCAACACCAAAATGAAACAATGTCACACGGTGTTTAAAAAAAAAATAAGAAAAAAAAAAAATCACATTTCTGCACTTAGGTTACATTTTATTAAGTTCCTGTATATTTTATAATGCATCACAGTGACAGGCTCTGACTCTTGATAGTATTTAAGTTCCCAGTTGATAGCCAGTGATTTCAGTGGAAGGACTTCCACCATCTTCAGGGACTCTTGAGATAGTATGGGGATATCCACATGGATGAATATACTTTTATACACGTGTGAATAAACCTTTACAAAATTTGCACACAGCTAGGAAGAGTTACTCAGGCTTCAGAGCACACAATCTGCTGTAAGTGGAGTTATCAATGCTATTGTATACTAATTGTAATTAAATAACCTAAAGTAATGTTTAACTGGTAAAAAAATGAAAAAAAATCAGTGATCATTTTTCAAAGAGAAGTTTTAAAGGTTCTCTAGAAATTTGTAATTATTCTAAAAGATTCCCCTGCTTTAAAAAAAAAAAATCAGCATTCAAATGCATTGATGGAGTTTTCCCCTATACAGCATGCACTTGAATTCACACAGGGGTTTTTTTCATTGGCAATTGCCCTTTTCAATTATCAAATACATAACACCATTCAGAAAGACACCAATCAATCAGCTCACCATGGGCTCTCTCCCCTCTCCCTGTGACTGATAAATCCCCTTACATGATACTTTTCAGACACTGAACGACCCAGTCATCTCGGGATATTTATATCAGCTCTGATGATGTGATCAAGTTGCTGACAGCTTGCTTGTGTTAAACAGACTTCAATTTCAGCCTCAGCTCAGCTTTGAGTCTGCTGGTGTAGCCTCTGCTCCCAGCCTTTAAGAACACTGCAGGTGCCATTTAAATATTAACAAACCTTCAGTGAGAACCAAGTGTTGGTGCCATCTCTTTCACATCTACTTTCTTCATGGCATGTGTTTCCAGCTTTACTCAGGGAGTTCAATGTGTCTGGCAAGGGAGCTCCTGCTATTTTTTTCTGTCAGTTGTTTTATTCCATCTCTTTCATCCTCTGTGACATGCAGGTTAGTTCATACCTCTAGAGCAGGATTTTCCTCGTTAGTCATATACAATACCCAGCACAGCTACAAATGAATGCTCTGGGGGGGTGGAATTTCTAACCTTACCCTACTCCTTATAAACACTTGGGTTGCAATTCTAAAATCTATTCCCTTAAATTTTTTCACACAGAACCAGACATGTCGCAGGGGCATTCGGAAATATTTATAAGTTATTCCAAAGAGACAAAAAAAGAAGAAAAAAAAAAAAGCTGAAACCATCCCAAATGTTCCCATGCGTGTTTGAGTCTAGTCAAAATTCTTAAGATTCTCCCAGAAAAGTGTTCTACCAATTCAGGGTCATGGTCTTTGGCCTCTGCATTGCCCCAAGCATATTTACCAGTATTATAAGACCTGTCATTCATCTCTTTAGATCTCTGACAGTAAAAAAAATGTTTAGCTATTTTATCTATTTAGACAATAACTTGATGCAGAAATGAGCACTCCCAAGCCTGTGTGTCAGCTACAGAACATCCGTGCTTTTGTGGTGATGGTTCTGTGACATTTTTAATATACAAAGAAAAACTTCCAACTTTTTCAGCAAAGATATTTTAAATGCATCATACAATTATAGTGAATGCAACATCTTAAATGGCCCTGGCACAAGAGGAAATCTGTTCACGGTATGTAACAAGACAATATATTTCATCATACAAATAATTTTTTGGTATTCTAAATTGACCAGAGAATCAGAAGTTGCACCAAAAATAAATTTTGGAGGCAGTAACTTTTTCAGTTTTGTGTGTGGCGTTTTAATATTTTAAGTCAGTGATCATTTTTGGTCTCTTTTAAGCACTACAACACAAATAACCAATATACTGATACAGCACTTATAAAATACCAGTCGTGCCCAAGGCCCAACTCTTTCTCCAGACAAACAGCAATTAGTTTGGTCTCTTGACTGGATGCTCAGTTTCCCTGGTGAAGATGAGCGCACTGAGAACACTGGTTCACTGCTCCAGCTTTAAGGCTCTCTTGTATGTGTTGTAACTACAGTATGTGTGAGAGACACAGAAGGAAGGATAATAGGAATGTACATGAATTAACTGCACTGAATTGAATTACTTTAGTCTATAAGCCCACACACAATTCTTATCAGCTGCATTTATTCTTACAACTGCAAAGAACTGTGCATCCAAGTCCGTAAGTGACCCTCTTTATTTAAAGCCATTCACCTTTTCTTTCTCTTGGATTTTTAGTCCTGAGGCCCTAAGCCTGCCAACATAAAGCTGACTTGGAAACCTATGAGTTGTTCCCTGGATCAAAGACAAACCCCTTTTCCTGAAGGACAGAACAAAGACGACAAACAGAAATTATGGAGACAAGCTTTTTGCCCTCTACTTTATCACCACCAAGAGAACTCTGCCTGTACGTCAAGATCACGAGGTAGGAAAATTATCAAGATCTTGAGTGTTTCTTTTCTGAACACATCCACTGGATCCTGCCACCAACCTCCTCAGAGCAGCAAAGTACAGGAAGGTTATTCCAGGGCTAGACAAGAAATTAAGTTCATTTACTCTTATCTGGAAGTAACCTTATTCCCCCCAGGACAGGCTAAACCAGCCTCCGGGATTTAGTCATGGACAACAGTGGGAGATTGCATATGGTGGCTCCTTATTCCAAACCCAGCTGCAGAACTTCCCTTGGCTTCTTACCCTGGCCACCTTTAAGTGCTGCAACCCTCAGAGCAGCAGAAACATCACTTAGAAACTCTGCAGCCGGTTGACCAAACAAAACCACGCCTGCCATGCAAGTCCACGCACTCACACACCCCTGTTTGGCATTGAGGTATTTCTGCAGCAGAAAGATGAACAAGGAAGAAGGGGGGTCTACAGTTTTGTCATTGCTTGAAGGCTTGAGAGGATAAGGAGCCATCAGCTACAGGATTATGGGGCCCTAAGAAACGGTGGGAAAGAGAAGGGGGTTATTATAGTTCTAGCAGGGAGAATAGGTATCAGGTACAATTTAAAAACATAAAAGCAAGATGGGCCACAAAAAGAAAGCTTTCAAGCATTAATGAACTGCTACAGATGATGCAATCTTCATCTGAAGTTAAAATGTGCAAAAATTGGGCGAAATTAGTGAATAGCAACAAATATACAACAGACAATTAACACAAATAAAAAAAAAAAAGAGAAACAGAAGGAAAAGCTGAAAATTGAAAGCAAAATTTTAAAAGAAGATGCAAGTAAAATGGCCTTCCAAACTAGTCCTCTGCCATTTTCCAAGTATTTGTAAATTATATGAGTTAAACTGTGACACTCCAGGGCATAGAGAAGACTAATTTTCATCCCATACATTCTTCTTAAGCAAATTACCCACTTCTCCTCAAAATATTTTAACAGAGCATCTTTTCTTTTTTTGTTTTTTTTAATCTGATCTATCCTTATAACACTTAAAAGGTGTGTGTAAATCACTGCATACATACTGAACCATAAATAATGGGAAAGAGGGATCAGTTCACCTCCTGTGAGCAGGCAGAGCCACATTAATGCAGCAGAGAGGGGGACATGCCATCGCATCTCAGCTAAACTGTTATGCAATAGCTGGGATGATGCAAGATCAGGCTTGAAAGTGGGAGCTGGGCTTCCTAGTCCCCATCCTGAGAGCTGCAGAGCATTGCAGAGGTATCTGGTGAATCTCCGGGGATAAGGTTCAAGCCTTGTCACTACAAATCACCCTCTGCCAAGCAATTTGTGCGGCAGCTTATAACAGCAGTTAAACAAAGGAGTCATGGGGCCATCCTCCGGACTGAGGGCAAGGCGGTTGCTACTGGGGAGAGGAGGCTGGGAGATAAAAGCAAAGCAAACATGCCAAAGTTAATAGGGCAGAAAAGGCTCAACCTTCCTCCAATCCCGGCTGCGTGGCAGGAAAAGACAGAGCGTAGGCTACGGAGGGGTAAATAGGCGAGGGCATCGGCACGAACCGGTCCCGCTGACACCCCTCAGCCTGCTTCAGTGCTCGCCCAAACAGGTGGGATTTCCAGCCTCTCTCTGGAGGTAGGATGCTTGTGTTCGTGCCCTTAGACCCTGTGGGGAAGAGACTTTCTACAGACTTAACAAAGCAACGGAGGGAAAGCTGTATTTATAGCAAGAAATGGAAAGTATTTATCACAGGTCAGATTGCTTTCTGCTGTCATGATGTAATCGTCGTCGGTATTATGCAAGAAAAGATTTTTGTCTTAAGGTCTTTAAAATGAAATCTTAGAAGCTGCTAAAAAAAAATATCGTGGAAAGAATTAAAAATATGATGTTTTGGAGAATGTTAGCCTGTTACTCCTGGGATATTCGTAATTGCTCTGGGTGTTTTCCAAAGTGCAGAATACAGAGCACTCAGGACAGGTTTTTTGGTAACTCAGAATCAAATTGTGATTCCAAAAAATGAAGGGATTTACTCGAGATGCTTTCACTGTAATAGACAAAAATACTCAAACTTTATATATCACGCTGGCTGCATTGCCAGTCTTTTTGCTCTTTCCCTCCCCTAAAAGACTGCATACAGAGAAATGGCTCATTCCTGGCAAACAGAGAGCTCTTCCAAAAAAGATTTCATAGTAGTCCCTGTGAATCACCAGGCATACTTGGATGAAGCCAAGTATCCACATACTTCGAAAGGCATTTTACCAAGTATGTGAAGATTAAGACAACTTAGCCACTTGGACCCACTAGCCACCTTAATAAAGACTTTGACCTACAGACCTTAGAGACCAACTCCAATGACTCCTCGGAAGAAACACCCGGCATCCTGGGTGGGCTGGTGCAGCCTGTACCATACCCGCAGTGCCAACTGCTGCACTCAGGTACCCAACCAGGTTTAAAGCTCTCTGTGACACCTCTGATGGCAGCTCAGATGTGCCTGGTGCCAAGATAGGAAATGAACACCATAACATTCCCTATAGCATCTCTATAAACCTATAGAGACATATGAGAACACAGCAGGTACTGGAAGTACCTCCAGGAACTACAGAACTTTTGGTCTCCACCAGGGGTACAGTGGACATCACAGCAAAGAAGTCAAGTGCAGAAGAGACACATCAGGGTGGTGGTCTGAGTCGTACTAATTCCTAAAGATATTCCATAAATGTGGAGTTGGTGCATATTGGTAGGTGCTGCATCTTCATACTCCAAAGCATGGCTACATTTATAGGTCGTAGGCAAGAGCTTTCCTGTGATCACCGGGTATCAGGTTGGAAGAGGAGGAGCTTGGGGCCTGAGAATAAGGTGTTTGGGGTTCCCCCACCCTTAATCTTCCAGGATTTCCTTGTGTGTGAAAAGTTCTCTCTAAGCCTGATGGAGTGAAATGAGCTTGGGGCTTAAGGAAGTGACTTTATGTTATAAAGAAGTTAGGAATTAAATGTGGAGGTTCCTGGCCTAAGCAACACGTATGCACTGTTAAGGGCATTTTTTAAAGGGTATTTTTACTGAATAGTGGACTGAGGTTGCTAACAAAGGAGCTGCAAAGCCTTTTCCTACCCTTCACCTGAATATAAATAGCTGAAACACAGGGATCTGGAGTACGGGGCAGGAGGCTTCCCTCTGAAAACGGGATGCAACGGGAGAGGCAGAGGCACCCTTCCCTTGCTTACAGGGGGATTTATCAAGTTGGGTTACTGCAGGCTTTATCAGCATGGTGCAGTCAATGGTGCTAATTTTCTTTAGGAAAAAGAAAACTTCTGGGTACGTTTCTTAAAGTGTTTAAGAACTGAGGGATACAATTTCAAAGTCATTAATAAGAAACATCAGGAATTTTGGCAGTCTCTTAGACCTCGATACAATAAATTAGACAACTGCACTGAACATTTCTCTTTACCATCGTCATTTTTAAAAACTGGTTTAAAATAAGGATGAGAAATTGAAATACCAGAGTAAAAATTCTAACCTTGTTCAATGATTTTACACGAAACCTTTCACTTCTTGTATTAACACTGAATAGTTCAGATCCTATGATTATCTTGATTCAACCACTTCATTTCTACTTGCAAAAAAAAAAAATAAAATAAGATTGCAAGGCATATAAATATCACATACACAATTGGCTAAACTGTGATGCACAAGATGTTGAAACAGGAGCTACAATAGTTCAAGCGTGTCAAAAAGAAACATTTTCCAGCAAATTTTGTCACAAGGGACAAGCTCTGATAAAATATTTATATTTCAGCAGCTGTTTTTTAGGTAGGCAATGTACACTGAAGTTCTAGTATTTATTGCTGTACCATAGTACTGGAAATGCTGTTTTTACAAAAATCAAGTCAAAAAGACAACACAAGCCTTGCAAGGAACTGGAGATTCTTACACATTTTGCTTTTGCTGTTACATATTGTGCCATAAACATTGCATGTTCTGATAAAAATAGCCAATAAAATACTAAAGACACTTAAATTATGCATTAAAAATACAATAAATATTCAAACGTAACAAAAAGTGAACGCATGCTGTAAAGTTTTAGCCAAAGTAACCCTTGTTCCTGGTCTACAAATGGCTTATACTACCCAGATACTTTTGAGCCTCACTTAAGTTTATAAATAATTCAAAAAGTTTCTTTGTGGGTCAAGTAATTCATTTGATTAATACTACCATCACTCAACACTGTCCAAATTGCTTAATATTAAACTAGATGTGCTATCCAAAAGCCACTAGTGAACTATACTGTTCCCAGGGTGGATTTAGTACCAATTCAAGGAAACCCAGGGAAGTTCTAAGGCTAGAACACCACCCTTCTCAACAAGCAGCCCTAATTTCAATTATTTATCTTAGTACTGCTGTGATAGAGACAAAAATCTATAGGGTCCATCATTTGTATGCCACATTTAACACTCATCATTTGGAAAACTTTACACTGAACCTGTCAGCACATGACAACAGCAATCACATACCTGCAGTGCTATTTTCCAAGGCTTCTTGCCCCCACCTTTGACTTTTCTTGCCTATATGCCTTTCTGGTAGCAAGAGGCTGTTATATGACATATGAAAAAAGATTCAGAAATGGAAAATAATCTTTGGGTGTATGTATAGAAGTCTAAAGGCCAGGCTCTGAGGACACAGTTAACATTGAGTTCAGCAGGTGCTGAGAGTGAGACACAAAGAGACACATCAACCCCACAATACTAGGGCTTCTCTGCAGGTAAACTGCTGTAGAAGAGAGTTTTGAAGCAAAAAAAAAAAAAAAAAAATTTTTGTTTCTCCACGACAGAAGCTATTCATTTTAACAGAACTAAAACCTCAGGCCCCAGCACATGAAGTGTTGTTTACAAAGATTTCACTCAGTGTTGCACTTCAGAAGGGCCTTACAAGATAAAAAAGCAAAAAAGAAGAATTCTTTCATAGAACAAACAAACATGCTCATTTCTTTTTTTTTTCCTTTTCCTTTTGCACTGAAACAAAGTTTTTATCCTAATTTAATTAACATGTTACCTTGAGGCAACAGAGCAGTTCAGAAAAAGGTAGAAGGAAATTAAAAGGGCAATAGAGCAATCTTACTGAATATTTCTCTAAAGGAAAAACATTAAGGGACTCTGACAAAAATTTATCCTTTAAGGAGAGATGAAAGAATTCATTCAAGCTGGTTAAATATTTGTTTATTTCATGTAACTAAAAATGAGGCCTAATCTGAAGACAATCATTCCTTTTACCACATAGTTTATCAGCAACGTTTAAAACAATAAATATTAATATATAGATGCTTTTTTTTGCTATATAGAAGCTCTTCCTAGAAAAGAGAGGAAGGTATATTTTCATAGAGATGCACACAAGCTGTATTTAATGTCTTAACTTCAGGGTTTTGCTCTGTATCTCATAACACAGCAGTGCTGAGTCCCTGTTGCTTGTTTCCTGCTGTAGAAGCCCCAGTGCTGATGCTTCCCAGCACCCTTCTTTCTGAGCAGTCTCACGCTCGGACCAGGACTTTGAATCCCCAGACGTGGAAGTGCCCTGACCCAGGGATTAGTTTGGGGCCATTATGAAGAGATGAAATATAGACACGCACGGCATCTCAGAACCCATCCGTGGCATTAATCTGTTTTCTCTGCCTATTTATCCTCACTTGGGTTGAGCAACAAAACACCCAGACAAAGCAAACATGGATCTGCTGTTGTTACTCATCCAGCACCGATTGCTGCTGTCCTGTTCCAGCTGCACCTAAATATTTGGTTTAAGTAGCAGCAAGGGATGTAACAAAAAGCAGATGTAGACGCTGCCACCTTTTGGTGACAGCCAATTGGGTTATCACAGATTCCCCTAAACCCACTGGTGCTGCACCTGTCTCCCAGAAGGGTTCAGGCACACAGAGACACCCTTCAGCTCCTGGGGTTTCTCAAAGCTTGTTTTCTAGGCTTTCAAAACACAAATATTTCTAAATGCCACTCCTTCTAAAGCTATCGTCTGGTGGCAGGGGCTGCCGCAGTGGTTTGGACTCCTTCCTGAGGAGCAAAGAGAATGGCTGCAGCACAAGGCTGGCCCAACAGCTTCTTTCAAGGTCTTGGTACAAAGGAAAGTTAAATTATTTACTCCTCAGCACTAACTTTTAAGAACAACCTTGGTATGGTTTTTTTCTCCTAAGGGTTTGCCCAAGGTGACCCAAGAGGAGAGAGCAGAGATATCCCTTAGGTAGCAGAAAGCCATGTGGAGGGACAGTTCCACCTTTGTGAACTGGAAAGCCTCCTGCCATCCCCACCCATCCTGGGCACGAAGGCCAGGCTGGGCAGCAGAGCTCGCAGGAGGCAGCTGGCAGAGAGCACAGCCTGGCTGGGGGGAGCTTTGCAGCAAGCCCCTGCTAGGCTACCAGCATCCTCAGCATCCTCGGAAGGAGGAGGACCCCAGCATCCTCGGAAGGAGGAG
>JANVCC010000059.1:6207941-6298353 GCA_025345505.1 Todiramphus chloris collaris | reverse complement strand
CAGCATCCTCGGAAGGAGGAGGACCCCAGCATCCTCGGAAGGAGGAGGACCCCAGCATCCTCGGAAGTCTCTGCTGGGCACCTCACTCTTACTTGCCTCAGCTGGGACACTGTGGCAGGGGCAATACCGGTGCCAGAGCCACCCATGGGGTCTCATGCAGTGCCTCCCGCAAGGCGCTGGAGCTCAGCGTTCCAAAGATCGATGGAGAAAGGGAGGAGAGAAGGATGGGAGGAAGGTGGCACTCCAGCATTTGGAGCAGCAACACGCTAGCTAAGAGGCCATCCATTTTCCTGGGGGGTATCCGGTGTCCTGCTGTCAACAGCAGGCAACAAAAAGGAGCGTGCTGCTCCTTTCCAGGGCACCAGCAAAGTTGCCCTCTGCCACACGTGCCCTCGAGGCCCCAACAGGTAATTCAACCCTTGTTGAGCGTGTCCCCGGAGCAGGGATCACCTCCTGCTCCTCAGCGCCTGGCCTGGAGCAGGCTGGGGCACACCAGGACTTCCCTGCCTGGACATCAACGGGTGTGCTTCTGGGTGGGTCAAGCAGAGCTGTCATTCAGCCACCACAGACAGGCAAACACAAAACAGAAACAAAACCAAACCAACAACCAAAAAAAACCCTCAAAAACCAACAACAAAACAAAAAAAAAATTACAACTCAAACTTCCCAAGTTTCACTAAAAGCTTACATTGACCTGAAAAATTAAACCAAGCAGCTTAACCCTCTCCAGGGAAAAAAGAGAAATAAATCCAGACAGCTTTCTGAAAGCATCTTGCATATACACAGCATTTCTTTACCAGTTTTGCTCCTTGACATGGGCACAACAAGAAGAACCTGAGGTAAGCCCTCATTTACCAGAAGAATAAACCAGAATAACAGAAGAGGGCACAAATAGAGGGTCCCCCAGCCCAGTTCCCAGGCCGGTAGCACAATACCTCTGTGATAACACATCACCTTTGCTCCCCAATGGCTGATACTTTGTCTCCTTTTCCAAGCTCTCTTTGCTAACAGACAATCCTGTCTGAAGGCTTTGAACTCTAATCATTACATTTGTAGGTGGTGATAGACTGCCACTGCTGCCCTACCCAGCATCAGCCCTGTTGAACATGAAGCTGTGCTACTGCAAACAGCCAAGAATTTCGACAATAGGTTTTAAATTCTACTTTGAAAAATAGGGGCTTGAGGCTTTAACTACAATTTCTCACCCATGTTTAATTATACTTTTTTTTAGACATAATATTTCTTCGTAATCCTGGTGAATTAATTACAAAGAGAGGATATCTAGTGCTAATGTTTAGTTTATTTTAAACTTGAGGATGCTGTTTGTAAGCAGATACATTTAGGAGATAATATTTTTAAGTGTAATAGGTAAACTGTTTCACTCAATAAAATACATTTAAACATGTATTTTGTTAAATTATTAGAGGTGTATCTTGAATTTCTGAGCTCAAAGTCTAACGTGAATCCCACACACAACCATGTAGAGATGATTTTTGTACATTTTACAGGTTCTTATGCATTAGCATCCATGACATGGTACCACACAGGAGTATATGCACCTTTCATGCTTCTCTGAAGAGTGCTCATTTGCTTTCTACTAAAGGAAAAAAAAGTGGTGGGGGAATTTAAACAGTAAAAACCTTCATGTTTCCTCAGTCTCTATCCATAATTTTTCCACCCTTCACACTCTCAGGGAATGCACAGGACAGTTTAAGGTTAGCCAAGAACAAGTGTACAAGCTTACCAAAGAATTGGGCATGTGTGTAGCATCTGAAAATAGGGTTGTGGCAAAAACAAGCAGCAACTCCCTGCAAGCTGCTTTAGCACAGGGATTGCAATTACTAAATTCTTAAAAGAGGCATTAAGTGTTTTCTAAGAAAAAACAAAACAAAAAACAGCCCAAAAAACACCAAAACAAAACCCAAAACAAAACGAAAAAGAAAGAAAACCAAACCCCAGCTTTCTCATGCCTTGCTAACCATTGGGAGCAGCTGGAACTTGGGCACTGGAGACCAGACAAGCAGTGCCTCCACACCATGCCACCATCAGAAGGAAAGGCACAAGTGTCTGGAAAACCATGCAAAACAACTGTATCACCCACTGGGAATGGCGTGGGGCTCGTCTCTGTCAGCAGCAGGTGCCAGTCTAACCTGCTAACACCAGCCCAGTTATACTTACATATTGGTTTGTGAAACTCTACAAAGACAGCTGAACTTTGCTTCCACTCTGGTCCTTTTCTTACCCCTCCTTGACCATATATCTCACCCGCCCATCCCTGCTGGCATACTAGATCACACAGATGGTCTAGCCACCTCTTGCACTGCATCCCTTTAGCCAAATCAGTCAGAATCTCCCCAGTTATAAGGCTTTAGTCACAAGTCTGTGACCACACAGTAGCATGATGAGCCAGCTTCTGAAGCCACAGCAAGCCAGGGTCCCCAGACTGGAGAAGCCAGGACTCCTTCCTGGTGAGCAAGCTGGCCAGCTCTGTCATGTGCTGCCAGAGCTCCTGTATTTCAACAGTGATTTCCCTTTGCAAATTTTATGCTGGAAACTTAACACTGGTAAAAGGCTCACTGCTAGTAGCAGTGGAATTAATTTTATGGTATGAACTGATAATAGGTTTAATTATTGCATAACAGTCAGTCACATCACCATCACACTGACTACTCCTCCTTTGGACTGAAAATCTGACCACAGAAGTGAATACTCCTAAGAACCTGAAGTAGTCCAGGTTTTCAGCTTTGGGGCATCTCTAACAGGAGAAACACCTTTCTCCTTCTGTAGGCAAGCAAGGACGACTGCAAAATTCACACCCCGGGTTCTTCCAGGAGCAACCTCCCACGTGTAAGAAAGATGGCTGGAAGTTGTTCTCCGAAGCCTTTGCTATATTCCTGCTGCATCAAATCCTCTGGTAATGGGAAGTGGCAGAAGGCTACTGACATTGAAGGTTTACCCCTGCCAGGCTTATTGCTTTTGTAAGAAGGTTTTTCCAGGTATGGCTCCAGCTGCAATAAGCTGATGCACCAATATTGGCCAATATCCTCTCAAAAACAGAGTGGCTACTGTAACATCATGTTAACTCAGCCCTTTTTGTAACTCGCTCCCTTAGAAAACACTGCCCTGAATTTAAACACACTGTGTTTTAGCATAGAACAAAGTTACAACTCATAAAAGAATTTCTGACTTTATAAACCTACTCAAAGCCTTTTACTGAAGAGGGAATTCTTTGTTTCTGTGAAATTGATAGTTTTAATGAATATATTCCTGCTATAATATGACATCTCATTTTTCTCTCTCATAAATACTTGTCAGGTTTATGATTTTTCACTCATTGGCCAGGAATTGTGTTGCACAAGCTCAGATTGTGGGCGCTCATACCAAGTTTAATTTCACTCACAAGTAGAGTTGACAAAAGATCACAGCCACTAAGCCCTGGAATTACCCTAGATATTGCCCTCTGTGCTCTGCAAATGAAATCCTACAGAAGACCCTTTGGAAAAGAAGAACACGATGGTTAACACTCAGAAATCCATTTTGCACAGGGCAGCATCAGTACACAGAGCAGCACTGAATGACAGGCAGATCTGCCAGCTCCTGGATGAGAAAAGTCAGATGCTCAGCGTCGCTCTCTCGCCGGCCAGCCGTCTCGGGATGTTCCTCTCCCACTTTCTCTTGCTTCTCTCTCATGCCCTTGATTGACTACCAGGTCAGACAAGAAATTAAGACCAGTGAAATCAGACCCAGACCGCACCTGTCCCCAGCACAGCCAGAAGGGAACTGAAATAAAGCACTTATGAAACTGCTGTGATCGTAACCTTCAGAAAAACCCAACTCCCCCCACTGTTTGCTCTCACACACCAGGGCACTACCATCAGGAGCTGGGCAAGAAGGCCCAGCAAGCTATTTCTAATGAAATGTTGTCACTTTGGGATAGGCTAAAGCAGTTCACGGAGTGAAGGGCTGTTTTTAGCAACAAAGCTTCTGAAAATAGACATGACACTACTATTCAGTTCATCGGGTTATGACTCAGTAATAGAGGGATCACTTTACTGCTATTTAATTTGATTCTGGAAGGGGGAAAGATATTGCTCTTATGAACTGAGGGCTACTTATCTACAGCAGCAATTGTCATGCCAAATGTTTATTCTGGCCAACCATGTTTTTCTTGTAAGTTATGGAGAATACAGGGATCTAAAGATTCGGCTACAGGGGTTACATTGCAGGTCCTGGTCCTAAATACATACATATGTATAAAACCACACAGTTCCATACACTCAGCACTACAGTCATGCTTTTGTTAGCAGTATGCTTCAGGAGCAGCCTGGTTTAACTGATGCAGACACAGCAGCAAGCAGACAACTCCTACAGCTGAAGCACAGCTAACTCTGAACCTTAGCAGATTATTGAACAAAGAGAGAGATCCTGGCTCCAGAAAGAGCAGCAGGGCCACTCCAGAGAAAGCACAACCAGATCATGATGGTCTTTAAACCCAAAGAGGTGCAGGAGAACAGCAGCCTCACTGCAACCCCAGGCAGGAAACCAGCCCACAACCCCATCCTCAAACCCCATGACAGAGACAGAAGAGGGGAGAGGGACAAGAGATTGGACAAGCAACAAGGCAAACATCCCACTCGAGATGCTGCTCCGGTACCCCAGCAAGGGCCCCATGGGCTCTCCGAAACAGATGATGCAAATCCCTCTGGCCCACTCTGTTGAATATAAATCTGCCCTTGGAAATGAAAGAAAGCAAATGCCAAGAGTATGGGTCAAAACCAGGAGCACCTGAAAGATGCTCACTGTTCCCCAGGACCCAAAAACCTGGAAATATAAGTGCAATTCAAGAAAGTGGAAGGGGCAACTTGCAGAAGTTAACTTTATATGAGTAGGCAAAGCTAGAAACAATACTTCAGTATTTCAAAATGTATGAAAGCACCAGGCATTTGTAGTATTTATGTATTATAGAAAAGTATTCTCAGCACAAATGATGTCACTATTTACACATTGTAAATAGTCAAGGCTGCTGATTTCCCTGGTGATGACCACAATAAATGAGTTGCTAAAATACATGGAAAACAAAAAGTGAAGCTCAAAAGTATGGGCACTGCTGATGCAGAAGTACATCTCTGAAAATGCTTACAAATAGCCTTCCCTGATGAAAAATAAGCAGATGCATCTACTGTAGGTACCATAAATTAATGTGGATACTCCTACTTTATTAATTTGACTGTTGTCTTTTTATGCTCACAGACTTCATCCCAAGTTCACTTCATTCAAAATTTGACATGACACAATTTAACCTTTTATTGGTCATAATTTACTTCTCCTTCAAAGAGCCTGACTTGAATCATACTTATTTACCACTCTTTGGAATGGCATCAAAATGGGACTCCCTGTAAGCATACAAATTCAGAGGGCTTGAGGAAAAATATCTTCAATTATTAATCAGCTGAGCACAAAGGAAGAACCAACAGATTCCTTTCCATAGGACACACAAGCTGCATCATGAAAATGTTCTGCATTTTAACAGCACGTTCTGGAAAGGAGATGACAGATCTTCAGGCTGAGACCACACAGTTCTAACTACAGGTTTACAGCTCTTGCAGTAGGTTCAGGGCTGCTAAATTAGTTCTCCAGGTCTATTTGTTGCAGAGGACAGCATCTCAGAAGAGAAAAATAATAATAATAATTTGAGTCCCACCCTGTCTAGAATCAGGACATAGTGGATGGAGCAGCAAACACCAGGGAAGGTGTCTTATCAAGGTAGCTCCTGATCCAAAGACCAAAATGTTTTCTGTAGTACAACTACACTTTCTTTTGAAAAAGAAGCAGGAATTGAGTCCTCCCTTTGAAAGGAGTTGTTCAAGCCAAGGTGGCAGCAAATCCCCTTTGTAAAACCCTAATGAGCCAAGCACTAACAGAAACAAACTCATACTACAAAAAAAACACAGAACATGGAAAAGATAATATCTTTCATATAGGAGTCTAGGTTTCCCAAATTCAAACTCTCTTCATAAGCCCAAATATTTGCAGCTTCAGAAAGAAATGAATTTATTAACTACTCCTCCCCCTTGGAGAGAAATATTGTCAGATGTGCAACAAATGCTACACTTCAAAGAAAGAACATGATGCAAAATATTCTATTCTGAAAGGAAAAAAAAAAGAAAAAACCTCTGAATAAATGTAACATTTGATTATGTAGCAGTCTGTTTATGGTTTGTCTGGTTTACAACCATAACGTAACCCCTTTGCTTATTAAGTTGTCAGAGGAACACAGATTAGCACATAGATTAACAAGAAAAACATACTACCTTTCTAAAAGAATTACCCATTTCAATTAATCACTCAAGTGTGAATTAAGTCACAGGGCATCTGCAAAGAATTTTCACATACTTTCCTTTGGCTGCATGTGCAGTCACACACATTAACATACACACTGGAAGATCACCATCGATTTGACTCTTCCGCTGAGTAAAAAGTATTCAGTGTTCTGTTAGGATGCAAATAAAACACAGAGTACTTTGAGTTTCCACAGAGGCCAACAGGGAACCATCAACAGAACAAGTGAAAATAGCTGCATAGATAGGAAAGAGTGGAACAGAATTGCACAGTTAGATCTGGCTCAGATATGTAGTGCTGCTACTCAAAGGTTTTTAGTGGAAAATAAAACACTGACAGACATAAAGGCAGTTCCATTGCAGATCATTTGTTCCTGCTTATAGGCAACAGTTATGATACGCTATATATTCAGATCCTTCATTAGCTTGGCTGTATATTGTACCACTGGATCAATACACGTTATGCTGTCAACACCTTCCATTAAAAAGCTGTAGATAAGGAGAAAGAACACGACGCCGTGATGCCTCTGCCCTGACTCAAAAACCTAGTTCAGGGTTGAGCAAATTCCTATTAGACCAAAATCATGATGTCACCTCACTAATCCACTGCAATTTGCTATTCTCTAGCATTGTAAGGCACTCTGGAAATGCAAAGTATTTTAAATACATTTGTGGCTGCTTGGTACTTCACAGACAGGCTCTGGAAACCTCCTCTTGCAACATATGTCCCTGGCACCTAACTATAGACAACATCCAGCTGTTAACTGCATGAACCTCTGCCCTTCGCATCCTACCCAGCAGAGGACAGGGTGGGTGCAAGCCCCACAGCCAGTGGGGACACTGAAGCAGGCTGCTCACCACCCTCCAGGAAAAAACCTGGAGGAAGAACCTACAGAAAAAAAGGATTTTAGTTGTAACTTTTCTTTTTTTCCCCGTTTCTTTTCAGTCCAGAACAATAACGAGAAGCAAAGTGAAAGAAGAAATATTAGGTAGACTTTTCATATTAAGGGGAATGCTCTGCACCTCAGATCATCCACTCTGTATTAGGCTCTCCATCCTTATCCTTGTGTGAAGGTACATTAAGAAAAACTGAACTGTGTAAACAAGTTTTTATTTCACACTGAGATTTTGGTGAGATCAGCAAACAGCAGAGAAAGGTTGGTGGATGCACGTAGGACTGTATTCCAAGTTGTCTCTGACCATATAAATAAAATGCACATAGCTCAAGTTGTAAGAACCTGTGCAGCCTGTGAGATCAACTCTTATTTCAATGTTCATCAGTGATGGGACAGTACTGCTTACCATGAAATAAGATAAGCATTTAGAAGAACAAATAATCCCAGGCTTGTCTTCAGGTTCAGAATAAATTGCAGATTTTCTACAATTTAAGAAAAAAACTCCAAAACACGGGGATTTAAAACCAAAAGACTACGTAATTGTTTATGGGTAGTGCATGACTACATCTGGAAAAGCAAATTCTATTTTACAAGGCAAGAGCATGGAGCAATACCTGCAAAGGAGCTCAATTTAAATAAGACCATTCCGATCAAACCCAAATAAAATACAGGCCAAAATGTTTTACTGTGTGCAGCTTTGTGCACCATGCTATTTACCAGCCTTTGACTGCTCCTACAGGGCAAGGCCTAACATAGGCTCAGGTCTTTGTAGGACTGCAGTAGTTTCTTCTCTAGCTGCACCAGACATAAGTTATGACCATAAAGTTCATATAAAAGAAAGTATTTCTTATTACTCTAGTTGTGTACAGAATTGCATGTTTCTTTAAAAAAAAAAATCACTTGACAGTTTCAAACATCTCCATAACCTGACTGCCCTACAGTCAACCATGAGATCTGGTTTGCATTTGAAATAAGAAAAAGGTGGGGGGAGGGAATAGGACAGGAGGGAGAGATAAATCCTGTATTTTTCTTTATATTTTACAAATTTTATTACTTCGGTCAAAAAATGTGACTGAAGCAATAAAATGTTACTGTTGCTCAGTGTAATGGTATGTGTTTGAAATACAACCCATTTGCTCTTCATTCACTTCATCAGAGTTTTGGCAACCCCTAAAGGCTTCAAGTATGTGCGTAGAATATTCCTTATACTATCATATCCATTTCTCCATTTACCATTTCTTAATGAGCTATTTTTAACGCTTGCTCACTGATCGATTTTTCTATTTATGGCTATGTGCCTTCCTCCGTCTAAAAACATTTAATGAGATTTGTTTATGAAACCCTTTTGCAATGCTTTGAATGCTGGCAGCAGCTACAAGAGGGAGATCAGAGACTGTAGGTGCAGCTCTTCTTCCAAATCCCCATCCTGACTACAGACCAGGGGTCGCTGCCAACTCCCATGAAATACGGGCGACTGTGCAATCCCAGCAATTATGCAGATGACAGGACACAACTTGAGTTTATATCATGACATTGCTCCATTGACCCTCGCTCTGACGTTCGGGACATCACCTCTAGGAGTTGTGGAAAGCAAGGGGAACGCTAAGGAAGCAACGTCGTCCAAGTTTAGTTGCATATTCAGGGACCCTGAAAAGGCAATGTGGCAAACTGATACTTAGCTACCTTGTTTGTCCCTTGTTCTGGCTCCCTCATATTTATCTAGCTGTTTATGGACACCTAAAAGCTCTGAAAGCTGTTTTCTTTGGCTCTGAACTACAGTCTATAAAATACTGCTCAGTAAGGGGATCATATCTGTGTCCTTTAATATGTAGCCAGGTGCTCTTCAGAATTGGCAGCAGTGCCTTTACTGATAGCTTTGACTGCGTTTTATGTCTTTTCCTTTACTATTACAATGCAGACTGCTCTTCAGCTATTGCTCCCTCTAAATCATGCATGATTTTGGCTTGTGGTAAAAGTAATTCAAAGATTATTTCCCCCAAGCAGTATGCCATACCTGCTAAAAGCAACGGAATAAAAAAAGCAAGGAATACAGAAATTCCCATGTAATTAAAATTAGTTAGGGTTGATCCCCCCCCCCCCCAATTTCTTAGTTACCTAAAGGGCAAGAATTATGTTTTGCCAAAGCTTGAAAGACTCCACTTCTAAAACCAGCAAAACCAGATCAGTAGAATGAACACTGCAGAGCGGTCCTACAAGACTATATTTGGGTGCAGCACTCAGTATGCCATTGCAATCTTTCTGGCACATTCTGATTCTCAGGGTACCATTAGTGTAAAGGATCAATCACTGATTTCAATATATTTTCCCTTGAAGAACAGCAATAAGGCCAAGACATAGCAATTTCCCAAAGCAAGCCCTCTCAGAAGAGCAGGGGGTAGATCTCTGCCACAAAGTTCTGCAAACACTAGAGATTTTTCACTACAGTCAATTTCAATAATTTTTTAACATTAAATTTCCTGGTCACGGACAAAGTTTGGTGATGCTCACAACTCCCATCCCCTTGCTTCCTTCTTATGAAACTGCACATTTCAATGAGACTGGAGTTATTGTGAATGAGTTACTGAAATCGTCTTGTAGACTTCGTGTTTCCCTTACTGCTTCGTACGAACAGCTCAGGGGATATCTGGGATATGTGACAGCTGTCAAGAAGGGCCCTGTTCCTGGAATGCAGCAGAGAATGCCAGCCACAGCACAAGGATCATCTCTTCATATAGCCAGGAAGGGTACACAGACCTTGGCTCAGTTCACACACGAGAGCTGACACAACAGGTTATCTATTTGCCAGAGTCACCTCGGAAAACTTGCCTACTATGACAAGGTCTCAGGAGGTCACTCATCCCATTTCAGAGGCGTTTCATAGGGCGACAGTGGCTAGGAACCACTGTAAAGGCATTTTAACTCATTTCCAACAACCTTAGAAGAAAGAATTGAGTAGGTTTTCCCAAGAATTGTCTGGAGGTTTTTCTCCCTGTAAAGTTTGGCATAGAGCAAAGATGTAGCAGTGGTGAGCAACTGAATTACTAACCAATAAAAGGTGAGTAAATTCATGAAGGTGGTGTCTAAGATCAAACACACAAAATAAGCTTTGGTGTTGTCCAAGCATAGCAGAAAATTAGAAACCCTTCCCTTTATGTTCGGGCACGTCAGTGACATGCAGCTTTCATTCCCCTGAACAAAGCCATCTAATTCCACACAACAGCACCGTGTGCAGAAGGCACCTTTTGTGGCACCGAGTAAAATCTCTGATGTGGCACATTTATGTAAATGGCAACTTACGTTCAAGAAACAGTGACAAACCTCATAGGAAATGTGGAAATAACTGATTTCACCACAATGGTCACAGTATTCCTTCCCCGTAAAATAACCTGCTCCACAAACAGTGCTGAACTGGAAAAAAGATTAAACATTTCTCAGGTATGCTCTAATTGACTGGTTATCTCCTTTGAAGTTCAGCATTTTTCTCTATTCCACCAGCACAAAGCAGAACACGGATCACTAAAACCAGTATATTGGGGAAATAACGTGGTGCATGAGAAGACCAGAATGTTATGGATGCTTGCAGCTATGTGGGGATAGATAAAAATGGCAAAACAGGTAATTTCCATGACATGTATACATGGGCACTATCCCTTGTTGACCTTGGCAATATTTCAAAGGGAAGCTTTCAAGGATTAACTGTTCAATCAATCAGATTTTATGACATACGCCAACTGGCTCTGCAAACGCGCTACAAATCAAATTGCAGGAATAACAATAAAAAAAAAAAGAATATTTAATCTAGCAGTAGCTCCTGTGCCAGAATGCACACTGAAAAGTTGCACCCTTTGGCAGGAACAACCTCCACGTTTTAGAAACTCCTCACCTGCCTCAGTCTGTAGCAAGGGTTGAATACAAACAGCTCTTGCATAGGTGTTTGGAGGTTTGTTCATATATGAAGGTGCTCTTCTGCACCCCACTCTGAGCACACTGCACCAGAGCTAATGAAAACTGACCCCCTTGCAGAGAATGAACTCCTTCCCAAGTGCGTATCTACCCTCAGTGCTCCCTTCAAGACCCAGAAGAAGGCTACATACATGGAGACAGAAAGATGATGCAGCCTGAAAGCAACCCTGTGCACAGAACAGGGTCTATTTTATTCCTAGAATAATAAAATTGCATCAATGAGCCCTAATCAGTGCTGCATGCCCCCACAGATTGCCTTTGTGTGGGCAGTCATGTTATAAACAGACAGTATTGCCCCCAGATTGCTTAGAACTGAAAAATAGTAGCCAACAGGTACAAAGAAGCCAACAACATCCCCAGACCAGGTCCTGAATAGTGACAGTTATCAGGCAGATGGAAATACAAGATAAAGAACGTGTTGTCCTACCAGTTCTTTTAGCACGTAACCGTATTATCAGGAGGAGGGGAAGAAATCAACTATCAATTCTGCTCTCCAGTATTCCCCTAGTAAGAACAGAGCCTGTCAGGACTCAACAATGTGTGCTTTATTTCACACATATGAGCCATGCAATTGATTCCAGGTGATGTTAGCTTCCTTCAGGTCAAGCAAATGCCTAAGTGCTTTGTTGAGTAAAGGCCAAAACCCACATATCCCACTGCAACACATTTGATTGGGCTCAGGACAAACAACAGTAGTCTTCTCATGCTTAGAGAATCCCACAGAATGTCTCAGTGAACCCAGTTACCAAATAGCTGTTACCAGTGGCTATCACACTTCACCTATTTCTAATGTTCTTTCTGTAAATGTAAAAGCAGATAACAGCTTATTAAAGGGGTGAAGGGAAGAAGTTTGCTAAAGAAAAAAAAAGGTAAGGAGTAAGACTTATGTCTATAATGTCCTAGCCTTCTAGGTCACAGGCCAGCTCAGAGTAAGAGCCTGGAAAAGTCTTCCTACTTGAGTCATACCAGGATACGGAGTTAATCTACCATATATAAAATATACATCAAATATGTCTGAAACAGATATCATTAATATGTGCAAATTATCCAATTTGTTTTTCTTTACCATATTAATCATCTTAATTCTAGCACTTTCTATATATATATCTTGACATAGTCAAACTTGATATCTCTCTTTGATTTGCTTCCCATTCTACTAAGGCTGCGATCACAGCCAGAAAGGCCAACAATCTGGAGTAGAAAACTATTCGAACGTGAGCAACAAGTAATGATACTCAAGCCCATAATTTGTCCTGGATGACATCTGTGAAGTCACCTTTGACTACAAAATGGCCAGTTTAGTTTAACAGCTCTGCCCTCCTATTTGCAAAAGAAAAAAAAAAGTCTTGAGGACCCTCCTACAGCCTCTGCAGCTTTCCCAAAGTTTTCTGAGGTTTTCCAGAGAAAAGAGAAAGTCAGGGTCCTTTGAAAAATGCAGCATTGATGAGGAGATTATTAGCACAGTCCAACCTTGAGAAGCAAGAGAAACTTTTTCACTATGTCACTTGTATATTTTTATGTCTACGGTTGATGTAGTCACACCAATTAAAGTTACTGCAAACCCAAAAGGATGAGATGCTGAAATATATAGGGTTATACTAAATAAAGAACCCTTAATCTGAAAGTTTGCAGCATGAGTTTGTGGTGTTAGTAGATGGAAGTGAAGAACCATAGAGTAGCTCAGGGTGGAAGGGACCTCTGGAGTCATCTGCTCCAACTCCCTTCTCCAGACATGGCCAGCAAGATAGAATTGATGAAAAGTGAACGGAAATTCAAACATGCACTGATGCTTCAACCCTTTGATACCTAGGATTAAGTGAGAAATTTACCTCTTTCTCACAGAGGAAATAAACTAACACTTCAGATTTCTTCTTGTTAGAGCAATTTTCCACTTATGCTTTACCAGACGTTGCACAGACGAGCAGCAGTGATGTAGTCTTTGGACAGAACAGGGGGGGACGGGGGTTGTGGTGGTGGTGTAATAAGTTCATTCCTCTTGTAATCCTACTTGCTTTCCAGTCTCTACAGTCCAGATACTAGGGGAGAGGGAGAAGAAAAGAGGAGAGAGAAATCAAGAATATTTCAAGCATACTCTTTGGCAAAATCTCTAGATGAAACTGATAAGCCTGAAGACTGCTGTGCATTCTCCAGCACAGTCTTTACAAAGTGAAACAACCCCACTATACTTCCAAAAATAATATTCAGAAAATAAGACTCGAGATAACAACCCGATTTCATGAAAGTCCTGATAGTTCAGACAAAACTCAAAACTGCTGCCTTGTCTTCTCACTGCTTTTCTTGTCACCTTACCAGGTCTAGAGACTCAGTTACTGGAGGGTAAAGATTAAGTTCTCATTATTACACAAGTGAAAAGAGTGTTTCTTGACATGAGAGAGTGGCAATCGTCAGATATTCACTAGTGCAAAGAACACAGCAGTTTGAGCTGTAGTTCAGCTGAGAAACTCCCTCCCTAGTCTAAGCCATCCTTTTCTCTAGGAACTCAGGCATGTTCTCATGGCTTTCCCCTTACCCCTCTTACACATACAGCCAACCTTCTGCTTCACCCCCACTACCACGACTCAGATGTTGCAGAAGCAACTCATTTTGCTCAGTCATAATTATGGTTTTCCTTATATACATGAAGAACAGGAGGCACAAAAACATGATTAGTCAAATCAACATGCTGTGAGTGAGGAAGGAAAAGTTACTTCCAGACCCTGGAGTTTCTTGAAGCATCCTTCTATGATTATTTTTCCCCTGAAGTTCTTTTAGAAAAGGAATAAACCAAAGAATATTAGAATGTTAGTTCAGAAAAGGAAGAAAAGGAGGAAAAAGGCTTGTATTTAAGCCAGCAATCCAGCCAGAGCTTGGGATAAAGCCCAAGAGGTCTGCATCTCAGCAGCCCTGTGGTTTTAAAGGATGAGAGTTAACACCCACTTGCAAAGTTCACCCAATCTGGCACTGCTAAGATGCCCATGGACAATGACAGCAGCTATCCATGCTCTATTTACTGCAGTAGATGAGTAAGGGATCTGAAGAATTTAACAGAGCAGGTGGAAAAACATAGGTGCCAAAATGATCTCTTGAGGGAGCTTTGCTTAGTTCCCTTATTTAAAAAAAAAAAAAAAAAAAAATCACAAATCTTGTGAATCACTTTTTAAACACATTAAGATGACATTAAGCATTACAAAGCTTATTTCTATTTTAAGGTGTGGTCTCATTATGATCATTTACTTCTCCTCCCCCTAAGTAAGATCAAATGCTGCCTGACAAATCTCAAAAAGAAAACCATAAACTGCAAGGTTGCTTGGTTGGGGGTTTTTTTTGCCTTTGTTTTTGGTGGTTTTTTGGGAGTTTTTTTTAGCAAAGCAAGATTCAGGGCATTTTCCTTTTGTAATGTGAACACTGTCAGCTCATTCTAAGAAGTACAGACTTAAGCCTGGCTGAAATCCTCCACTCCCAACCTCTCCTGAATGAAGACACCCATCTGGAAAATCTCAGCCTAGGCTATTTAAGCTTTGGCAGAGTTAACAGACAGTTAAAAACATGACCTTCTGACTGAAAGTGTTAAGCAACCTTAAGCACAGGTAGTATTAGCAGCCCTGCCCATCACACGTAAACACAAACAGAAGGAGATCATAATATTCTGAAGATTTTACAGAGTGGGAAGGAGATCCCCTGTCAGAGCTGTGCAAGGAGTGTGTTTAATGCCTCTTCCAGCCAATGCAATAGCATCCTTCAGTAACAGGAATAACAATAGATACTTGCACATTTTCCTACATGAGCTCTGCCAAAACAACTTGGCCCTGGCCTTCCAAATCTTCTGTCATACTCGTAATTACCCCAGCTCCGCAAAGACATATTTCTTTCCCCAAAATATGCTGAGGAAAAGGTTTACTGTGGAGATCTTCTGCCCACATATGTGTTTCATCCCCACTGGGAGACTAGCTTTGGCAGAAGCTCAGTATCTCCCCTCTTCCTTTCATCCATTTACTATTTAGCTGGCTCTTACTCCACATCAGGTGTTGCTTTGCACCAGAACATACAACTACAATAGTCACTCCTCCTCTGATCAATAAAAGAACATTCCTTCTGTGCCTTCAGAAGCCATGCTCAGCTAGTTCAGTCACAAGTCTCCCCACCAGGGAAAGGCTCTGTCTGTAAATAATGGTTCCTTCTGCCTTCTGGAGCTACGAAACTCAATCTCAGTAATAAACACACCATCCAGAAATGAGTTCTTAGGATAATGTTATTCAGTTAAGATGTATATATATATATATATATGAGATTATCACTTCTAAGAGTTGATTTGGTGTTGGTTTTTAGTTGGGGGGGCTGTTTGTTCATTTGAGAAGAGGGAGCACTGCTACTATAAAAGATCTGCATCCAGGTGGATGGTAGGAATGTGGCAGTAACCTTCACTGATCATCACAGACACACAGACAACATGTAAGTCAAGCAATGCCATGAGGAAAGACATGTCCTTCCTCACTCCCACTAGAGAGTAGGTTCAAACCAGCTGAAATTGGCTGGCAGGTATTTGCTCCCCTCAGCTGGGACACCCCAGAAGCTGTGGTGCCCTGCCAGTGCTCGGGGCAAGGACCAGCAGCAGCTGCCACACCTGCATGGGTGGCACCAGCACCCAGCTCAGCAGCTCCAGGAGCTCTGAGGAGCTGCTGGACTAGCACTGCTCTCCTGCTTCCTGGCACTGGAAACGACCTCAATAAATCCAGCAGTGACAAGGGTAATTTCAAACGTAAAGCTCAGCAGCCTGCAGTGCTGGGGTTTCCCAGGCTGTGCAGCACACCTGCCCCATCCTGCTCTAAAATCCGCATCCCCCACTTGGGCATGATGAGCAAAGTAAGCAGGTTGATCCAGATCGAGGACAGATTTACAACCAAAAGTTCATTTCAAGCCATCTCTCACTTTGGGGTGTCCCCTCCATTTCCACCAGGATGGTTCAAGTTCACGGCTCAGACGATCTCCTTGACTGCCAAGCTTGTGGGTCTGCAAACCACATCACCTGCCCTGGGGCATCAGCAGAGGTCCATGAAATCACCTCCTGCCAGGATCAACACCTCCAAGCAGCCTCGGTGCTGTTTCATGTAACCACTTCTAGGCAGTCACAAGGTCATTTGGTTGAAGAGGAAAATGTTTGGTTTGCGTTAGCTAAATTTAGTCGGCGGGTGCAAGGTATTCTTTTACTTTGCTGTTAGAAGCTTGAGAGTAGCTGGATGTTCTAAACGGAAAAATTATTAATATAATGAGGAAATATCTTCCATTCAAAAGTGGCACGTCCTCCACGTGGCACAGCACTCGGGGCTGTCCTAGATAGAATAGGGTTTTAAACACAGCAGGAGGAAGGTTCTGCTTTTAGCTTTTTTTAATTTAATATATTTTAACATATGACCATATTAGATTTTTAAGTATTGTCCAGGTAGAAGCTAGCTGGGAAACATCTCTTATGAAGAAAATATTAATAATTAACAATTATTGTATTTGCCCTTCTATCAGAAAAAAAGAACAGACCACCTTTTTTTTTCCTTCCCCAATGCTTACTCATTTTTTACTTCCTTGAAGCAATTATATAACAAACTGTACACAGAAGGGAAAGAAATGCACGCACTTAAGAGAAATAAGTAGCAAGCATTTGTTTTCTTTGCAGTATGATGATGTCACTTGACTTTGCCATCTGCAGGCCAGCTTAAAAATCACAGATTCCATAGAATAAGATGTCACCTCAGAGCCCACACAGAGCTGTCCTACCCAGGACACTGCACAGGCTGTTGTGCTGGAGAGTCACTCTCCAGGCGTGCTTGCTCAAGTCCCTGAGCTGGTTTGGGTCACAGCAAGTTTTTTTCTTCCATGACCCCCTAACAGAATGCCTTTGCCTGCAAAACATGCCAGCAGGGCTCTCAGGAAAATGGAACCAGTACCCTTATACTCATGGATATTTTATGTTGATATAAGCACAGCTTTTCATCCACGTGTGCTCCCTAGATGTACAATTATTAAGGACACAGAACAGGTCATTGCAGACAGAGTTTAACATTTAAAAAAACCTAACAACCAACTCGTTGCTTTACCCATCACAAAAACCAGAACATATGTGAGCAGCCAGGTTTCTGCTCCCGCAGCCCAGCTTCTCTTTTAAATTGTACCTTCCCTTCCTTTTGTGCAGGCAGTTTACCTCATCCTCAGCAAATCCTGATCCTTTCACCTTCCTGCTCAGCTGCTGGGAGCATACAGTGAATTCACACCTATTTCTGTCTCTTCTCTTTGGAGATTTTCTCTTCTTTCTCCAGATGGGGCTGATTTCTTTAGAGTTCAGTTCCAAGGTAGTCCCTCCCAAACGAGGGGCATGAAGAGTAAATGGTGATTTACAGGAGATATTTAACCCTATTCTGCTAAATGCTGAGGGATTACACAGATGATACTGCAGCATCATAGTTGTCAGCAGGGATTGATAACGAGCACGTGGACAGATTCCCTACAGCATAAAAGACTCAACAGGTTTTGCACATGGAAAACGAGGGGTGCTTGTTTTCACTTCCTAAACATGAAGTATGATATTCAGCCCATCTAACTTCAGAGCTCATTTCTCAGTGGATTTCATTATTCTCTTGTAGAGGTGTACAGTTTCAACGATTCGGTCCAAAATAATCCAGTACTTGGGATTAGCAGTACTGAACCTTTGAGACATAGAAAGATACTTTATTTTGAGGCCAAGTGATGCAGAAATACAAAAAGACCTGACATTTGCACTCGGGTACATTTGTACACAATGTTATTTTGACATCATTTGAAGGTTTTTGTGTAATTATGCAGCATCACAAATATAATTGCTTCCTATTTCTCTTCGTTGCCCTTACACTTCAGCCACAGATAGATGCCTGACTCTTCTCTAATTCACCAACCCACGCTGGCTTCAACAGCAACAACAAAATCAAATCAAGTCAATCTATTACCTATTACTCGATCCATTTCAGGAATTTGCATGATCTAAAGCACATCACAGATATCCCAAGCAGCAAGAGCTGTGGGAAGAAGGGAAAAAACAAACAAAAAACCAAAACACCAAACCCAAACCAACAACCAACCAACAACAAAAACACAAACTACCTGTGTGTCTCAGCCTTTCCATATAAACAGGGTATCATGCCCCAAAAAAAGAAAATAAAATGTTGCTGCAACACTGACGGGACTCCAGCATTACATCAGTAGCACTGGTTTTTACAACGTGGAAGAATCAAGCCCTGGCACATCAGTCCACTTTTATCAGCCAAGCTGCCTCCCAAGTTTCTCTCTTAGCTTAAATCTCAACCCCCAACCTCAACCCCCGCTCTTGCATTTTCAGATTTTAAAGGCGCTGGCTTCCTTACACAATCAATCCAGAATTTGACAGGACTTGGAAAGCCTTAAATGGATAATTCCACATCTGCTTCCATTTGTTGGCATTTTTTTAATTCTAATTGAAAAAATGAAAAGCTTTAAACTGGATGACAAACACGGACATCGACTATTAATATTTCCATTTGCTTGCCGTGCAAAATAGGAATTCCCATTTCCTACTTTATTTTTAGATATTGTTTGTTTATAAGCAGCCTTGTATCCTCGTCTGTGGGTTTCCAACTTGAAAAAGTCACACTGCAGATGACGTTTACACTTTGAAGCTACTCTAGGTATAACATTTTAACGTCATTTCAAAGGATGCATTATATTGACCTTTACATTCTGCCAGCAGATGTGCAAAAAACAGAACAGTAATTTTTTTTTCCCCACGTTGGTTTTTTTTTTTTAGCAAGTGTGTTAGGCTCTGTCAGAGTATTTGCTTAGGCAAAAAAAACCCAAAAAAACAACAAACCAACAAGTAAACAGCTGATACCAACTATAAAAGCAGGATGGAGCAATGGTAGAGAAGTGTTGAAATGCAGCTGCTGCTCTCATCATCTTTGAGGTTGCTGGAGGAAGCTGTAACAGACAGGCAACTTGACATATGCTCTTAAACACCAGCTTGCAGAAACGTGAACCATTGGGTTCTTGTTTTACATGTGCAAAGAGATGAATTTGCCTTTGCGAGGTTGGCAAAGCTCATCTTAAAGTATTGTATGTGCTGGGGAAGAACAACTCCAGTGGGGTAGATTCCCCAAGAATAAGCAATGGGGTGAGTGACCACGAGCCTTCTTTTCCCATGCTAGGTGTTAAGGATCCAAAATTAACCCAATCACAGAGAACTGTAATAGTAATCCATTTCTGGATGCTGAAGGCAAACAGAAATTGATGGTAGAGCAAAGTCACAATTTTTTTTCCAGTAGAACTGGTGGTCAACCCACAGCACAGTTGTCTGTGTGAGAAGATGCCAAGAGATAAAAGAACATATTTTTAAACTGAAGCAACCTGAAAAAGTATGAAGCCCAATATACATACACTGAATTGGCAAATTATAAAGACCTATAACATCTAGGACCTCAAGGAACCCGATTTAAATAGTCTCTTCTCAGCCTCCAAGTCTTTGAATGACCTCATCATGTTCAAAGATCAGAGTAAGACAAAGTTTAGGGGAGACATTCCTCTACAAAGCTAAAACAGAGCAGTCTATTTCTCTTTTGACTCAAGAGATATTAATCCACAGAACATAAAACAGGTCTGGTCCATCTAGCTAGAAGCCAAACCTCTTGGGACATCAGAGGCAAGAAAGTCTACTAAAAACCAAGTAGTTACATCCACACCAAGAGAGACACAGGCTAGTCATCTTCTCTCCTTTTTTTTTTTGTTTTACTTATTTATGGCTTAGTCTTAGTATAGTAACATTCTGCAGCTTTTTTTCCCCCCTCCCTGTGTCAGAATATTTAATCAATGCTGTATGTTCTCACACTGTAGGTGCACAGTACCAAGAAGCGATGCAGTGAATGTAACCTTTGTCTTCTCAAGGCATGTTTGCAGATTTCTAGCATTTCACTGAACAGGTGAGAAGCACACACACTGACACGCAAGTAATGTGGCAATTGGACACTCCAGTCCAGGCTACAGCAGAGACTCAAGCATATGAAAGAAGCTATTGTAGCTGAAGTAATCCATTGAAGATAACTAACATTTTAAAATGTTTAATCCAGGAATACATCTTATTTCAGCTGGCAGCAGGTTTTGGGCCAGGAGCTGGGTTGGATGCTCACAAAGCAAATAAATGAGCTAACAGAATAAATAAGAAAATGCACCTAATTGAATCCCTCATTGTTGAAACCAAATAATCTCAGTTATGATGATATCTGTGACTGTATCTACTTTGGTGACTTAAAAATCTAGGGGTTTTTTTTGTTAAATGCCAGTAGTCAGCCACACAGTGCTCATCACATTAGATTCTACACTGTATTTTTTTATAATCACAAAGCAAACACTTTGCTATAGTATCTCTGTAGAGTAAAATAATACCAAAGGGCCACAGCCTCCTCCCAAAACATGCATGAAATTGCCATGGGCATCTGCTAGGACTCTGCATGCAGCAGAAGAGCAGGATGTGGCCTTACAAAGCAAACTGCTTCAGTGTTGTTTCATAAACAGCATACCAGCTTAGGGGTGAATCCTGCATCTCTCGCTCATACAGAACCCTCAGAGGTCAGAAAATAGTTTAGTCTAGAAAAGGCCTTCAGGAGTCAGGATTTTTATGCTATTAGAAGTTAGATTAAAACCGAGGCAGATTTAGGCTTTTGTTTATTTAGTTTCCCTTTGATTCTGAAAAGTGCTTTCCCTAAACAAAATCTTTTAAGTGTTCTAGCATTGGGCTAGGTCCCCTTTCCCTTGTACTTCATACTTATTAAATGCTGAATAATATTAACCTAACCATATCCTTTCCCTTAAAGCTAAAAAAAAAAAACACCACCATAAATCTGGATATTCTCTCTATCAGCAAATAAAGATAAGAGTAGCATGCTGAAAATGCCAATTTTACTGCATATTTCAAGAGGTGATAACATTTTTCATGGTAAATTCTCTTTTCTCCATCCAAAAATTAATAATTTAACCATGTTTCTTTTTCTTGGGAAAAAAAGCTAGCATTTTCTGACAATATCAATTACAAAGCCACCTCTGTATTATCACAGATTTATGGCATCTCAAGAGCACATATAAGGTGTACTTACACCATAGTGGGAAATGAGTAAATAGTCAACTATTTGTGGTGGGAAAGCTTTCAGGAAATTAAACGTAAGTACACATGAAAATGCTGAAAACTAATTGAAGAATGTGCAATGAGAGGGGTTTTTTTACCTATGCAAAAGTTCATATTCAGCTAAGAATTTCACTTGAAGGGATGGAGCCTACTGTGAGTGAACTCGTGACATTTACGAGTAAAAGCAGCTGGCTATGAGGAGTCTCTTAAAACTAATCAATTTTCCAATACATTTTATTATGGTTGTCAAAAAACCAATGATGCAGGTTAGTAGCATCTAGCTATTAAAAAAAAAACGTAAAAAACAAAGTACACCACACCATTGTAATTGCTTAATCTTCGCTCATTTGAAAGTCTGACAGTTTCCCTTAAAATAAGGGTACTTCGTTATGAGCATTAAGCGTTGCTTTATGAGTTATGTAAAGTTTATACGTTTTCATTTCTGCTTTAGAATCTTAACCACATTGTCTCGCTTATGCATAATCCATCAACCTAGGTGACAAATAGTCTTCTATATTTACACCCTCGGAATATACAAGGAGCGTACTGTATTAGCAGCTGAAACTACAAACGCCACTGTCAGTCAAACCAGTTGGCACAGGACCATATTTCTTGTCACCAAGAGGCTTAAAGCAAAGAATCTATGCCTAATTCTCTTAAACCTTACAGGTCAAAAGGTTTTAAAATTATTTTTGACACCATTTCTTTGCTTTGTCAACAGGCCCGAGTACTTTTTAACATGTAAAGGATATCAAAAAGCTGCTCATCGGAACAGTCTGGCATTAGCAATTTATGGGTTTAAATTCTGGAGTGCGCAGGAATTCCGCTGGTATAACGGCATGCCATTCCGGAACGGGAGGATGGAGACGTGGCTGGTGGACTGTAACTCATCAACGCAGAACCCCCGCTCCCCCGCACCCCAGGCGACCAGCGTTGGCCGAGTCAAAGCCACCTCGCAGTCTAGAGTTGCACCACAAGGCAAAAGGCTCTGCTGTTGTGCACAAGCTGCCACTTTTTCCCAGTGGTTTTTATGCCCGTTGCAAGGTCTTGTTTCCCTCAGATGCAACCTCCACCCCGAACACGTGCATATAGGGTCTCTACATTGGCAGCAGTGATGTTCTTCTCATTTGTTGAGCTCCTCTGCACGTAAGTGACAAAGACCACCCTTGAAAAATAGGAGCTTTTCAAGTTTTTCCAGGAGCCCAGCTGTTTGAGCCCTTCTTACTACAGATACTGTTTTGCAGCAGGACCAAAGCACCAGCTGAAGGTCTGGCCCCATCCTGACAGGCCAGCAGAAGGAAACACAGCTCCTTCCCAGCAGAGTTCACAGTCCAGAAATTCTGAAAATACTGAATGACTGAAAAACAATCCCCCTACGCAAACTGCTGGCTGCAGCCCTCGGGGACTGTAGCCAGCATCTTCCACTCCCTGCCCAGCACTTTCAAGACACAGTCCCTGTGATCTGGCAAGGAGTGGAGACACGCCGTGCAGCAGGCAGTGCAACACTTCTCACGGAGCCAAGAGCTCTAGAAATCACTACACAAGTGTCTTCCCACTTGGTCTAATAGAGCAAGCCCCGTGCATCCTCCCAGCAGAGAGTAAAACGTTCCAGATGAAGACAAAGACAGCAGACTGGGCAGAGAGATGCTGTAAGTGATGAAAAACACACTTACACAGTGAAGAGAAGTAAGGTGAAATCTGAACAACAATGGGGGGACCTTGAACTTGGTGAAGGAAATATAGATTTGAAGAAGAGGGGGAAAGGACAACAGAATAATGGGGGGGAGGGAAATCACCAGAGCCAAGGTCCAGTGCCCCAACATTACATTCAGACACCAGAATAAAAACAAGCACCGAAGGAAGCTTAGAAATTCTGGAGTAGGCATCCATTTGCCTTGCCCAGAGGTATTTATAGAATCATTTAGATTGGAAAAGACCCTTAAAATCATCAAGTCCAACCACTAACCTAACACGGCTGAGTGCACCATTAAACCATGTCCCCCAGCACCACATCTGTGTGTCTTTTAAATACCTTCAAGGATGATGACTCTGACCTGTTGGTTGGCAGCCTGTTCCAGAGCTTGGCAACCCTTTCTGTGAAGAAATTTTTCCTACTATCCAGCCTAAACCTCACCTGGCACCACCTGATGCTATTTCCCCTCATCCTATCACTTGTTACTTGGGAAAAGCGACTGACCCCCACCTCACTACAACCTCCTTTCAGGCAGTTGTAGAGAGCAATAAGGTCTCCCCTGAGCCTCCTTTCCTCCAGGCTGAACAACCCCAGTTCCATCAGCTGCTCCTCACAAGACTTGTTCTCTAGACCCCTCACCAGCTTCATTGCCCTTCTCCGGGCACGCTCCAGCATCTCGGTGCCCTTCTTGCAGTGAGCGGGCTAAAAACTGGACCCAGGATTCGAGGTGCAGCCTCCCCAGTGCCAAGTGACAGGGGGACAATCACTGCTGGTCACCCTGTTTCTGATACAAGCCAGGATGCCCTTGACCTTATTGATACTTCCCAAGACTTGTTAGAGGGGATTCTCCTCTCTTTTTCAGAGAGCAGGGATTTGAGATCCTGTAATGCAGAGCGTTACAAAACTGAAAACTATATGGAAAAAAAAAAAAAATCACCTTCAGGAGATGGTGACAACGGGTGCTGGTGTCCCTGCACCTCTGCTTTACTGCAGAACTGCCATTGTCAAAGGCTACATTCTTGCCCTGTTTCCAAAAGACCATGCAACACTAACCTACACTTGTCCCCGGGCTTCACCGAAAATTTAACTTATTTTTAAGTATTGTTATTATTAATGACAATAACAACATGCAGCCTGGAAGACCCTGGCCTTGCTGGAATGGGAACCTTCATCACAAGGTGGTGCAAAAAGGGTACCATCCTTACAAGAGTTAATTCTCCTGTCTCCCAAACTGCTTAGTTCAGGCACTGGAGCAGAGGGAAGAGGAAGAGGGTGGAGGAGAATAAGCGGAGGAGGATAGCCAAGATGACAACTTCATGCAACATCCAGAAGTGCTCTGGGGCTGGGTTTTGGCCCACAGCCCAATGCTAGTGAGTACCACTGGCTTCAGCTGTATTAGGTGAAATATTGCCATAAGGTTCTATCCATTTTCCTCCCTGCACTGTGTGCGTGCACTGAGTCTGGTTTTTATTTTGGTTAAGGGCAAGGACACTGCCTTCAACAACCCAAACTGAGACTCCTGATTAAAACAGTGCATTTCCATCACAACATGTGCACGGGAACATAAATATATCTAAATAGACGTGGATTTCATAAAAATTTCTCATGAACCAAACCAAAAGAGAGACAATGAGCTGCAGAACGTTACTGCACGCGAGGGTGATGGCTCAGCCTTCCTTAACTTTACCTTGCCTGGGCTCTGCATCAGGAGGACAGAATACTTGCCACTGCCAGACCTCCCTTCCTTTGCCCCACTGCTTTACCACGGCAGCTTGCTGCAGTGAAATTCAGAAAGCAGCACAAGCTTCAGATCTCACTGTAGACAAAGAGATGGACACAAACCTCACCCCTAGGTCTGACCTTTGTAAGGGTTGCAGCCCGTCTGTCAGGATCAGGTAAGTGATAGATAACAGCCCATCCTCCCAGGGGTGGGAAGGAGGGAGGGAATAAAATACATCTTCCATAGTGGGAAGCAGGAGAGATGAAAGGCAGAGATAGAGAATTCCCATCAAGAAGTGAGGTGAAAAAGATACACGTGTCTTGGAAGGAAAAGACTGCAAGTTTCATGAAAAGCAGGAGAAAGAGAGCCTCAGTGAGAACAGAAACAATCCAGAAGACAACAGACAGCAGCTGCACGATGAACCCATTCCGCCTTCAACAAAAGGAAATACAGGAATTTCTACTGTTACTGGAGCACCAAAAATTATAATAAATAAAATTCATCACGTTTACAAGGTAGTTAAACCACCACCCGTGGTGGTGGATTACAAAATACAGTTCAACTCAACTTCTGAGCAATTTGAAGGTTTTCCTCTTGTTTTCTTTACCTTCTTTCTCTTCCCATCCCTGTATCAACTAATTTTTCCTTCTTCTATAAAATTAAAGCTAGGGTTATAGTAAAAGAATTCTCTCCCTTTCACTGAAACTGCAAATGCCTTTTCAACCCTTACTTCTCTCTTTCTTCCACCTTTAACAACTCCTGTGAATTCCAGCGTGCTGCTTTCATCCTTATTAGGTGACATTACAGATGGTTCTGCTTTAGTGTAATGAAAGTGTAAGCTTTTCTACTGATTTATAGCTGAAAAATACATACATTGCTTACAATACTACAGTTTTGGATGTGACACAGAACTGCTTTTGGTTCCTCAGCCCTCTCTTCAAGAAGTGAACTAGAGCACATTTTCTGTGTTGCAGAAGAGTAACACAAATTGATAGGAAGACAATTAAGAAGCAGTTGAGGATTACTTTGCTGTACGTACATAAGAAAGCAGTCAGGCTTAGAGAGAAGAGAGAATTTGGGGAATTTCCAAGAAACTGAGAAGCAGAAGAGCATTGGTCATGCGACGTCCTAGCTCAGCTTTGGAGAATTCCTTCATTTGGGGATGTGCCTTTCAACTGTACACGTCACACTTCGTTGCTGACTTTGTCTGGTGCCTCCCAGGTTTTCCCTAACAGGGAAAACACTCTTGGTAGGTGTGCTGGCTTTGGCTCTGGGGAGCTCTGACTACTTTCAACTCATTTTCAGTTAAAAGAGTTGAAGTGTAAGGTGCAAGATTCTTGGGAAATTTTCTTGGTACCTTTCTTAACAAAGGGAAAGCCTTACCTGCAAGAAAAACAAGTTACAAATTGGCAACATCAGGTTTCAGTAATAATCCCTTTTCCATTCTCTAACTAATTCTGTCTAAATCTCCAGCTTTTCTCTCGTCTGAGTTTGAGATGCTTCAGATACAGATCATGCAGAAGAAACTCCCAAACACTGAAGATCTGAAGGCAGTAGGCAATGTAGCAGGGCTGTTAGGCTTGTTAAGACAGATTTAACATTGATTCAGTATATACTTTGAGGGGGGCCCAAGAGCAGGCTTTCATCCAAACCTATTGAATTCTGGTTCAATTTGACATTTAGGCTGAGGTTTGGACATGTTCTTATTTTCGGGGGAGTGATTCATCCAAAACTTTAAGTTATCCAGGAAAAAAATGTGGGATTAAATTAATCCTAGATGTTAGCATTAAAAAGGAAAAACCATGTTTACTGTGTTCTGAATGGCAGTAGAAACCTGAAGCCACAGAGAAATGTTATTTTTATATATATATATATATATGGTAACAACAGCATAAATTACTAAGATCAGCTCATCTTAAATAGCAAAATGTATCCAGAATCAGTGTCCAGAACAAAGGTCATAACATTGCACAGAATTGGCTAAGAAAATAACTCTAATCTTGCCAGCACCAGGAGAAAGCAGGAGTAAGAGGTGCTCCACTAAGCGTGTACCAAATTAGCTGCACTAATCCAAGTGAGCACTCCCAAACAGCTGCTTTTGGTTGTGAACACAGTACAGGCAGACGTGGAGACCCAATTCCTATTCACTCCTCTACAACCAGTTCCCAGTAACCCACACAGCACAAAAGATGCTGCGCTTTCTTGACAAAATTCAAGACACTGGGATTTGAATCTGAGAGGGAGGGAGGGAAGGAAGAGCAACAAAGTGAATCCTGCATCTGGTTTGGGTCTCAGAGGGGGAGGAATAAAAAAATTAGATAAAAAAAAAAAGAAGAGAAGCCATAAACTATCCTATTCTTCCAGAGAAGATGGGCTCAGGAGTTTGGAAAGATATTTCTGATTGCATTGGAAAGATTAAAATGATAACAAAATAAGTTTCAGAAATGGAAAATGGTCTGGAAAAGGAGTCTCCATATCTGCATTTCTAATCTGCTTTTCTTCAGCTGTCTAACCAAATGGTGATTCTGCACTTTAGATTCCTATTAGGAAAATCATAAGGAAGGACTGGGTGCCAAAACATTTACTTTCACAGTGAAAGGTACATTAAGTGTTGAAAAAATCATCAGCTTTGTTGATGTTTACATTGTGAAAGTTAAACTGTGGTAACATCTTAAGTGATCATTTCTGTTATGAAAAGCAATGACAGGACATTGGTGTTTTGAAAGCATCTGAGTTTATCAGATTATGATTTTTAGCATATTTGTGGTCTTTCCCTAGAGCATATTGTTCGTGTGCAGCTCAAGTGTTCCTATCCTGTTAGCCAGAGCGTGTGTGGAAGAAGGTACTTTTATTTCCTAACAGGGGCTGTCCCTCTGTACCTCATACACTGGGCCCCACTCTTCCCAGTTGAGCCCCACAAGCCACAGGACCCCTTGCTGGGAGCTGGGCTTCTCCTGACCCAGGCCAACAATGGAAGGGAGCCCTGAAATCCACCTTGCAAAAGTTCAAAGCCAGCTCAGTTTACCTTCCCACGGAGCTCTCCCCATCGTTTGTCTTGATGCACTCACTACGATTCACTCCAACTTTTGTTGCTTTCAAAATACATGGGCACAGGAAAAGACAAGAGGCCTCATCTGACTGTACTGGAGCTTGTGGAAAGTATTTGAGGCTTCAGCAAGTCAACGCAGCAGAGCAAAGTGTGCACTGAAGGGCTCCAAGCATTCCTACAGCATGAAGAGGACATCTTTGTTCCCTCCATATGCTGTGACTGTGTTTGTCCCTTCCACACACTGTCTGGAGTGAGGGACTGACACTCACCAGGCTCAAAAACCTGGTCCCACATGAGATGAAGACAGTCCCTGTCATCTTGTCACGGTGTGTGTGTCTGAGGGAAGGAGGTTGAGCTTGGTCAGCTGACAGAAGGAACCAGCCTGGGCAGGCTGAGGACCATCCATCCCCCCAGCAAAACTTGCCTCAAATCCCTTCTCCTCTTGAAGTATTACCCTGCTACAGCACGGGGCTTTTACCCAGAAAGGCTACTAAGCACCACGGGCTGACAAGGCAGAGGGACAAATCCCAGCTGCTTCTGTGAACGTTCGTGCACACGCCCAGTGCATCTTCAAACCAGAGTGGTACCCCCGAAACAGGACCCTGCTGCCAACCTGTCCGATCACACACGTCCAACATGCAATTCTCTGATCCGATTCCCTCTTCAGACTTCTCCCCTGCCCGACCCAAATCTTACATATTCCCATCTGACTGCCATGAACTGCTTTCTTCCCCTCTGCCAACACCTGCATCAATAGAAACTGGCTGGCAGAGCTCCCAGTATATCACCAACTGGGAGAGAGGCAAGACCTAAGCAGGACCCCACATTCATGGAGGTCTGGTAAAAGGCAAGTTTTCCACTTATAGTCAAGGGCTAGAGTCCCTCTCTGTGCAACGCCTCTTGCCAGGCACAGATCCCCTTCACCACACAGTCCTCTTAGGAGCCAGGAAGCATCCATGTCTCTGGGTCCATCTCACTCCAGAGGAACACAGCTCCACAGCCCCCTGGCTCTGGCATTCCATAGGAAGCAGAGACCTGTGCTCCCAAACCTGCTCCAACATCCTTTTATCCATCTCCATGAAATGAAAGTAGGACTGAGGTTATTGTCAAAATACACCACTTGTTTCTCTAAGGGGTATGAGGGGACTAATTCCAGTGTTAGCACAACAAACTCAGCAGTGTAGAGGTTGATTTTACTGCCTCATGCCCAAATGAAACAGATGAGAAAACACTTAATGGATTCCCCTTCTTGTACAGGAATACTTGCAATAACAGGTCCATTTCTATAGTCTCTAGACATCCAGCCTAAGCTTGTCTTTAGCTCAGCAAAATCTGTATCCCTTTATAGATACGGTTAAGAACCAGAACTTCTATATTTAGAAGAGCATGGATCAAGACTAAATTCCTTTGAAGATCATTTACTGCCAGAAGGAAATGCAGGTCAGCAAGTGAAGAATCAGACCTTGATGTCTGAACACTTACTGTATGTGATCAAGAAAAGGAACCCCAGTTCCTATAGTGGAAATCCATGTTCTATCACATCAACCAAACTGTGGCCAGAGGCCAGTTCTCAGCCCCGTGCTTTCTGTATTCACACCAGACTGGACACAGCAGGAGCACTGAGAACTTACTGGGCCTCCACATCTGCTGCCTTATCGCATGTGAGAGACAGCCTAGGTACATCCCTGCTCTCACCTTTGTGCTCTAAGGGGATTGTCCAAAGTGTCCCCAGCTCTTTATTTAGGAAGTTTAGAGCAATTTTCTCTAGACCCTTATGTCAGGACAGCTCCCAGCAGAGTTCTCTGGTTTTAAGGACTACCCAACAGCTATTTGGAAGCACTGATTCTATCACCCTTAGACCTTTAGGCAGCTATTTATCTGCATTGCCTCTTCTTTTGCATCATTTCCTCATCACAAGAGCCAGACTTACAGATGCAGGTCAACAAAACCAAGATTACCTCAGAAAGAGACGTGACCCAAAGCTTGTATGCTGGGGTGCATCCCCTTCTCTCTGAGATAACCACAGTGTTTTATATATATATATAAAACAGTTTTAAGGGATAGAGTATGAAAAATGAGTTGGCAAGTGTTTACACATGTGAAGCTGTATAAAAAAAAATGAGTAGACTGATGAGATCTCTTTGTCAGACCTTTATGCTAAGTCAGGAAAGTAGTAAAGGAAAGGTTTATTTCCTCTGAACTGGTGAAGAAAGAAAAGGTGAGGGGGGTGGTTAGGAGGAGGTCATATACAGATACATAGTGCTGGCTTCCAGAGATTGATGTAAAGCTAAATTGATATCATTTCCAAAATTACTCAGTATGTCACTAGCAGTGTAGACCCTGGGAAGTGCCAAAACACAGCTGTCCCACTATTTTCAGTTTCCTTGACAAATCAAAAAGTTTCTCTTCCCCTTTGCAATTCAGCCAGTGTTGGGTTGTGTTCATCCCAAAAATCAAACAACTGATTTTTTTTCCCCCCAATATAACTGATTTTGACATCACCCCCCACCCAACTTCCTCCCTGCCATTATTTAACATTTTCAATGAAATAATTTCCAAATGTACTATTTATTTCCTTTTGACCAAAGTTCCATTTGGCCTGTTTCTCCCATGCCCACAGACATCCAATATTCTCAATTTACTATTTTCTCACACCCAATCTCTGTATTTCTAAAAGATTGTGTAAAATCAGAGGGTGCAAAGACAAAGCTGCTGGGAATGAGGGAAATAGAGGGGGAAAGACCTCCTGTAAGTCTGGAAGTTGAAGCAGCTGGGCATATTTCAGACAGGAAGCAACTAGAAAAAAAGGTTATGGAGTGAGGTATGCAGAAGATGGATGCAACAGCTGTTTTCCTTACCCAAGCTCAAACCCAAGAGGTTTATTCCAATTTGCTGGCACCTGGCAAATTCAAAATCATCTAATAGATACACTGTCATGTGGTATATCACTAGACCAAGGAATTATAATGCTGCAGGAAATAAAACTAACAACTGAACTGTATTCAAATAGAATAAGGTAGCTGGATGTATAGAGGTGAATATAGAGCTGGCACTTGACACCTAATTTTAGAAAGTTATTAAGTCTCATCCCATAAGATTTAAGACAAATTCCAACTCAAAAAGAAGAGAACCTGATGAAACAGATTACCCACAGTCCGTCTCAAAGTCCTTATCAAAAGCAGCAGTCAACTATCCTAAACTGGGACAAAAATCAAGTAATCATGGATAATTGGGAAGAAAAAAAACCAAAACACAGGAGGGAAGGGGAAAATTGTGTTTTGGGCCAAATTCAAATTGTAATCCGACGAGTCTTATCTTGTCTATCTCTATTAATGACATCATTTTTTTTCAATGTGTTTCATCACATGGAAAAGACTCCATTATGGAATGACACATTAAAAAACTTCAGGGACTATAAAGGAGGTGAGGAGGAAAAACCAAGCCAAAATCCTGTCCGAGAAATACTACCTGCTTACGTGCAACGAGGTGAACAGCACAGCTGGAGGAAGGAGAAGATTTTGGTAGCATAGATCTTCACATCAGCCCTGTTGAAGAGATTATATGAAAGGAAAATCCTATTTTTCATGGATCATCTCTGTTGGAAACTAGCTGAAGAATCTTAATGTTGCAAGGCACACATGCTGAGAAAGTACAGGTGGGATCAGTGGAGGAAGAACTAAGCGAAGCATAGTCCTATCACTGAGCTTTGAAATGGCCAACTTCCCAAAACTGAGGAAACTAAGAATCTAATGGAAAGGGAAGATTTAGGAAGAAATTGCAACTGAAAATTAAAATTTCCAGAGACATAATTAGTAAGGGATTTTTAATAGATTAGCAGGACAACTTCCTTGCCAATTCAAAAAGAGCTGATGGATTTAGAAAGGCAGAAGGGTAAAAAGTAGAATTTTCTGGTTGAAAGCAAAAGATTAAAAACACTACATAAAGATCCAAGGTGCAGATTGTTTTTAAAATGTCAGAAATTTAAAGAAGGTGCAGGAAATATTTTAAGGACTGGAGAAAGTGCTCAGGCTTTAAAGGCTAAATCTGTTTAATTTATTAAAGCAGAATATACTGCTATCCTCACATGAAAAGTTCTAAACACTAAGGAACTTCTTTGAACCAATGCTAGAAGCTATAAGTAGTATCTTGTAAGTAAAGCCAAGGAAAGGCAGATAAAATAAGACAATATTGTTTTGGTTTTGAGCAATGAAGTTGATTAACCATGGTCACAACTACAAAAAGAACTGGAAAAATTTTCTTAGTTTCAAATCAAGAGTGTTCTGGGAAGATCTGTTTCAGCTGAAAACAAACAAGGGGGATCAATGTCTCTGCATTGTTTCTGTTAAGGTTTCTGTCTTGCCAAATTCAGGCAGTTAGACCAGATCATATCATCATCTCTCCTGGCCCTTAATTCCCCACGTCTTGTTCCTGTAGTTCTGGCTGCATGTCCTTCAAGACCCCAAAATAGATCTTCCGTGTAGTCCTACTCATGCCTAAAACTAATCTGTATTTTACTAAACTCCTCCCCCTTTCTTGCAACTGGCAGATGAAATATTACCCTCTTCCGCTGTCCACTCAAACACTGCTTTTCTCTTTGCATGCAGCTTTTTATTGTGTAAATAGTAGGACCACATGTTTTACATCTCCCTCTAGAAACACAGATGATGTTGGCACAATTACGCCATCCTGCAACGCCGAGGCAAGATTAAGTGCAACTAGGTTGTCTTGTTTATACCACTATTAAGACCTACCAACAGAAGTGACCCCACAGCCTGCTAGGTAACCTAGCAAAGAACAGAACTAAATGACTGTTGGGGGCTAGATCATTAAGTGATCATTAACAAACACTAATCAGTGGGCCAAACAAGACACCTAACTACAGGAAGAGGGATCATCAAGGTGTCACAGGGATCATGAAGGTGCCAACCAGCTTTGGTTCCAGAAGACAATAGCAGTGTCATCTATTGCTGTAACTCTTAGTAGCAACTCTATTGCAGATGCAATGAGGACGATGAGCAATGAACATCTCAGATGTAAGGACACCAGCACCTTTCAGGGCTGATATCTGCATAAGCTGGCACTGAATTCGAAGCACTGTCCATTAAAATACGTCATTCATTGGGTGACCTTAACATTTCCAGTTTTGCATATTAATTTTCTCTCTAAAACAGCCAGGTTCTAGTATTATCTTTCATAGGGTGCATCATTTCAGTAACCCTGACTTGGGCTCATTAGCACCTGGGAGCAGGCTAGCTACTCTCATCCAAGTTCATTCACGAGACTTTAGTGAAAAGGTCACGCTATTCAAAGGAAAGCTGTACCACAAGACTTACTTTTGCAGCTCACAGGAAGGGTTTTAGCAAGACCCACAAGACCATGTTTCATTCATCTCATTTGCCTTGCCCTGTCAGCCAATACATCATTTGCACACGACGTTTTCATCTGCTTTAATTTGTGCTCCCCCCACAAAGAACGAGAGATGCAAATCTCAGTGCTCTCCTTCCTAATTACCATCAGCACCAGAAGCCATAGGATTAGGATTTAGGTGCTCAGATTTATGCCACAGTTGAAAGAAGAAAAAGAGTTAACACCTTAGATAACAAGTACCAAGCTATGGAAAGTACAACCAGAGTCACCAGCCTACAGAACTGCAGCAGAATGAAGCCTGACGTGTGTCAATAAGGGTATACCAGCATCCTTCACAGGATTTACAGTGTATATATTAAGAAGCTAGAAGGATTTAACAAAATTGCTGTACTGACAACCTTAAAGCTAACTGCATGTGTTTTGACATCATATATGGTCTAGCAAGATACCACCACAAAGTGGTCCATTCCAGACAACTCATGCCAGGGATTTGGATAAGAGATGATTTACATTTACTTTTGTTTTGTAATTTTTTTTTTACTAGGGGATAAATAACAAAATAAAACATGTCACATTTTGTTTATTCTTTCTTTCTTTTTTTTTTTTTTGGCCTTCCCAGCCAAGCATGCTCTCAGTCTGCAAACATTTAACATTTTCAGCATCAGTGCTTCACCACAGAAGACATCTGAAGGTTATCCTCTTCCCTTTACTCTAGTAAATTATATAACTCAAAGATTGATCAAAGCACTCTCTCAACTTGCGCAGAGTAATGAAAGAAAAGTTTAAATTAAAATCATTTAAATTTCCTCAGTATTGAAAATGTGGCTATGTATGGCAGAGAGAGGAGGGGGCTGGGTTTTTTGTTGCTGATTTTTATTTTTAAGCAGACATAATCAAATCGTCTTTTAAAAGTTGCAATTAATTCCTAGCTGGGAGAGGGCACAACCCATATGGAATTAAATTTCTCTTTGGAAATCATGTGTTTGCATTCCTCCTATATGATGATTTTTACCACACCAGAAACTTCCTAATTAATTGCAACCTACTTCAGTATACTGAAACAGATGTAAATAAGAACTTTTTCTAGTCACTGTAACCATCCTCACCACACATGTATGTGAAGGAAGACACCAGAGGCTTCGTGCACCTACAGACTAAATGGCATTGCACCACCTCCTGCAGAATAAATGCTTTTTTTCCCCCCCCTAGGTGAATGAAGGACAGAGGCATGATTTCATGAGAAATTCATTCATTGCTCCTCTCATTCTGCTCCAAGGGAAGTCAATGCTTAGAGGTCTTTGAATATCCCACCTGAAGCAATGGACTTGTAACAGAAATTGGCTCCAACTTAAAAAAAGTCACTCACTGCATTGTGCTTAAGAGTCAGGGAGACACCATCAGAACCTGAGCATATGGGAAAATCAGCCACGTGACTGAGCTTGGTTTTAAGTAGAAAAAGGCTGGCAGGATCACAGGAGAGCTTAAATTATTGGAAAAGTTAAAAGTGAGAAGAAGTTAAAGCAGTGAAGCCCAATGAAAACAAAATACTGGAGACTGAAACATGCCCAGGAGAGGCAAACATGGCCTAATGCCAATCACCATCAGCTTGAAAGATGGTACTTATTAAGAAGAGAGTTTCATAATCAAGAGACTGTCTTGGAGCGAGCTGTGGAATCGGGAAGAGGGTAGCTCGGATGATGGATACTGCCAGTGGAAAACTCACAATAGACGTGCTAACAAAGACCCCTGAAAATACTAAGAGACTAAAGAGGAAATTGCAGTGTTCTCCCAGGCAAGCTCTATCTTAGCATCTATTTCCCTGTCTAGAAGTCATCAGTTTTAAACCACCCCATTGTCCCCACAGGACTGCCTTTGAGGTTGAATGCCAAAGGCCTCCATAATGAAGAAGAGCTGGTCCTTTGAAGCCAAATGGTTGCCACTTTCACCTCATAATCACCGAGGTAGCACCCTTAGCTTATGCAGCACTATAAAAAGTGAACCATGACTCGCAGCATCATAGACTTCAACGCAGTGCAACCCGGTAAGGAAAGAAGCCTCCTGTTACACAGCCTACAGCACTTCTGAAAGGAACATTATTATGTTAGGAAAATTCAATGTGATTGGTATGAATATCTAATTTTTAGATCTTAAGGCACTGGAGCAGAATTTGAGAAACCTGCATTTAATTTCTGTCTCTTCCAGAGCAACCTAGGGAACATCACTTGTTTTCAGCCTCTTTGATGGCTCATAGGCCAGAGACCTGCTTCACCAAATCTACTTCACCACACACCCTTCTCCTGCTTTGCTCACAAAACTAGTTTTGTTTCATCACACGCAGGGGCAACGTGGGTGGAGGGAGACAAACTAAACTCCTTTTGATAATAAAATCATTAAGTAGTGAAAAACAGATTTGTCAGTTGGTACCATGCCTTGGCTTTTATTCAGTTTCTTCTCTCTCCGAGTATATTCAGGACTCTTAAGGGCTACTCCAAGTGCCTTGATATTCATACTCAAGATCCCTCCTCCTCACAACGCAATTGGCTCTCACTTTCAACTGCCAACACATCCCATTCCTCATCTGTGTCAGGGGCTGTATGAGCCTAACAGCAGCATCTTCAAAATAACAACAACAAAAAAACACCACACACAAAAACCAACCAAACAAACAAACAAAAAACCCAACAAAACCCACAGCACATTTAACAACATCCAACTGTTCCACATCTGCACTGCGCTCAGCCAGACTGAAAATGTGTTCCGAGTAAGTGATGGAAACAGGTCAGTGTAAATACTTGGCAACAACAGGCATGGCAGTGTCCCGCTTTTTATTTCAAAAGCTAGCACATCGCCTCTGTAATGGAAAAAAATCTCTTGAGGACAAGGTGATTTGCTCCAGATAGACATTCAGCCTGCCTGTTTTGATGTTCAGCCCGAGAAATCTTTTATTATGTAAACACACCTCCCCAGAGGTAGGATTTATATTTCTTCATTTATTTGACGATCAGAAAGGTCAAATATACCACATTTCTTCAAGTGACATTAGAACTAATGTCCTATCATTAGCATTTTGAGCTGCTGTCACTGAAGTCAAGCATTTTAACAGCACAGTTATTGCTCTCTTCCCCATCCTTTTTTTCTTCTTCTTTCAGGATGCTCCCAAAAAATTACATCAAGCAAAGTTATCAGTGCAATCATCTTTGACTTGTACTTGGAGGGAGCCTAGCTTATTCTTCACACATCAAACCTACTCAGCTTGTTTAAGCACTCAGGACAAAGAGAGCAAAAACAGATAGAAGCATTTTGCTTTTGGAAGCAACCCTTAACAATGTATAACTTTGTGGTAGTAGATGGATATGGTTTCAATTCTAACCTGGATCAGACTCTAAATATTCTGACATGGATCAAGCAGAATTGCCAAAACATATTCTTCCCTTTCAAAACATTCCATTGGCTCTAGCCTCATTAGGCAGTTTAAACACTATTTCATTTTTAAAAATTAAAAATACAGTGTTAAAAGGTTACGTTGAAATAGCAAAAAGATGTGGAACGGTACTGCAATGGCACAGCAATTAGTCTATTCTTGCACTCTGAGGTACCATAGTGTTAGCTGGCAGATTAAAATTAGGCATTGTCCAAATGAATAGCTGTTACATTTACTAGGTTCATTTCTACCAGTTATTCTGGGATGACCAAAAATCAAAACCATTGTTTTCTCTTATGTGGCAGGTTAAGGCCGCTCGCTATAAACATCACTATGAGACACCACAGTTGGCCCTGCTTCAGAGTAGGATTGGACCAGATGACTTTCAGAGATCCCTTTCAACCTAAATTACTCTACAACATCCTTAAATGTCTTTTTCCACTTCTTTTAATTTCCCAAGCATTTTCTTGCTTGCATTGACAAATACATGAAATTATATCACGCAGTTTGAGCAACTTGTGTGGCCAGTAGAGTCATATCTTTTAATCAACTTTATGGTAGCCTTTAGCATTACCCTGGTTCTTCTACTGTCACAACTTCCCTTTTTATTTGGTTCCAAAAGAAAGCAATTCAAATGCTATTTAAATAAGCACATTTATACTTTCTTTAAACAGAAAAGGTTTTACCATAATGTTCTAGGGGAAGAACACAACTTCTTTAACTATCACCTTACCCAAGCTTTCGTCTACTTCCTTAGAACAAGTTTTCCAAACTTACCAGTTTATCATTTGCACTTGTGCAGAGCAAAGAAGGAAAGGGGGGAGAAGAGGCCTTACTAAGGTAAATATCACCATGAACCCATCATATTTCTCATCTGCTTTCCTCTCCCATGTGAAGGAACATTCAGCACAGTCCTGGCCTGACCTGATACTCCTTAGTTCTCAGGATGAAATCTGAAATTCTCTTATGTTTACCATTTACCTCAATGAGAAAAGCAGTGCCACACTACAGTGATTTAGACTAGAGGATGTAGGTAAAAAGGCACAAGTAAATAGAAACCAAAACAATGTACTTATTGTTGACAAATTCCCCTGCTCACACACCCACAAGTAAATTGTGCAGGTAACTACGCTGACGTGTAGTTACTAACATCCCTTATGGGATGCTCTGAAGAAACCACATTAGAAAATTAGAGAGAAGCTCACCCTATAGGTTCTAATAATTTGGGGTTTGTTTTTTTTCCCAAGAAAATAAGGGTAAGAGGAAGTACATTACTAATCAACTATCTCTGTGGAATCCTACAAGATAATATATAAAATATTATGCATATTACATTAGTAAATAGCCCAGAAAAGAGTAAATAGCAAAATGACAAAATAACATACCTACTTCAAGACAAGCTTTAGATTCATTATTATGGTTTAGAAAGGTCTGGGAGCACTTGCAGAACATTCCCACAAACCTCAGCTGAACAATGACAACAGGAGCTGAACTTAAATTGTTAGAAAATTACTAGCAAACAAACAGAAGACCATGTTATGTTGGGAAAGCAAGCAGGGTACATCATGGGGAAAATCATTTCATGTTTACACTTTTTCCTTATAATTCTACTTATCTGCAGCTCAGTAAACCCAGGGACATCGCAAGGTCCCAAAGAGACCTTTCATCTAGACCACAATGCCCATCCTTAATGTTACCTGAGGAGCTCAGCCATCAGAGGAATGCAATGCTTCTCAGACTTATTTTAGCCAGAACTTTACATGGCACATTTTTCAAATTGTAATAGGGATCTTGACACACAACACAATTCGTTTCCTTGTAGCCCAACACATCAAGCTAACCCCATAGTTAATATTCAGGCACAACAAAAGTGACAGTTGCATGCTGAGCAATAAATGCCCAGGTAGTAAATGGACAGGTTAAAAGGTGTGACAAAATAACGATATCAAAACATCACCCTTTTCATCACACAGATTAAAAAAAAAAAAAAAGACAAACAAATTCCTAGCTTTATTATGCTTTCTTTAAATGCCTATTATACCAACTAAAAAAAAAACCACTAGAGTAGCCTAGGCCAGCAGTACCAATTCATCTAGTTAAATGACACCAAGATATGCTGTTCATACCACTAACAAGGATTAGCATGCTGATGGTATTCTAAAGATAGCATTGTTAAATAAGCCAAATACACCCCAGGAATCAAACTCAATATATAATGCCAATCTATGTCCATCAATTAAGATGACACACAGACTGCTAAAAATATACAAATCCATATATACTGGTCCTCTGAACCCAGTCCAGCTCACTAAAGCTACAGGCTGTGGATACAGGCTGATAGATGTGGCGGGTGAAATCCAACAGGATTTGTAGTCAGCAGTGCTCAGTCAGCAGTCTCTGGAGCACAAAACTCACTCCTTCTCCATCCCTCTGAGAGGCACTTGGATCTACTGTAGATAGCAAATGTATTACTAGTTTTTCAAAGGGGATGCTTTCACATAAATTTTATGGTTGAAAAAATGATAATACCTATCAACCCTCTAAATCAGCTTTTACAAGAGAAGGGAGCTCTAGGAAACTAGATTAACAAGCCTCTCCTGAGCAGCCTTTGGCAACAAAACGTTTCCTATAAAGAAACCCATCCTGAGCTGCACAGACAATGCTGAAACACCTCAGCAAAACACACCACAGACTTGGACTACGCGTTAGTGAAGCTGTATTTGGAAGGGACACAGCTCGATGAGTTCCCTATCAGTCCAAGGAAATAGAAAGGCAAAGGAAATTGAGAGGAAAGGAGGCGCAAGATTAAGTAAGGACTCAATCAAGCAAAACAACTTGAGAAAAAACAAACAAAAAAACCCCACTCATAACAACCTAGTTCTTCAACTCTTTCCAAAACATTCAGTCTTCCACTCATACACGCAGAGTTAAGAAAAACATTTGTTTTTGTAAAAACATGGCTGATTTAGTTTGTTAGAAACATGGGTACCACCAACAGCAAAGGGAGGTGGGTTATCAAAAAGGATCTGCCATAGGTCTAGTGGACAGTCCTGACCCCAAACCTTGACATTCCCATAAAATGCAAAACTGAAAACTTAACCACTTGATTTTACAGTAACCCAAAAGCAATTTTTTAATCGAGAGCGTTACCTCAGCACCCTTCCAAGACCAGCTCCTATGGCAGCAATAGTCTGCAAAAGCTCTAAAGAATAAGCTGCATGACTCCCTGGGTGTTCTGTAAATACCCTGGTGCTCAGAAGGCAAGCAGCAAATAGACACATGATGATGAAGGGGAAGGAAACAGTCACCCCCATGTTGACAGTTCTTAGAGAAAGAAGAATGCTTTGCATTTACTTTTGTCTTGCAGGAAATTTTTCCTTTTTAAATTTCTTGTACACAAGTATTCCAAAGATGCACAAGTGTAATATCTAACATTCCTGCTACAGAATAAAGTCTAAAAATAAACTGAGGGGTTCAAGCTTCAAGTTCTGAAGGCAAGTACATGATTAAATGGCTTTTTCCTCATCTGGAAGAGAGCTCTTCCCCCTAGGAAAGGGTAGTAAGATAGTGTGCATTTTCATTTCACCTAATTCCTTTATGTTTTAGAAAAGGAAAAGCAGAATCCAATGGTGAAGCTCCCCCACTAGCTAATTTCAGATTTGCTTCCTAATAATCAGTGGAAGGAACTTCTACGGTGAGCACTTAATACTCTACGTCAGGCTGCATGAGGGACAGGGACCTTGCTGGAGCCAAGATGCTTTTATTTGGAAAGCCAGGAAAATCATTGCCTCAAGCCAGATGGAAAAGGCAGGAGGACAACCACAGAATAGTTTCAGCAGTAGAAATTTTATTTCTAAGAAAGGTTATTTTGAAATTAACAATGAGTTACAGGGATGGATTTTAAGCGCCTAGAGATTAACCAGGTTGCAATTAGAGAAAGACTTGGGGTTGGAAGAATGAAGTAATGTTCCTCAGGCATGACCAAAGAGCTGCTTTTTAAGAGCTGCTAGAGGTGTTGTGAGAAACCTTCAAAACCAAGAAAACCCTTAGCCTCATTAGGACACAGCCTAGTAAATGAGCTGAGACAGCTCTTCAACACCAGTTGCAAAGGTGGGATGCCATTTTGCAGCTGGTAAGAGATGGAGCAGTTGCCTAGTTCTGTACAAGTGTTTAATTAATTAATCCTGAGTCTGAAAAAAAAAAAAATAAGAGAGCTGAGATTTGAGATCATGCCCATAAGGCTCATGAAACTGCACAGAGAAGATAGGGTCAAAATACAGAAATAAAGTGCTTTCTTCACATTTGCTGCAAATGTGTGTCAGATTTAAAACCAGCAATCCATTCCTGCTTCTTAGTGGTGGAGAGCATTGCTGCGGACTGCTGAGTAGCTGTCATGCTATGCAGCCTGGCTGCTTTCCAGTCCTGGGTGAAGCAATCCCCACAGCATTTGCATGGAAGAAATGATGGGTTCCTTTGATGTGAATGATCTCGAGCAAATAAAAAAAGGTGGGTTGGGGTTTTCCTGGCGTTTATACAAATTCTTCCTTGATGCCTCTTGTTCACAACTAAGAACCTATGCGTGGTGTCCCAGAAAGTCCTCAAAAGGTTTAAGCATTCTCTCCGAAGCCCCACGTAAAAAACATCCAGCTCTCACATCTTACATTATGCTGGCCTTTGCAAAACTGAAGGCAGTCCCTCCTTCAATAGCTGTTCCTCTGCCTAGTCAGGAATTGTCAGCTGCAAGTACGCTGTGAAAAAAAGACAGTTCCTTTGATACAACACAAGTGGTTTTTATCGAAATGCATTTGTTGGTTTAACTTTACAGCTTTAGACAGTTTCTGCAAATAATTTTTGATAATTACTTAAATGTTATTTCATATGAAAGTCATTACTACTAAAATCTGCAGTACCCTACCAGAAAAGGAAAAAAAAAAAGAAGAGAAAAAAAAAAAAGAATTGGGCCAACTTGCAAGCACAGCTCATCTATTGTTTCTGACTCAAGGAGGGTTGCAAATGCTGGAGACTGCTGGCGTTTTGAAATGTCTAGAGACTCCTGCAGTTTTCTAGAATTACATGGTACGGCTCTTGGTGCTCCACAGACACCAAAGCTGATTTACCGAGGGAAAAAAAATATTCAAGATGCATTTCTCCAAGCTCTGTGTAGTATGCTCCATGTCTGGCTGAAAATGGGAAACCCACACATCAGTGGCTGCTTCATCGGGCACGCAGAGCCACGTGGTCATGGTGGATTTGGAACAGGTATAAATTTTGCACCATAAACAACATCGAGGGTGTGATGCATGAGGTGCTCCGAATGGTCACTGGCCTGCTAGAGCCCATCTCTACTCAAATTTATTCCTTTGCAACAAAGGTCCACCAGCATTAGAAGCTTACAGAAGAAGAGGAATAGTGTGTCTGCCATTACAAGCAAGGCTATATTAAAACAAGATTCAAAACAATAATCTAGGAAATCCTTAACCTGACTGGGAAGTGCTCCCAGCCTGTCACTTGATGTCCCCTCCCGGCTGTGACACCGGCAAACCCAGGCAGAAGCTTTTGGAGACAAGGTGACCTTGCAGCATTACATGTAGAATTGGGTCAGTAGGAAACTGGTGAAGTTTTTGAGCATCTCTGCAGAGCCGTCGACCTTCACCAGTGAGGTACCAGGCATGTGCTTGCTTACCTCTTTCTTAATAGCTGATAATTACACTAGCCCTGTCCAGGTCCTGACACCAGTAGAACTGCTTGGGGATTTGAAGATTCAGTCAAGAACAAGTGTGCTTTCAGCTCACTCACCCTGTATCTTTATTTCCACACCTTGGTGTTTTCCTGCCCTTCCAGGGTCATTGGTTTTTTTGTTCCATCTCCCTCTGTGCCATGCCAAGATAGGCACCACATCACCTACCCAAGGATGTAGGAGAACAGCAGCTGAAGGTTCTTGTGAGCTTGCTCTACTGCAGGATTGAAGGACTTTCTTTCCCCTGAGACCAAACAGTCCCAGAGTAACGTAACCAGGAAGACCTGGAGTGTCATCCTTTTTTTCCTAAATCCTTTTCTAATCTGTTCTGCAATCCAGTTGGAAAATAACCAGCCTAAACAGAAACTGAACATGAACCCAAAATATTAGACAAGTCTTTCCTGGAAAGGTGTTTTCCCCAGTTTCAGGGCATGTGATTTTTTTCCCCTCAAGTTATAAAATTAAAAAGAAATTTAAAAATTCAGTTTCTAAGGCTTTCCCAGTTTAGCTCCAAATCCAGAGTACCGTTGTGTCAAAGAATGAACTATCACTTCAGTAAAGTGAGTCTTCTGGTAGATGCAGTAATTTAAGGTATAAAAATAAAATGTTTGAAAGTAGATCTAATATTTTCTGTCTTTCTGACTAAATTAAAAAAAATCTATTTTGGGGAATTTTTTTTTGTTCTGTAATTGCAAAGGTTACAAACACTAGAGCTTTATACAAGCATGTAGATTCCAATCAAAGATAACAAGCCTTTCTCTAAGGCAACCACCAAGACCTAGGAAAATTTAGGCTCCCAGCTCTGTGACCAAAACAAATATCAAGTCAATCTCTTCAGCAGGATCTACAGAGAAAGCAGCACTGGTTACTCAGGCGCCATAACCATTTTGGCTGTTGCCAAAGTCGGTGCCAAGACGCTGTTCTGGCTTTAACAAGCTCATTTTAGCACACTTAATTTGAGTCAATTAAGTTAAACTTAACTGCTGGAAAATTATGAATGGGATGTCCAAATAGAGCTTGCTTCAACTAATCTGATTCTCAACCAACTTTAATTTTAATCAGGGCAGATTTTTTTGTTTAGACAAGACATACACACACTTCTGGGATAGCTCAAACATTCGCTGGCAAGTCACATTTATGTCTTCAAATGCTGTAGTAGAGCAAGTCTCCTGAAAAACACTGAGGCTGTTAAGCTTGGGTGAAGTTTTTGCAGTATGTTTGCATTTCCTCACTCATATTAGAAAAGGAAAAAATTAAATTAAATAATAATAAAAATAAATATCAATAAAAAACACAAACATGCACAAAACAAAACCAACCCAAACACCTTCGGAAGGAGATTTTTGGGTTGTTGTGGTTGAGGTTTTTGTTTGGTTTTCATTTTTAAAATACACTTACACAGGCTTACACTGGTACTCTGAATCAGTTTTCTAGAATCTCACAACGTTCAACCACAAAGGAAATTGCAGTGCAGAAAAGAATGACTACATATGCATGCATTCCTGAAAAAGGCAAGCAGAATAAAAATAAAAATACTTGTCCAGACCTCAAAATTCCTCCACAGTGTTTGACTCCCAAGCATTTCAGCAGCTGAGTTGAAGACAGATAAAACTAATTTCTTCTTGTCGATTTGCAGACAAGGAGATCACTACCACACATCTTGAAAAAATAAGAATAAAACAAGCAGAGCTGAATACCTGCGTTACTCTCCTGAGGTGTTACTGGGGACATAAGTATTCTGTTAAATGAAAGTTACCTCCAACCGTCTACAAAACTCTGAATTTTCTCCACCAAAACCATTTTTAAAGCTCTCCTCTGCCACAACCATCACAAGAAAAAAAAATTCAACTTTGGGGCCACTGGAAGTGTAAATTTTACATCTGTGTCTACCTGTTGTTACATCACAATTTCCTTGCAACCACTGAGACCTGTTGCATCTTTGGTTTTTGTTCAATTTTGTTTGGTTTAGGTTGTTTGAGGGGTTTTTTTATTGGTTGGGTTGTTTCTTGGTTGTTTTTTTGTTTTGTTGTGGTTTCTTTAACCCATGTCCATGAAGAATCTTGTTTAACTAGATTGCACACAAGTCCTAGGCTTTACACATGTGCCAGCATTCAGATGAATAATACATTCATCCAATGACGCTGAAGCCAATGGGAAAGAATTTAGAAGCAGGGAAGAACGTAAGGAGGGCTAGAAATGGAAGTCAGTCAGATACTTCCACAAGAGGCTGGAAAGGTTCCACAAATTTGTGCTTCTTTGCAAGTGCCATTTCAGTGCTGATGTCATCAGAAAAGTTTGCCCTAATAAGCATGGCTTTTTAATGGTACCAAGATATAATTCAGTCTTGAAATTGATCAATTCAGCCCAGTTTAATACTTAATATAATGTATTCCATTTAATTGGTGGATAAAGAATGTGCTTTTTAATTACGTACAGAGACAGCCTGGATTTAACAAAAAATAAAGTATAATCCAGAAACTGCAAATGGTAGGTGACTAATAGCATTTACACTTTCAATAATCGTGGTCAAGTTTTCTTTGTGTAGATCTCTAGGATAAACTCAAGAGATGATTACAGTAATTAAGGAATTTACAGATCTCTTTCTTTAGAGACAAGCTATTTGGCAGAGATTTGCAGTCTCTCGAACAAACTCCCTCCAATCCTCTGAAGTCACTGTCTTCTGCTCAGTAGGTTCCCAACCAGCAGATGCATGGTGTCAGTTAAAGCCCTATCCAAGCCAACTGGTTCTTGCAAATAGACATATTTTCCAGTATCTGACTTCTCCAGACACATGGGGTTACTTCCAGCCCCAGGGTAGGAGGCAGACTCCAGCAAGCTTCAACCCATCAGATACTCACTCAAGCACTGCATGGCCAGCTACTCCAGTTACACTCCCAACTACATCTAGGTTAATACAAAGTCATTTCTTTGAGAACAGAAGAGAAAAATCCAGACTTAAACAGGTGTAACTGACTATTGCTCTTCTCCACAATGCACATCATTAGGGGTTTATATGGTACAACAGGGTATATTACAGATATACAAAAGAAGGCTATCCCCTGCTAGGAAAGATGGGTTAGAGATAGCACCCAAGCCTGCATCACAGATCTTCCTTACTGACAACTACATGTCAAACTTAATAATAAGCTGGGAATAAGAGCATTTAATTGCATGCCACAGACATTGAAGCAACTGGCTGCATCTTCAGATATGTTGTTCTTATCAATCAATGCCTTAACCATCAAGTAGCTCTAATATAGCATCCAAGCCTAAACTAACCTGAGCTAGTTAAACCAATACTGACTACAAAAGTCAACCAAATCAGTGGAGGCTTTCAAATTAGTGATTTGGGTTGCTCAACATGAAATAACCTCAGGAAGGATGATTTTGAGAAAATAAATGTGAGGGACATCTCTCAGACTGTGCATACAAAAAAGAATTATCACCAGTCAGAGTTACTGGACTATCCTCAGTGACAACATGGAGACAGTAGCTGTTCTCTGCATTGTTACTTAGCTCTGTAAAGCCATCACATGTGAAATACACTTTGAGATGACTGGTTTCATGAGGAAAGGGGACATTCAATTGCGTTAGAAGAATTTACACTGAGTTTATCACAATTCATGCAGTAGGCTCTGAAATTCATTGCTACAGCAAAAAACAAACCAAAAACCAACCCCATACCATAAACCACACGCCTACACATTACTATCCAAAAGCAGATCAAATCTAGACATAGATAAGATTATTTAGAGCAGTTAGAGTCACCAACCTGATTGTACTTCAGTTTTAGCTCAATTTCTCATTAGAAGGGATTAGAATGAAATTTTCATAGAAGCCTCTAATTCCTATGGGGTCTACCGTCCTCATCTCAAGCATCTGTTATGGTCATCAGAGAAATGGTAGTACATTAGACAGACCACAAGCACAATCCAATATGGCAATTACTACATGTTTTCTTCTGCTTGATAAAAAGTTAAACAGTCCATCTGATGCTGCCATCAGTATGCAGTCTCGGAAGAAAGCACTAAATAAACATTTGTGTATGGATGAAAGAGAACGAACATGCTCACTAGCAGAAACAGTTCACGTTCAATTCAGGAGATGCAAGATTACCTACCCAGACCACAGTTTATCCCACCAACACCTTTGGGTGTTCTGTTTTTTGGAAGTTACTATGTGAAATATTTCCTTAGGTTGCAGTGAAAACAGGCAGCATCACTGAGCTGTACACTTGGGCTAGGAAAAGGCAGAGTTCACCGTCGTATTTTTTGTATCAATGTGGGCATTTCAGCAGGATTTGGCTTCTCAGGGTGAAAGGGCAAAGGAACAAGCAGATTATTTTCCTCTTAGTATCTTTTCTGTTCTTCGTGGAGCAGGCAGTACAGCAATTGTTTCTCAGAGCCAGATGAAAGAGGGAATAAAGAACATTTAAATGTTAGAATTACTGGAAATGTGTTATACTTTAAATTCTCCATTAGCCAAATATACAAAAGGAAAGGGAGAAAACTATCATCGTTGCTCACTGCTTTCTCCAAAACAATCACTTTCTAGTATTATGCTAAAAAGTGAGAAATATTAGTCACTTGACCTCTCATTTCTATTCTTCCTGCCAGCACAACTGTGTAGGGATTACATATTTTTTTACCAGTTCTGTCATCCCTTTTTATATAACTTAGCAACAATACAACATAGGCCAGATTGTTCTTGGAACTGAAGTTTAAATTCATGCTAGGGCTCTGAAGAAACATAGCCCAGCACCCTGGATCAACCTTAAGAAAATTATTTTTTAAAAGCAGAGACTTAAGTATCCCAATCACAGAAGACACGATGTCAGCAATGGATCTGCTCTCAAGTACTTTGACAAGTGAAATGAATCTCACACGTTAACCAGTGTTCCAATACAACAGCAGCAATAAACCAATTTTACAAATCAAATTTAAAAGGATGACCTTTAAACATACCCATGGGTATTTCATTCCCGCCAACACACTTAGAGATTCAAGTGTAATCACACTGGTAAAAGAAAGAATGAGGTAAAAGCCTACCAGTTGTCTAAGACAAGATGACTTTAGAGAAACTTCCTTGCTCCTTTTTCCCTAGAGTGGAAAAACAAGAACACATACAAAAAAACCACACACACACAAAAAAGAACACAAAACACAACACACACACAAACCAAACACTACTGGTAGGCAGAACCACTTCTCAAGCATAAGAAATAACATTACTTGCTTAGACTGTACAGCTCAGTACCTACAATGTAGGGGGGGAAGCATCTCTCACTTTTGATAAGTGTGGAACAAGGAAAGTCATGCAAGAACACACCTTTGTAAAGATACTTCCAAATTTCAACCAGTAAGAAGCAAACAGAAAGCAAAAACAATAAAGCAAAGCAATCTTTCACGGAGTCTTCTATGTCCTCTAATCCAAGCCAAAGAGGATGGGACTCTTCAGTGAAGGCCCTGAGAAGTTCACTTGACTTTTATGCCTTCATTCCCCAGCCTCAGCAGGGGAATTATACTCACCCAGCCTTAGAAAGTGCTTTACAACTGATGGGCAACAGGTGACTTTGAAAAGTCAGAATTTCAGAATTACAGAATTACTGAAACACGTTGTTTTCTCTCACTTGATTAACAGTTATTTTTTTCTTTTCTTTTCTATCTACATATTCAAGTGACCAAAAATATTTCACACTGTTTTGCCTGTCTTATTTTCTGCTAGCTGGCAAAGTAGAAAGCCTTGTTCTCCTGGCTCTTACCTCCAGTCCTTCCAGTGATATGCAGAGTTCAATGCTTACCTGCTTCAGAGGAGAACTCAGCGCTATAAAGTCACCATAAATGAAGGCAGAAGCACTTTCCCAAGCCTGAAGAGACTCAGGAAGCATAGCCTGTGATGTGAACTTCATGCATTTCCATAGATGATAACTCTGATGCTAATGAAGGCACTTCAAAAACACCAATCGCATAGACCGTTTTACTGCTAAGCATAATAGAAGAATTTAGGGTTATGGAAAATTAATTCATTTCTCTTTCAGCCACAGGAACCTCTCAGCTAATCTATGCTAGCTGGTTAAACATCATATTGCTACCCTGTAGGAGAAACTGAGGAAAGTCTGAAGCATATTTAGCATAGTCTAAAACTGAAAACATGCATAGAGACACTGGGTATTTGATTATTCTTCCCTACAACAGATTCATTTCTCCATCTGTCTGAAGCACTCTTGGAAAGGGAAGAAGAAATAAAATAAAATTTAAAAAAATGTCTGGACAAGTTAAAAAGACATTCCTACACTCCAGAAAGCATTCAGCTCTGGGAAGGACAGAAGAGGAGCCAGAAGAAACTAAAGACGAATAGCCTTTAGGAAGATACAGTGGAGCTGGAAGGGATATGATTAGTTCCATTTCTTCAAGAAAGGATTCAGCTTTCTAACATATGGGGAGAAGTGGCTTGGAGGGAGGGGGAGGGAAAGGAATAGAAATTAGAGCTTTTCTCAGTCAATAGGCTGACTCTTGCTCTAAGGCTACCTTTTATGTGCATATTCTGTGGTAATCACCTAAAACTTTAATGTAACAGACTTTACAAACCTAAAATGTAATTTATGTTTTTTATCTAGGATGATCCATAGGAATGAAATTGATGGCTAACACCATTATTTTTGATAACCATGAAATACTTCAACTGAAAGAAGTGAGAAGGGAGATTTTGTACCCACTAAGCTGACGGAGCTCTCACTGAGAAATGTGAAATTATGCAAATGTAGACTTTAAGAGCAACAGAGGAACTTTCTTCTATTATGCACACACAAGTATGAACAAAAGGTCACCCAGTGGTTAGCTAAGCTTCACAGCAAACACAGCCTATTTAGGAACCACACAATGGTATATAAAGACTTGACATAAGTTAGCAACAGCTACAGCAGTGATGGAAATTTGTGACTCCTGGAATGACTTTATTCTTAGCTGATTTAAGCAAGAGTAAGCTGCTATTCTTCCTTGACTCAGATGAGGTAAGAAAATATCAGCACACCTTGGGCAAATAGTGTTCACTCTAAAGAGAGCTATTGGTTTCCCAGCTCAAAACCAAGCATAAATAGGGTAGTTAAGGTATCGTTCTCCATATTTACTCAGTTATGCCCATAGCTTTGAAGAAATTAGTTTCTATTTTTCTTTAATCACGTGTCTTTCTGATGAGCAACACATGCAGATTCAGGTCCATGTGTATTGAAATGTTTTTTGTTAATCATTTGCTCACAAGCTGAGTTAAAGAACAGTAAGGTTCCACTAATTCTAGTAACAGAATCTAAGAAATAGGAAAAAGAAAAAAAAAAAAAAAAAAAAGAAAAAAAAAATCCCAGTTAAATCACTTCAAGATCACGACCAGTAGGTCAAAACTTATAAAAACCAGGACTGCCATTCTCATACTTCCAGATTGCTGGAGCAGAGTTTTGTATTTTATTATTTATTAATAAGATAAGCCACAAAACAGTTCTTTGCTGGTACCAGTCATAAAGCAGTTTATAAATACAACTTCACATCTACCCTATATTTGAGATCTGAGGGTAAACCCCATTTTGCAAAGAAACTTTTTCATCTTACATGTAATTGTGGATGTCATGTGCATCTAAAGATTCAAACATAGTATCTCAAAGTATTCTGAGATCCCTGGTTCTCATTACTTTCAAACACAGCCTAGTTCTGGTAGCACATTGACCTTTACAAGTGCCTTGAAATCACAAAGTTTTACTGTATTTAAATTACTGCTAAGATGCATTTCATTTGCAAGAAATCCCAGACTTCATGCTGAAGAGTAAAAATAACATGGATCTCTCTATTAGACTGCCCTTAAAACTGCACTATGCCTCACATGCTGGAGCACCACATGGTATTTATTCAAAGTGATCAAGCAGGAGTGTAAATGTCTGAGTCAAATGCACAAAATATAAAAAGCTGATAGAGTCTAATGGTTAGATTTTTCAAAACTTTAAACCCTAAAAAGCCAAAACACCACAACTTATAGCTATCTCTGCTGAACAGATTACTCCAATAACCCAGTTGAAGACAAAAGTCACATTACTTTAATCTTTTAAATAATTTTTCAGTAAACAAATAAAGAACTTTTCCAAATCACATGATACAGTAACTGGCTAACACTTCCACAAAAAGATACATATTTTTTTCTCCTTTTCCACAAAGTCATGATCTTTCTTCTCTCCTTACCACAGCAGTAACATCAAACCATGCAGTATTAACATGAGAGGACAAAAGGGAAGATCATTTCACCAGTGGTCATCATATCTTAAATACCAGTTTGTAACAGAACATGCATGTTAGTAACATTTTTACCCCATGATAGATAAATCTGATTGAGCTTCAGGATCATTTATGCCCTAGTTCACAAAGGGGATTAAGTATGTGATATCTTACATTATCTTTCATTACAATATACAATACACTATACTGTAATAAAATTAATTGACCAGAGCATTTCTCAGCCCTGGAACTCCATTCATTTGAATAATTCAGTCACAAACATTTCCAGAAAGCTTCCCAGCTAGATCAAGTTTAAACACTCAAATAGCAGATTTCTTACTGCTCTAAAAGCACCAACAGGTTGATCAGATGCAGAAACTGGAATTCGACCAGAAGTCTTTAAGCCTTACAGCTACCACTGCAGCCTAATTAATGAGTACAGTGCCTTCCTTGCTCACTTTCCTCTGAATAATCTCCTGATTTTCACCAACATTTTGCAACATCACACATGTCCTACGGACTTCAGCCACTAACCTGAAGTAATCTGTGGTTAGTTGACAGATTGCAGTCTCCCCTGCCCCTTTGGCTAGATTTTATTAAAATGGTACCTTCTAATGGAAGGTAAAAATCATTCAAGCTAGTTTCCTGCTAGGCAGTACATTATCTATAAGTGTATAAAGTGATTTAACATACAAAGTACAAACATATAAAGTGATTTAGCATACAGAATACTAACATGCAGAGGCAGCTCCCCCACGCTATCCCCATGTATAAGGCAGCTTAGTGCTGAAACACTTCAGCGCACTCAACTGCTTACGTTTGGGTTTGGTTTTACCCAACTGCAATTAACATCTCTTCTTCAAGGCAGGGAAAATTTAGCCACTGTATCCAAATCTGGATTCCCCTTGTGATTACACTGACACCAGCTTTAAAAGCTTTCGCTAAACCAAAGACTAATTTTTATGTTGGCACTCAAAAGTTACAAGACCAAATCCCTGCAAATCCACCCCAGCAGCCTGTCTTTTATTCCAACGGTTGAGGAACTGACTCTTCAATGATCATACACAGAAGGGACTCCAGAAAGGGTTGCAAAATTTGTTGTATACCAACACCCAAGCTCCAGTTTACATATACCCCATGTTTTATCACAGCTTTTTAAATACTGTCACAAGGGACATCAAGGGGTCATCCTCTGTACCTCACTCTCAGCGCAGTATCAGCCATGGTTTGATCATTCTTGACAGACATTTAGCCAACTTCTCCACATTATCCAAAAACAGATTGTATAATTTCCCACATGGATACTTCAGTGCCTCATCTCTCCCCCCCCCCTTTTTTTTTTTAATAGACCAAGCCACCAAAAACCTACTTTTATTCCATCTTCCTGCAGTTCAAGTCCATTACTACTTCTCCTACTCATCACAGACGTAAGACTTATTTTAGTTTTAGAGTAAGCTTGCAGACTATTGTGTCACCCCCTCTGGTACTCCCTTCATCAGGTTAAAGAATCCAGGCTATTCAGTCTGTCCTCATCCTCTCAACACCCAACAATTCTCAGTGTTTCCCTTTTGTCTCGCTGCAACCGGTTCAAGTCTTTCTTGAAAAGCAATGCTTGAAACTGGGTATGGCATCCCAGCTGAAGTCTTACAGACACATCAAGGGAAGAAAAAAATAAAAACAATTGTGTGCTTCCTGTTATAGTCCCGTTTGAATCTTTAACAGTAGAGCAACACAGCTAAATCATCTTTCTCTGGTGACTTATCAGCACTGGATCTTTCTCTGCAGAACCTCTGCTTACCCCATTGTTTCTTATTTATATAGATGCAGGTAATTGTTACCACCAAATAACAATTCCATTTCATCCTATACTTTTCAGATCACTCCTAATTTACCAAAATATTTTGAATTCTAATCTCACCTTCAAACACAATTGCAGCTTATCTCGTCTTTGGTTCATTATAGCCTTTAATAAAACAGTCTAGTCATCAATGAAATCTTCAAACAACCAATTTCCAAAGAGCCCCTGAAGAAAGTCTGTTTGGTAGAGCCTTTCATTTTGACCACAAATCACTGGTAATGCTTCTACAGTACAATTGCCCAACTGATTTTTGAGCCTACCTTACAATAGTTTCACCTAGCTCACACGTCTTGAATTCATTACAAAAGTGTTGTGTAAAACTGTTTTAAAAGCTTTTCTAAAGCCAGGATACAGAGGGATTTATTGCTCTGCCTCTACCCACAGATATGTTGCCCTGCCATAGAATGGGGTTACATTAGTTAAACATGATTTGTTCTTGAGATATTTTTGACCGCTCTTGGTCCTCTATTTCCTAAATATTTCCAAACTGTACATTAATGTGCTCCAGAATTTTGCCAAAGATTAAAATCAGCCTGACTTGTCTACAACGTCACCTGTTCCTTTCTTTTCACCAACACCTCTCCATTTAAAAAGTAAGCAAGCATTGTCCCTTTCCTCAACTTTTTAGTACCTACCCACCCTCCACAAATTTTAAAGGGATGCTTATTAAACAACTACATAAATCACTCTATGGTAAAGGACGGGTCCAGATGACATGTGGGAAATCCACAGCTTGCTTTTCTATCCATGCAGAAACATTACTCCTTTTTCAGGGGTCTTAACTGCACTGGCCAGCAGCATGCAATTGTCCCATTCAGTGACAACGGATGGATACAAAACAGTTAACTTCAACCTTATCATCATCCATCCTCAGAGGCACAGGTCAGTTTTATGTATTACACTGCAGAATTTTACTCTCCTGAACCGGAGGCAGAACAGTTCCTTTCAACCAAGAGAATGGAGAAAGAAATCCTTCAAGTTTTCAGACCAGACTGATCACTCAAGAGACACAGCTAGCTCAGATAAATGTCCAAACTCAAGGTTGCTCTCTGAATTGATGCTCTTGAGGTTTGCTCAGACCAATCATTAGTCACTATCATTTATTAGCTTGCAGATAAACCGAAATAGATCCTGGGAAAGAGAGAAAAACATTCTCCCAGGACCGTAGTTATTAATTTTATTTATTAACCAAACTTAGGCTAAGGCAAAATTAATAACTTTCTACATGTGTAGCGGAAACTTGGAGGAGAGAGGGAAGCGTTCTAGCAGTGTGTGAAAGCAAGCCTCTCCCATCTGTACACCTCTGAAGAGGTCAGCATCTACCACAAGCCTCACAAGTTCAGGACCATAAAGACCAGGGAGCATTAAACGCCAGGAGCCAGGCACGCACCAGGTTGTTTGGGAGGCATACCAGAGGACTCGACCAGCACAGCCCTCAGAAGTGACCCCTGCCACACTGATTCTCAGACCCTAAACAAACAGGCATGCACGAAAAGACATTGAATTTCTCATGTCTGACAGATGGGAAATTTGGAGCTGACTAAACACATGCCCAACCTTATATTCTTAGCCCAGATAGCACTTTATTGACCCCTGGCTGATGGAAATGCCAGAAGAGTATCATCTGAATGTGACCCCTTAATGTAGTCCATGTGTGAAAACCTTAAGAAACAGTTCTCTTTCCAGTGAAGGCCAGGAAATGAATGAAAAACGTCCTCTGAAGTCAAGGGATTTACATTGGCATAAATCTGACACACAGAAAAATTAAGGATCCAAACTCTGTCTTCCGAACTGAGGCCAAAAGGATCCCAGGCAAAGACCTTCTACAGCAGCTCCCATAGCCACATCGTTTTGTTCAGAAACATAAAATAGCAAGTGTCATATTCTGTAACACTAATGAATATGAAATAGTCCTGAAATAAGAAATTTTTTTATAAAGTCTTTATTATCACAGTATTTATCATTAATTCTTTGATTACAGTATTTATTTAGTTTTAAATTGAAAAAGCCTTCAGGACTACATAAGTTTTCCAAAAGAACCTAAGGGTATAAGGTGCTGAAAATATTGAATTTCAATAGCAGACCGGCCACTAAATCTTATTTTAAAAATCCTAGTGTAAACTAATTATTTGTAAAGAGCAAATCTTCAGAAACACTTACTTCACTAAATAGATATTCCCAATATGTATGATTGCCAAAACAAATTTGTATTTGCTTCAGCGCAAACACATCTATACACCAATATTTATAGATTACACTACTGTGAGTCATTATCAAATAAAGTCTATTTTCTGTGCACCAGTTGAATTAAATTATATTAAAATGAATTCTAACTTCCTTGCTGGTTAGGAAAGGGCATCCCTTTATTGACGTCTTGATCAGAAATGCTTTGAGAGATGTATTTGGCAAATAATATTACTCCTGCAGATCTCACTGCTTCAGAAACACGACTTCTGAGGAAACACTAGATCTTGTAACAGAAATATCTTTAAATCTTTTCGATAGCCAGTCCACAGGGAAAGGTTTAAGAAAGGATCAAAGCTTGTCCTTTCAGCTTGAATTATTCCATTACAGCTGAATGTGACATAATTACAAAAGATGTTGGATGTGGAATCTCATCAGGATTATCTGACACTCATCTTTGTTGAAAAAGTCTCCCCAGCTGTTGCTCTGATAGCACAAATGTGACAGGAGTGCAGAGCACAAAAGTAGTTGCAAGTGACCACTGCTCTGGGGCTGGTTTTACATTCCCCACGGTGTATTTCAGCCACCACAAATATGGTCTTTGTTTAGGACTGACTGGCAGGTGAGAAGGAATACCACGTATGCTGCTGGATAAGGACTTAGTTTGAAAAGAGCCCATAAACCAATATCTGTGTTATTAAATTAAACCAAATCTATGTTATTTGCCTGATAAACATTGCTTATGTTCTCTCTCACACAAGGTCAGAATAATTCAGCGAGAAGTTGCTTGTTTCTTGTTGCGTTTTCTTTTTTTTGCCCCCCCTTTAAAAAAAAAAACCTACTACATTGAGTTTATTTTCATTGGGGGAAGAACACAGCGCTGCTTACAACACCTATGATGAAGCACATTCTCCTCACAATCTACATTTCCCTCTGCACTTGATGCATTCTAACCCAGTACATGCAGCCTCAAAAAACAAGGAACACATTTCTTATAGTGCCACTATATTTTTTTCCTGCATATGTATGTATATTTTTTCTACAGAATAAAAAAAAAGGGGGAGCTCAATTGTAAACTATAACATCAAACATCAAATCTTGAATAATTACCCATTCCAGAGGATTTGGTAGCTGTAAAAATACTTTTCTTTCCTTCCTTGTCATGGATTACATTTCCTTCATACATTATTAATGAAGTTAAACTACTAGTAACATGCCAAATGTGCTGCATAGGAGATTTGTGCCTAATCCAGCACAAAACAGTCCCAGTCACATAATGATAGCAAAAAAAAAAAAAAAAAGAACAAATGTCAACAGTTTCACACTGGGACTAGATTAAGCAGACCATACTTACTGATTCCTTACACAGGGATTATCTCACTTTTAGTGCTATGAGAAGACAAGCCACACTTCTCCTATGTTATTAACACAGAACTGCACCTCAAAAAATGAAAAAGACACCAGAGGCCCTGAATCTGCTTCCAGACACACACAGAGTGCTGTTTATTAAACATCTCAAACTCTCCTTTAGATGACAGATGCAAAACCAGGATACCAATATATAGACAGGCACACCCCAAAAATGCCATCTTACTGCTTTAGGTCTCAAGCCTACTTTCAATGGAATTTGTGGAAAGCCCTTAAGAGGATATTACTTACAATTAGACTCCAGCTGAATCCAAATTAAATTAAAATAGTGGTGTCTATGGCGTTTACCTTCCTACCATGGAAAACTTGCTTTGGCTTAGGACCCAAATCATGCCAACAGACTGATAACTGGAGTGCTCGTCGAAGCGAACAAAACTGTACTCACTCTTAATCATTTACAGGACCAGAACTTTGTCACAAAACTGCCTGTCAACTAAACAATAGTAATGGCCAAACAAGATAGAATTGCCTTTTCTTTTTTTTTTTTTTTTTAAATCTCCTATCCACAAGCTATATTCACTGAACCTGCTATGGCACAGGCAGATGTTTACTAATGTAGCATAAGCATGGGTTTGGGAGATGAAGAATATTGCTTTAAGATGCTGGCTGCTGCATCAGGAATACCGAAGCCACGACAGAGACTGCAGAGCCAGGGAAAACTTGCTTTGTCATTTCAGATTTGTTAGAAATGTTAAAGGAGTAGCTGTCCCAGCAGACTAGGCAAGATCAGGTGTCATCTGTCTACACCACTCTTAACTTTATGCTGGATCAGGTATCGTCTCTGCTACCGCAGCTGGCATTGGGCTGGTAGCAACAGCACAACATGTGCTGCTCCTGGCTCCGCATGGCACGACTGAGCACACACACTGATCCAGACCTAATTAGTATTAGCAGAGAGCTGGCAGGAGGGATTGTTGAATCACAGACTATATTTGCAGCTCCAAGTTGCTCCTTTACAGGTAAATAGGCTTTAAGCAGTTTTCTCTACCAGCTTTAGCCCTGTCTAGTGAGAGCTGCCTGTTCTCTAGAAGTTATGATCCCCTTCGTTGTGTCAACTCACCTGCTTGTGAGGCTGGACTCCAGATCTTTGAAGGGGGTCTGGGTTTAAAAGTCAAAACAATTTACAGCTTCAGAAACCCAGACAGGAACGTACAAAAGGCTCCGAGAGCACAAAGGCAAGTCACTCTCCATAAAGGCATGTCATCCTTCATAAAGGCATGTCTTACACCAATTTCAACGACATTTATGGGTAGACATCCTATAATCAACCTGCCATCTACACAGAGAAAAGTCTGTTAGAGGTCCCACAACATACATTAGAAAATATGAGGCAAATTATTAAATTAAATGAAAAAAAACTTATTCAGAACAGTGTACATTCATTCTGAGCTTTTCCACAAGCAGAAGGAAACGTGAGCAAGAAGAAACTAGGTGGTTGTCTTGTATAAGCTCTAAAGCATTAGTAAATCCAAATAATTATATAGTCGCTAGCACATAAAAGTGAATTTGCTTACTAAAAGCCCGTGCTTATACTCCCTTACTGAGAGCATGAATCATTGCAGCCACGGGGCCCATGCCTTTTAGTTTAAGGCTGTCCAGTAAAACCCATGAAGAAGAAAACAGTGCATTGTGTCCACCAGACAGTCTGCCTGCATCTCTTCTGCACGCACACCTGCCACGGCAGGAACTGAATGGGGAACGCTGAAGGCAGAGGAGGAAGAAAATAATGTTAAGTAAATGCTCAAGAGAGATGACTGAGATGCATCAATCTCTCTATAAAGAAATAATCCATTAGAAAGTGCAGCAGATCTCCATGGAGCCCCTCCAACCCGTACCAGGCGTAACATTTGTTGCTCTTACAGTGCACTCCAGACCATCTAACTCTGTGGAGCTGCTCTGTTGGAGCTTTCTGCAAATACCCCGTGAAATGCAGTTTCTCACTGCAGAAGGGGGCCCATGAGGAAAAATGCTAGTCAGCATCAAATTCTTTCCACAGCCTATGGACATTTATTAATCCAGCCCTTTTCCTCCCTAGTCTGGGGCCTTAGATTTCCCCAAGCTCTGCTTGGACCCCACAGGCAGCAAAAAATGGTGTTTCTGAAGAGGATGAATATGAAGCTTAGGGAACATCCTAGCATAAAGGTTTCCTGCTTTGAAAATCTCCTTGAGCTACATGACTCCATAGCATTGTCTAAAGAGGACATTGAAAAAACACATTTTAAGTTCAAGTTCATGTGACTTTTCTGGCACACTTGCCATAACTTAAATATTGATTTTTGATCCCATTAAGTGTGTTAAGAAAGAAATGTCTGGCTTCAAAGCAATATAACACCATGAACTGCATGCTCAGCTTCAGTAAATTCTAATTCATAATTGCAGCCTATGCTTTACCCAGTTTCAAAGTAGTTACCAAGTCAGAAAACAGTCATTACATTTCATTCAGTAAAAAGAGCACATCCCAAATGAGGTGTCTTTAAAGAAAAGAAACAGGACAACTTGCACTGACAACATTTATCCTTTGTACTATGCAAAGCTCTCCTGATTCATCACCTATCCATCTGCTGCAGCCACATCACTGCCCAACATCTGTTTGTGTCTTAAATCACAGCCTTACTGTGAACTCTCTCCAGTTATGCTCCCCTGGTAAAGTGCAAGTCCCATTTCAACATGGTCTACTGGGAGGAGAACCAGGAACTACTCAAGGATTATAGTCTAAAAACCCCACAACTCATTTTTCTGCCTTAATTGCTACTTTGCTAGTTACACTTTTTCTTTCAGGTTGTTTGATTTGTTTAATATTTTGTTGGTTTGGGCACTTCAGGTCAGAAAGAGTAGAGTACTAAAGCAGTACTCTGCTTTACTGCAGAGAAAGACAGTTGCTGGTATTACTCCATTCTGGAGAAAAAGAGCTGAAGGACATTGGACTTCATACTTTTCTTGACACACCCACACACCCCTTTCCCCCCACCACGTACCTAGGCCTGCCTCAGGCATCATGAAAAAATCCTGTAAGCAAACATTTGTCAGCTATCAAAAGTGTAAGGCAGGAAATTACGGGTAAAACCAGTTTTATAAGATATTATGGAAAACATGGGCCAAAAATACCCAATAGATTTAGGGAACGATGATATCTTCTAAGCTCTGGAGGCTTGTAGAATTTCACCACCAGGATCTGAGCCTTTAATCAGTAATTCTGGCCCACGCACATGAGGTTTTTGACAACTCACATACCTCGAAGATATACCTACATCTAGTGATGCACAAAGAGATTTCCCCAAGAAGAACAGTAGGGAGCACTTGCTCCTGAACCAGACTACTTAATATTATTAGCCCATATAGGGCTGATAACCCCTATAGGGTTTCTGAAGATACAGTTTGGACATTTATGACCCAGAGCTATGATGCCTAGACCAAGAAGAGTTTTCCTGAGGAAACCTTTCCCTGTGCCGTGTATTTGCACCGTTCTCTGCTTAACCCATTGCAGAAGAAAGAACTGCCTTATTTTTCCTGGTTCAATCCTTCCTCCCTAGAACACAAACAGAGGCAAGCTCCACACTTCCCCCAGATGGTACAAGCAAGATCATGGGTGCTTATTTCTACAAATAGACCCAAACAGGGAAAAAAGCTCTTTCCTTGCAAGAATGCTAATGCATGATGGGCAGAGAAGGACCCCACAAGCCTTTCAGAAGGTTTCACTCGTGTTCCAGGTAACATTTCCATATCAAAAAAAGCTAGGAGGCTTGCAACGAAAGGACACCTATCAGCAGAGCTCTGGTTTATGTTATACACAGTACAATAAATTAAGTCAATGAAAGTTTTACAAGTGTGATGTTGGTATTCTGCAAGGGATGTTTCTCCATTAGAAAATCCTGATACTTAAAATGGATTCAGAGGGACTAATAAATTGGTCCAGTAGGTGTTAATCAATAATATAAATGAATAACCAATGAAAAACTGTCACTAGTATGCCAAAGGGGAAATCATCCAGGAATGAAATCGGTGTGATAATACAACTGTATTGTATCCTTCAACAAATACATGTTAAGCATACTGGATAGAGACCAATTCCCAGTATAAAACCATGTGCGCCTTCAGACTACCTCAAAATACCTGATTTTTTATAAGGGATTTTTAAGGGATAGATTTTTTTCCCCCTAATTGTAAGCACTGAGAAGTGAATACAAAGATGCACGTGCATTGTGCTTGTGCACTGGATATCTTGTTTAAATTTTCTAGTTGTTTTGTTGTTGGGTTTTGGGGTTTTTTTTTTTGTTTTCTTTTTCCCTTTTTAATTATTCCTGCAGACAGCTTTTTGCCAGAGCTCTGAACCCTAGAGGAAAATCCCTGGAGATTTACATGAAAAAAAGCTGGCGTTCCCTCTTATTTGCCTATTGAACACATGCACAGTGACAGATTGTCAGGATGGGCAAAGCCTATCCTATTTTAACATCTGAAACATCTGTCTAGGATCCTCAGCCTGCATGCATTTACAAAGCTCTGGCTTTAGTAAGGTTAATAATGCTCATTTCAACTCTCTACAGCTTACAGTGCTGCCCATAGATTCTGCAGAAGTTGAGCTTCCTGGTTTTTGCTGCTCAAAATTCCCCCTCGGGTAGTAATTACTGGTCTCATGAGTTTATTTGGCCATCTAGTTTAGGACTTCTGGTGAAAACTCAGAGAGCACCTGGCACAATTTTTTGTATCTTTGAAATTAAACCAAATCTATGTATTAAATGCTTGAAGTTATAGGAATTACTTCCTTTAATGACAGGGGAAAAGCTTCACTACATCCTTCAGTTTTTAAGAGGGGGGGGGAACAAAAGAACTAACACCTTCTAGGATAATTTTTGTGTTTTGTATTAATCCTTCTCCCCCTCCCATCACCAAAACCCCATGGGATCATTTGGCTGGGCAGGACTCCATGTTCTCCCATCCAGCAGTGCTGGAGAAGCAGCTGCTACAAAGCTGGCACAAGAAATTTTAACTCGAGATAGGCAAGACTGGTCCTGAATACTTGAATAATCATCACGAGACAGGTCAAAAATGTTAAGATGTCCAGAAGAATGTTACATCTCATGGTCCATATCCCTTGCAAGACTTCAAAGTTTCATCTTCCATGAAACCTCAATGGCTACTTTTGCCAGCAACTGGGCAAGAAAATCCAGACTTGGTAAACTTGGCCTTTTAAAGCTTCGCAGAGCAGTGTGATAGCCACAGTTGTCAAAATCCACATTTGTCTTAAGCACTGAGAGGCTGCTTTCCAGAAGGGAGACAACAAAGCACCAGACAAAGGCAGCCTCATGCTTGAAGCTGACAAAACACCCTTCAGAGCAGCACAGTAGTCTGAGGTACTAGTATACAATGCTAATCTCAGCAACAAGAAGCCATACCACTCCTCACGCCAGGGAAAGTTCAACTCTCAGATGTTTCCAAAGAAGTTGTGCCTGTACTGTTCTTCATCCAGCAACTGATATCCTACCTCTGCACTGGAGATCTGATGGTTTCTGTGCCTTCTACAGACACATTTCCTTTAAAAGCTTCTATTCCTTTGGTGTGATAGACTATCTACAATCAGGAAGCAAAGAGTAAAATACAAAACGATAGAAAGCAAGCAATGCCATATGTGTCTGAAGCAGGTATACAGAGTAGTTGATATAAATTCTCCCTGTCATACCCTGTCACTCTGCTTTATGTTACTCCTGCTCATCCCCATCACATCTGAAATCACCTGGCAAGACCTCTCCTGTAGAAAGCTTGGCCCTAAGTCATCAGCTGGTTTTTTTATTGTGCCTCCTCACAAGAGAGAGGTTGTAGCTCAGGAGTTTTGTATCGTGTTCACATTTGCTCTCCTTTATCCCTGGGCTGGTCCCAGGCACAACAGTTCACACCTAGCTTCATATGGACTCAGAGCTGTTCTGGCAGCCAGGAGTTCCAAGCACATTGAAACGTTACAGCCTGCTCACTTTTGCTCAGGAAAGGGTGCTTACACTGAACAAGAAAGCAGCAGCTTTTTCATGAAGTAGAAGTGCCATCCCAGTGACCTTCTGTCAACAGAAAAGTCTTCCAGTCATGGGTTAAGCCAACATTACAGCTACTTCACACTACCAGGTAGCTAAGCTAGAGAAATGTCTGCCCATCTTTTCTGCTGTCTTGTAAAAGGCTCCACCTCAGGAAAAAAAAAATTAAATAAATAAAAAAGAAGAGGCCTTTGACAGGCAGCACAGTTTGTTTTGTCAGTAACACCATGTAAATCTAGCAATGGATCTGGTATGTGGACACAGATATAATGATGTGCAGCAGGAGTACAAGAGGGCTGAGCCCTCCCACAGGTATCCAGCCAGCTCCTCCTTCTCGGATCTGCAGTGGCTGGATGCACACGGCAGGTGCAGGAGGTTTTAAGTCTGCCCCTGCATGGAGCTTTGCTGCCTTGGTTTCAGACATTGATCAGCCTCTGCAAGCCCTTCTAGGCTTGGAATTGTTAACTGCTGGATTGCACATCAGAAGATGCTCGGAGTAGATGTTGCAGGAACTATCAGCATTCCATGTTTTTAAAACTGTTATTTCCCCATCTCTGGATTTCAGAATAAAATTTAAAGCACATCTTTTTGCAAACAGTGGTTATGATGTTTTTAAACCAAGATGTACTGTAGCAACAACCACACACTCACAGGACACTTGAAATGGATCAAATTCTTCGAGGCAGACCTTCAAGCATTACGCAGTCTGAAAAGGTGTTATATTTAAAGTTCCCCTCCAATGCAATTCAGGGTGGGCTTTAACAACACTCTACAGTGAGACGAGCCCAGACCCACCAAAAGTGATTGTTATAGTTCCCCATATCAGCAACTATTTTAGTTAAAATTTTGACTCATGACAAAACTATACAGTAATGAATGAGAGTCTCAGTGCATTAAATGAAAAAAAAAAAGAGCTAGAATATCCTTATCTATGCTTCCACCAGACATACCCACCATTCTGCTACTAGACTGGCAAATAGCCATATATGCCCCTTATCTCTACTGGAGCTTTGTTAATTTTTATATTTCCTATTTATTGAATGTAGAGGACTTTAATCTAAAAAGTCTTAAATAAAGATGCAGAATAAACTGGTTATTTTTCTCCAAGCATCAGATTCAGATTTTTGCTCACGTTAACACTGAAGGCAGAGATTCATAATTTGAGTTGGACTGACATTCTTAGATACTCATCCATCATTATAAAACAAACCCCAGTAGTAGCTCTTAACATCAATTATACAAATGTTCACTGTAAAATTCCTGTTCCTATCAAGAAAAGCAGGCATAGCCTTACTTCAACTCCTCTTTTGCAAATATCTCCCTCTAACTCCTCTTCAGTTCAAATTATTTTGCTCAGCTGCATACAGTATCTTGAAAAATCTGCAGTAGTAAATTTGATTAGTGTCAATTCCGGCATTCCTCAAAACCTCGAGGACTTCAGAGACTTGTGCCTATTCAGAAATGTTTTCAGCTGTTGATAGAAAAAAATGTATCATAACATTATGGTTTGCAGAATGGTTTCCTGCACTTATTAGACATGCCTAAATAAGTGACAAGAAATCATCAGTTCGTATCATTCAGGAAATGAAACAATTCACAGTTAGAATAAAGCAGTCTCCTGAGCACCTCCAGGACAGCTGGTCTCTAGTATCCCTATCACTCATTATTTGAGTCTACAGTGGATAAATAACAGACCAAGGACTGAAACATCTGCACAATTCAACCCAAAACTTTTTTGGATCCCCTTGTAAATATGATTCACATTCTAAGCTTTAAGGAAAAGTAAGTTAGACGTAACATTACCACCACCTCCTTGCTTCCATTGTCACCAGTTAACATGACTTCATGAAGTTGATGAATGGAGACACACAACTCTGCTATTCAAGATGTGTTCCATGTTTCCTCTACTAGAATCTGTATGTCTGTCTGAAACAGATAGTCCTCTGAAGTGACCATCCTATAAATCCACTACTGGGGAAATGGGTTGAAATTGTGACTTTGACAGGAGAACTTTGACATAGTCTTCAGAAGGTCCAAGATTTTACCTGAAGTCTTCACAAATAGGACTTTTCTAATCAGGATGAAAGCATGGAGAGCTCAGCGATATTTGTCAGAAAGGGACAGAAGCAGGGAAGAATTTTAAGAAAGCAGACAGCATAGTCTCCCCTGGCCCAAGCAACTGATTTTAGAGCAAGATGGTCATGATTTATTGGATAGTCAGAAAGTTTGCCTGTGTACAGGAACTGAGCGGAAGCAAACTTCTAAAATGTGCATGCAACATTTAGCTTTTAATTAAGTGGATTTTCTGAATGAACCACTTGATACAGGAGGTCTTACAAGATCTGTAACATTTTTATTGATAAAAAGGGAGAAAAAAAACTAGTAAGGGAGTTGCTAGACCTGGTTTGTTTATACTCAGCATACAGAAGCAATTACACAATTTATTAAGAGTCACCAATTTCCCTTCCTTCTACTCATACACTTACCACCCACAGACAGGTAGATAACTCCCTCAGCCACTGAGTATCTGCTTTGCTGGTAGAAGCAGTGATAGAACCAGCTCTCCTTGCAATTGCTCCCTAATTTGGAAAGTGATAAATCACCAACAAGAATGATGGCATTGCCCATCTCTTTGGTGGATTATGTTATCATTGCAATACTTTAAACTGCTGAATCCATGTGTGGTTCAGCTCACACTTCAATAGCCAGCTAATGAGAGTTTTCCTTTGGATACTCCTTGCTGTAACAGCAGCCTTTGCAGATCACAGGAAATCTCTGTAACCAATAGTTAACTCTGCAGGAGTCTTAGTAATGAGTTATTAGCTTGGGTTAACAGCATCTCTATCATCCCTACTATTAGCAGTTATTTCCACAGCAGAAACTAAAATAAAAGTGAATATAAGGTGGAAATATAGGCATGCATATGAGATCTCTGCATAATCACACACATTACCTCTCTCCCTGCCAAGCTCCCACTGCACACATACATTGAACTAAGCTTTGCACAGAAAAATAAGGCGCGTGCAGCAGCACTTGGTAGTTAAGTCTGCAGTAAGAGCACACATCTGAAAATAAATTCCAAGCATCCCAGCATAGCCATCAACATTTGGGCCTGTGCTTGGTGTACAATCATTGTCACACTCCTCGAGGATGTTGCTCAGTGAGATACCACTGCATTGATTCAATCACATTATTGAACTTGTGCTCCGAGACCTGCGTCGAGCAACGTGCTCTCCGTTCTCCATCATTTACAGTAAGCAAACGAGGGCATTTCAATATCTTTTCTGCAAAATACATTGTCCACATTGCTGAGGAGCCAGGTCATAACTCAGGCAAAACAGGTCTAGCACTGTTTGAAGTCTTGCTTGGAAAAAAATTTAAAAAAAGAATTTTTTTTTTTACTGCTCTACATGAGAGAGCTTTGGTCACTACAAGACACCCAAGCAACATAAACCTGACCCCTAAAAGCCAGCATGACATTCTGACAATGATGCATTGCTGTTCCTTCTGTCAAGGGAGTGCACATCAACAGCTGGCTGGTGCAGGAATTGGATACACATCCTTTCGCTGGAACACAACCTCCTTATGGGCCTTGCCTTCATTCCAGCTTGTCAGGAAAATTTCCTCCACTGCACCCAAACGTATAGAAAGTGGTTTGGTTTTTTTTCCTGTTTGGTGAAAGAATGACTCTTCATTTGTTTCCTCCCAGTATGCAAGATGTAGCCGCACAGAACCTCCCTCACACATGAAGCATTCGTAGATAAAAATGTGATTTAAGGCAAATAATTAAATAACAAGCAAAGTAAGCTACGAGACTCTCTGCTAATAGAGGTGGTTTTAAAAAGCTGACCTAACTCTATGGGACACTTTCCACTTGAAATATGTAGAACCGAGATTCCACACGGAATTTTTTTTTCATAAATTTAGTTTGAGATTGTGTAAGATACATAGTTTATGACAACTCTATTATGAGAGTGAAGAAAGCACTTTTACTAAGTGTTATTGAATATTGGAATGTAAATCTCTGAGCTCCTTATCTTACGAAGTCAGTCTTCTTGTATGCATAAAATACAGTTCAACGTTAAGTATTTTCTAGAAAACGGGGGACAAATCCCACTCTAATCTTTAGACAAAATTATTTCAGATGCCTAATGCCTGTAGAATTATAGCTGTGCCTGGTCCTAAACTTCACAGTCTTTCAACATTTCCAATATAAATGCAGTTTTTCCAGGGACTTATGAGTCAGGATTAATCTTGGCATAAGAACATTCAGCCTGGAATACACCTACAAGTTCTGCCCACAGATATGGGACTGAGCATTTTCACCTGGGCATAGGGTCCAGACTTCCTCTCTAAAAGATGCTGTTTGCATTTACAAAGCTTGTATTTGTATCCTTCACATACATGGGATCAGTTTCAAGAGAATAACAGGCAAGCTGCATTTCTGCCCCGGAGATCTGCACTGGGCAACCAAAGAACTACAGCCCTTGCTTGGTGAAGTGACAGTCATATACAAAAACTCAGATGGTATTTTAACGTGTTTAAAAGTAGTAAAGATGGACATAAAAAAAAATGAACTAACAAAAAACCAAAACACACACAACCCCCCCCAAACCCACACATCCAAAACCAAACCAAACCCCTAAAGCCTGTTCCCAAAAGATTTTCCCATTCTATAGTATTATTTTAAGGTTAAAATAAGAACCACTTAGATACTGTACTAAGCTCCCCAAATCACTATTCTTTTTAAACCTCATCTGGAGAAGAACAAGAGGGCACGCCACCGTGATGAGGCTTTCCTGCTGGTCTTGGGCAAAGGAATAAGGTAAATTGAGAAGCCGGATCCGATCCTAAAAAACTCTTCAACAACATGAGACTCTGGCACAAGCGAAGGGACAGGCTAGCTGGTTATTTTAGCCAAGAGCACATGTGGTACTGCCTGCAGCTCACAGCTGCTGACTTAGGTAGTGGGAACAGACAGACACACGGGCAGGCATCTTTAAGCAGAATAAGCTACAAGCGGCAATGTTTAGATCCATATCTCAAATATACCCCCAGCCAGTGGCACTCCAGTCCAGCCTTACAGCAGCAGGTACATCTCTGCTGTCACTGAGCTCAACCATGAGCTAAAGAGAGGAAGCTTTTGCCTGCTCCACGGTTTAGCATCCTCGGAGACTGTCAACCAGACTAGGATCAGAGCTGCCCCTGGCTCTGAAAGTCTAGGGGGGGGTGAAAAAGAGGCAACTGCAGTTGAGAACATGGGTGCCTGAAACAAGCTGCCATCATTCCTGCTCTCTTCTTGATTGTTTTAAGCTCAATGACGAGCTACCTTTCAGAGATGAGCCCCACAGTATAATGGAGAGAGACAACTCATCCTCCCTCACTTCGGAGTTTACAGCCTAACTGGAGAGAGAAAACACACCCGTGACCAACAACAAAATCCACAAAGAAAAGAAATAGCAGGGATAACAATTATAAAGACCCACATGTAATCTGACTATAGGAACAACTCAAGCAACAACCAAATCATATTAAAATCAGCAGGAGACAATGAGGGAGAGCTCAGCTCAACTACTTGGTGCCATTTAACTTTTGCCAGTTTCGAGTGCCCTTTACAAACATTCATCTTCATTTTCCCAGCAACAGCCCATTTCTATTATGTTTGTGGGTTCTGCTGAAGAGGAGTAAGTGTCTGCCAAGAGGATTCCTGATCATCGCTACATGCCAAACACAAGTCCTAAGCCAAATCATCTTTTTCCATTATTTCTGAGGCTGTGCTTGAGATAGCAACAGTCCCCCCAACAAATGTACACGTATTTCAACCCTCCCCTCGCCAACAATCACATATGACATGAGTCTTCCTCCCTTCTCTGTCAGGAGGCTTCCATGCCCTGGGACATACCTGGGGCATTGCCAGTTGGCTCCTCTCCTACCCTTTTATTTGTAGCTGGCAAAGGTATCTTAATAAAACATAGACTCTTTACTATTCACATTTGGCATTTAGAGGTCTACCTTGTCAAGATATCTACATATCAATAGTCAAGCAACCACCCATCAGGGAGCAGCTAGCCTCTTCTAGAAATAGGAACGCTGTCACAGAAGAAAAATTATTAGAATTGCCATTTAAAATAAAGAGTCTTCATTTGCAATTTAGGACAAGATGCAAATCCAAGTTGAAAGTGCTGAGCTGCCTAAAATCAGGACAACAGAAAACCCCACACCCAGGTTTTGGTGTAGGTTTTTTGTTGTTTGGTGGGGAATTTTATTGGTGGTAAGGTTAGTAGGTTTTTTAGTAATATAATTAAAACACCTCTTCCACACTTGACAACAACTTCAAACCCAGTGAGCAGTCAAGATCCCATTCATTTCAGTAGATAGCCAAGGTCTGCTTTCCCTCTTCCTCTCCCAGATCCCTTTCATCATCACACTATTACACTGCATCTGTTAATATAACTAATGCCACAGCAGCTAGGTGTCCAGCAACTTAGCATATCTCTCATTGAGAAAATTAAGATAAATTAATTTCTAGTAAAATATATTTCAACTTCAGTTACCATCTGTTATCTTATACACTTAAATTCACATTTTACATGAAAAGTCCTCTTTTACCACTGTACATGTGTACTGGAACAGACCTGTGTGCCTAAAGGATCTGTTGTAATTGTGTATATGGTCAAGCATGAAGAAATGCTTCTGTGCTTGAAAGCTTGTCTACTTCATACTCCTTGCTTGGGCTCAGCTACCTGACTGGCAGGAAAGGTACATTTCACCAGGAGAGACAACATACCATCGCTGTATTTTAGGAGGAACAGTGAATTTGTAGCCATGATAGGTCAATTGAGAGCTGATAAGGAAAAGATTTCATGAGTGTCTTTTCAGATAATAAGAAAAAAAAGTACAGCACAGAATATGCACAAGCCTACACAGGGCACGTTTGTAATCTAGGAAGCATGAGTAGAAATACTCTGGTAGTGTGCAGAGATGCCAGCTGAGGTGCAGGTCCCAACGTACTAAGTGATGTACATAAAGTAAAAGCCATGATCTCAGCAGTACAACTTATGTAGGTACACGTAATTGCACAATTTATACAATACAGCAAATTTTATAAAGAATACGAGTATTTCTCTCATTTATGCAGCATAAAGAGAGCCTACTGGAGTCTTTTGGCAATATACTCTGAAAGCACCCACTATTTCCTAGCTCTCTGCACATGCTGTGTTATCTTGGGGCCACTATCCACACCAGTAAGGGGTGGAATCCTAACTTTTCACTCCCCCAAGCCCTTGTTTGGAGCACACAGCTTCTACATGGGCAGCAGGATAAAGTGCCGAACAGCAGCTTGCTGGGAGGGCTAGAGAGAAATATTTTGACCCTAATGTTTAAAAGTAGTACAAAGTTATAATTTTTGGAAGAAGTGGGGAACAAAGTAGCCCAGAAACAGAAAAAGAAGGTGAAGGGTCATTTTTTAAGTAAGGCTACATGTAATGCTTTTCCCTGTATCAAGGATGACAAGAAGCCCCACTGGCACACACACAAAACAAGAGCTTCTTGGTAAAAGCCTTCCTGAATCTGAGCTGCCAGCTGCTGACCAGAACATCAAAAACACAAGCAAACATAGCCATTAACTCCATGGCATGGTCACCTGAAGAGCTGACTATTTTTATACAGGTTTTCTCCACGTGAATCTTGCTGGAGGTTTCAGCCACAGAACAAGAACTTATGTCCTGGATGTGCTACTATACTGAACTTTGGCTAGGGGAAGAGTATAATCAAGTACAACTAGCAGCTCCTTGCTGCTTCAGATTTCTCTTCAACAGATGATTTTTTTTTTTTTAACTTGCAGGCATTTTTCCATTAAAAAAAAGAAACCAAACAACTAACCCTTTTCTGTTGCAACAGCAAACCATCTGTAGGTCTCTATCTCTTGAAGCATCCTCTACATATACCCTATCAACTGACCTCAAATAACCAGTAGTGAATTTAAAATAAATAAATAAATTTAAAGACTAGTATGGATACTGTATTTCCCAGACTCTGCCCAGCAGCATCTGAATAAAGCACAGGAGGGAGCATACTAGATCTATAGGATCTTAAATGTTGTGATCCTTCAATAATACCTGTAGAATCATGACAGGCCATGCTCAAAGACCACAGAGGTATCCTTTGTGTGACCAAATAAAGCTGTATTTATCAAGAATAGCCACCTGAAAACACAAGGGAAATGAGACCAAAGAGAATGGAAAGCCAGTACAGGAAGAAAAGAGGGTCAGTAAAATGCAAAGAAAAGAGCATGGGGTCCAACGAGAATAAACACCAGCAACAAACTAACCAGTGAAGCCTGGTTCCCTTGGACCCCTCAGAGGAATCACATCATTTCCGTGGAAAAGACCAGACCTGAGCACAAGCACACACCAAGGTCAGCCTATGAAAGGCCTTCTGAAGACTCTGGCAGGAAAAGGGGCAGAGAGACCAGGTATTGCCCCACTTTGAGCAGCAAAACGGCTGTTGTGGCTCTGAAATTGTTTGTGCTTTATTGAAAAAAAAAAAAAAAATTCTTCTGTGATACTGAGCTACATACCTTGGATTCAGGTGGCAAATTCTGGAAATCTAAAGGAAGAGCCTTAAAAAAATACAAGTCACCATAGACAAACACTTCAAGGCAAAGCACATGCGATGGCCTCACTGGTTGAGAAGGACCTCAAGATGCTCTGTGACATGAAACACAGAAGTACAAATGGCAAGGTTATCCAAAGTGTTCAATTCCACCTTTAGCAAATTGCAAAGCAGGAAGCACAAGCTTCTTATTGCAAATATGTATTATTTCAGCATTTTTCAACTTAAGATGCTGTTACATTCACAACCGACTCCACCATTATGGTTTTGGTGGGTTCTCTTTTGGGTATTTTTTTGGTTAAAGGATGTCAGGATGTCTGGTTAAAACTGCTCTATCCAAAGGGTTCCTGAAACAAATCATTTTGTCTTTGACTGTAGACACACATGCACACTATGTGTGTATATATATATATATTTATTTTGAACCTGCTACACAATAAGAACACTGCACTTAGAAACAAGTATTTATATCACAGTGCCTACTCAAAGTAAAACCAAGTAACTGGATTTTATGTAACATTTAGATAGAACATAAAGCCCAAGTGCTCAGTTTCCCCATCCAAGTCCACAAGAAAATTTTAAGGACTCTTAGTTTTTGTAAGGTACCTGTTCTCACTCTAAAGAGATCTTAAGGGGTTAAGTAAACATCATTGCCATCATCAAAACTGGATTATTCCTAGAAGGTTTCATCTTTATTCAAAAGCAACAGTTTAGTAGAAGGGATTTTTAATATTCGTGGAACATGTACTGTACTGACTATATGTTAAGGTGCATCTCTACAGCTCTATAGAACCCAACCAAAAATAAAACCATTTGGGATTGCATGCATAGGTAACAAGAGGTTAAACTGTACAGTTTGGCCAATTTCCATTTTAACTTGCAGTAGATTCCAACTATGAGAACAAATCGAAATCCAAAACCAAAACCATTTTTCAAGTAAAGCCACAGTAAGGTTTTTTTTTGTTGTTGTTGTTTTTTTTTTTTAAATACTCCCAGTATTCTTGGCTGCAAAAATCTCTTCTAGACAAAAGACAGATTGAAAAGTAAACCAGAAAAGCAAATTATAACTATGCCTGCGAAGTTACCAGATTAAAGGAACTGCACTCTCTTATGGCGTGAGTTACGTAGAGTAGCGTGCATCCTTGTTTTATGTTTGGCCTGAATGGCTCCACTAGCCTACATTGCAAGTTGTTGTTTGGGGTTTTTTTATTCAGCAATCTTAACACATTTTTAGCAGATGTATCATCAAATGTATTACATGCCAATCTGTTTATCATTAAAACGAAAAATCAATATGTCCCATTCAAGCGTAAACAGGAGTTGAATGTTCAAGCTGTCATTGAAGATGACATATAATTGTAGAATATGATTTGTACTTGGCAAATCATTATTTCCTGAAAAGGGCAACAGACAGTAGCAAGAAACTTTTCACAGCAAGTCAGTAGAATGCCACTTATAGCCAGGGAAATAGTTTTATGAATGCAAAAATTACCTATGCAGCCAAAAAAGAGCAATAAGCAAACGATCGCTGTTAAATTTAATCATTATGTATGTCTAGATGATGAGAGAATATGTAGCTTTATGTTACTGGGCTGAGTCCAGTTTTTTATTTAAAACAGAAGTACTGAAAATAAGAACTTCAAAAAAATACTACGAGGTTTCTGTTCTGGACCATTAATTTTTCAGTCAAATCAAACTGTCATTTAATTGAGTTCTGATGCTAGAACTTGGATTCTACATGAAAAACTTGAAACTACAGCACATAGAATAATTTGTTATGCTGAGCTATTCAGCCCAATATGTCTTGGAGGAAAAGAGAGGAAAAAAAACCATCAAACAAAACACAAACACCACACTCAGAGTTAGGCTACTTTTGTGATGACAAAACTAACAGCAAAAGGAAACAAACCTTTGTCCTGGCCAGAAACTAAGCCATTAAGTACCATTTCTTTGTAGCAAATGATGAATTTAAAAACACATTTGCAAAGTGACAGAAAATACTCGGTGGAAATGCAACGTCTATCAGTACCACTTGCAAAAACAAAACAAAAGCAAAACACAACCCAACCACACACACCACTTTCAAATGCAACTATCAATTTTAGCCATCCTCTTTGAGCCAGCAAAGAAAGCTTGGCTTTTGAGAGGAGACGAGAACAATCTCCAAAGAAAGAAACCTACCTGTAAAACTGTGTCAAACCAAAACACTACAGGGATGGGGCAAGGGGCCACCTCACTGCCATACTCTTCATTTGATACCTAAAAGATAATTCCACTTCAGAGAAGGAAACAGAAGTCCTTCCTCTCCCATTGTGAATGCCTCCAAACATGGCATTTTGGGGACTTCAGTTACCATTTTGCTTCTCCTTGCATCTCATCATTCTTATTCTCCCCCACTAAGCCACTAGTTAGCACCATCTGCATAACAAAAGAGGAAAACCCCTCTATGTCATTCAACTAGCAAGCTGTGAACTTTTTCAGGTAGATAAGAACATGCTGAAAATACATGGCAGCCTTCAGCTGAGGACCTGAAGGCATCCTGGTTGCACTGAACAGTTGACAGTTCTATTCAGACAGGAACCTCAGTCTTAAAGTGACCTTGGAGCACCAGAAACCATCTGAGATTTCAAACAACCACCATAGAGAAGCCAGTGTGCTGCTAGGTCATAAATATTAACAGAAACCTGAAAATCCCCATTGAATCTTCCCAATATCAGCCATATAAGCTAGGACAAAAGGTAAGAGGATGGAGAAAGGGGAGAGGGGGGGGAAGAACCCAAACCAAACAACTAAACCCAGTGTTCTAATTACCATCTTGCATTTTGCCTCCCAATCATGCATTCTTCCCCAATTCAAGAGTTCTCAGCTGCAGTCTTTCAAAAACAAAAAAAGGGGAGTATTTCTACTTTGCAGGTTGAATAAAATGTTACTTCACTGTCTCATGTTAAGATCAGTTAAGATGACAAAGTAAAAGCATCCTTGTTACCCTAATCAGATGATTAAGAAGAGTAAATTTTATAACCGTGCCATTCCACAGTATCTTTAATCCAGTGACACTAATAAGAGTGACTAATGAATCTATAGATTGTATCAGCAATACCACTGCCAGAAGTTAAGCACCTGAGCACTAATTTTGAGACTTGTAAATGTATTATTGTTATATTTTCCTCCTTTCCCTCGGGTCTGCCTGTTTACAGAACTGAAGGGTAACATTTTAATATCTGCATTACAGGTGCATTTAACAAACCCCCACCAGAGATGCAGCAGCCTCCAGATACCCAATTGATATTCCAGCCTACACACCAAACAAAACCATTTTCAAACACTGGGTGTTGAATTAGCACAATCAGTTTCTTTTATTCAGCAAGAACTCACAGGCATGCTTTAATCTCGAAAAAAGCATTTATAAAATACTTGGAACTGAAGCTATCCTGTAATACCCCTAATAAATACAATAGCTCTATGATTTCGAGCTTCAAGATTTGCTACAGATCTAGCCTGCTAATAGAAGCTTAAAATCCCCCAATACAGTAAAATTCAGATTTACTTTGCCCAAAAACACCATGTCCTGTGTACCTGCTACAGCTGGGACTGACTAACCTCTAGGAAGAGGGCAGTGAAGAGTTTGACATATTGAAGACAGGGATACAATAAAAAAAGGATAAAGCAAATTAATTTCTTCAGTTACTTGCTTTCTTATAAGAACAGAGAACAATCAACCTGTGTATTTGTTTAGATATATTCAAAGTATTAATGCTATTAAGTGAGAAATGTAGCAAACTGGATGCATTCAGTACAGCATTAGAGAACCTAAGTCAGCAAGGGGTGGGGGGGGAGAGCTAGCTTGCCTTCCTTTCTTGTACACACGGGAAAAGAAGCAGGAAGAACAAAGGGCTGTTGTACCAAGGAGCAGAAACAGACACCTTAAAAACCCCAGGTCCCACCTTCCCTTAAAAACTTTCTGCCAGCCAGAGAGCTAACAAAATGATAGCACAAAGCCAGGAAACTCAGCATCTCCAGTACACACAAATTGCCACATCCAGGACTAAGGGAGGTCACAAGACTACAACAAACCCCAGAAGTTTTATGCATAGTAACAATATTGTTAGTTAAGAACAATCTACAGGCTTTTACCTACCACTTCACACAGCTAAAATCTTCTTGACCTACTTAGTCTGATCTACTCCCTGAGCACGTGGGTTCTTCCTAGCTCCCATTTTATCACATTAGCCAGTCAAGAAGCAGTTGATATCCCACGAGCAAGGATAGCCTAGCCTCCTCCAACTTGTACAACACAGTCACTAGAAAACACCAACTAACTTGATGACCCACACAATGGGACACCAACTAACTCAACCCCCCACTTGAGAGATAGAAAAATAGGCTAAAACATCAATTCTATGGGTTTAAACTACCCACAGAGTGCCTTCCTTACATCAAGCTATTTATCTTTAAAGTCCTTTGCTAGGTACCAACTCAAAGGCTAATTCTGCTCATTGTTAGGCATAATTAAGAAGTGTAATAAACATTACCTCAGCAGAAGACAAAGTTCCAGCAAACACCAAATCCACCAGGAGAGGCACAAGTTATCAGATTTTTCTCATAAACATATGTATATACACACACCCCCTCCATGTGGGTGCACACTCCAACAGGAAAGAGATGAGATAATAAAAAAAATAAAACAAATTACCAAAACAAACTCTTCCTCTGCAATGTATTTCTGGGATGGAGCAAAGCCTCTCTAAACCCTCAGCTTCCCAGGCTGACCAGACGCTCACTCCCACCAAAAGCAGCCCCCTCAGAGTCGATATTTAAAGTGCCAACACCTGAGTGGGACTAACGGGTGGGAGACCTTCTGGAAATGGTGCTGTTTATTACTCCCAGGCGTGGCATAAGACCACTAGTTTTGCTTGCCTGTAACAAGGTTAAATTTTAACTAGGAAAGCAGAATTTTTCTGTGTCGAACAAGTGTTAGAGGGAGGAGAAAAAAAGTCAACCTTTGATAAACCAGTAATTTAGCAGAAGAAGAAAAAGGCAAAATATGTTTTTCTCTTAAAAAAAAATTTACATGTTAAAACAAACAAAGTCTCTAAGCTTGAGAAGTTTCCATGTGCTTGTATTTTTCCAGTAATGCCTAGTGTTTGCAGAAAGGTGAGGTTCTGCACCAGGGTGAGTTTTCTTCCCCTTTAAGAAAATGCATAAGGCTAAATCCTAATCCTCACATAAACTGGGCATAAACAGCCCCAGAATGGAAATCTGGAGTAAATATGCAAAACTGGAGAGCTGGTGTGGGAGAGGGAGACCAGAGAAACAACAAAAGTGCTTCCAAAAAGTGAGTCCTCTGGCAAGGCACTGGGGTAGGAAGATAGTAATCAACTCTAGTTCATCCTTCCAAGTCAAGCAGAGAAAAACTTCAGGAATGCCTAAATGACCTAAAGATGCCTTCCTTTTGTATTATCATATCATCTGCAAATACAGGATTACTTACTGTTTGTACCATAGCTCAGCAGACGTGACAGCCCCAAAGTGGAACGTGTTGTGTTTCATTGTGCTGCAGCAGATTAAGAAAACCCACAGGCAGGTTTTTCTAAAGAACCAGCCTGTCATCTGATCCAGACTGGGCAGCCACAGCCTCTGCTGCCTACGAGCTGATGTTGCCTGGCCTTTTTGGATAGGCAGGCAGCGATGCTGCTGCCCAGGGCACTCGTTTCTGTGCCCGCTGCTGCTATTTCAGCCTGCCCAGACACTCCAGAGCTCCCTACCTGCTTGTTCCCAGGAAAACTTTTGCTGCAGCAGCAGCTGCGGCTCCTGCTTTAGTCTCTGGAAATCTTTTTCTCTCACCCCCCTGTCTGTGAAGTGCCAAGAAGGAGCCCAGCTGTTCAGCATTTCACTGCTGAGCTCTTTGGGAAGGCCGGGAGAAGCCACAAGCGAGCTGCCTTTCTTTTCTGTGGGAGAAGAGGAGCCCTTTTAACTGAGGGGAATTAAAAAAAAAGGGGGGAAAAAAAAAAAAAAAGGAAGAGACTCAAGACTTTTCCTTGCTCCCTTGCCCTGTGTGAACTGAAGAGTCTCGGAATCTTCACGCTCACCATATTTTGAGCCTCCCTGTGCCAACTCGCGGGTCTCGGGGTGGCAGAGGGAGGGTCTGTGCCTGTAACTCATCCCAGGGCTATCCGTGCAGCAAAGCCCATACTTCAGACTTCTCATCTTTGTGCAGACAGTGCAGTCAGCTACTGAGCACACTCAGAAGAGATCTTATCGTGCCTTTTAAAAAGTTTCGGGGTTTTTTTCTCCCAAACCAAGCAAAGTGGGAGTGGCCAATGTCATCTATATTCATGCCATGTTTTATAGCTCAAGCATCAGATAGCTCCTGCTGTCACCCAGTTTATGGAGTGAGTTTGGAGGGAATGAAAACAAAGCAAAAAAGTTGTGGGTTGTTTTGGGTTTGTTTTTTTTTCACTGCTTGCAGATCAAAAGGTTTACATGCTGTACTTTCACCACAAAGCAAATGTTTGTGCTATGTAAACTCCCAACAATTCAGATCATAATGAAAGCACTAACAGCCATTTTTGTTGACCTACAGTTCACTTACGATCACAGGTATGTCAGTAGCTTTTCAAATCTGAGAAGACAAAAATAACTTCCTGGCTATTCTTATTGTGCAGTGATTTCTGAGTCTCCCTGCTTTAATTTGGGCTTTCATTTCGTGGCAAGGTGGTTGCCACAAAGTGTTCATGGCCCCTTATGTTCCCAGTGCTCTGAGGCAAAAAGGAAAGTAAATTAAAGACAAATGGTCTGTGTGAAAATTGTCTCAGAAATAAGGGAGGAAAACAATAACCAAAATCAGCTATATCCTCTCAGTAACAGGCAGAGACAGCAAAATCAGCTGCAGGAAGACCTCCTGTCTCCAGCAACTCTTGTCTGCCCTATTTAAAAGGCCTCTTTCTTTCTCCCCAGTGGGTACACAGGGAAAATATTCATTTAAATAGTGTGATGCTACATAAAAGCAGTCTCTTATCCCCAGAAATAGTGGCATGAGTAAACTCTGCCCAGGATGGTAAAAGCCTGAAAAATAAGGCATAGGCAGCAGACAGAAGAAGTGAGATACACTGGTGTGGAAAGAGTTCAGTCATGGGATTGATGGCTGTAGTTATTGCGAGCAACTCCATAAGCACATGTTGCAGAGTAGTCCAGAGAGCATAACTACTTAGGGCTAGCAGCACAGAGATGGCCTGGCTGAATGGATAACTGGTTTATGTGGCTTCCTGTCCTCACGAGATTGTACCAACCCCATCAGTGAAGTCAGTTGGAAAGGAGCCTGCTCCTCAGTGCACCAAGCCATGCCTGCACTCAGCAGGGTGGTACAGCACTGGCAGAAGAACCACACATCTCTCCTGGGAAGCAAGGTTCCCAAAAGAAGAGAAACCTGCTGGAGGGTTCTTCTTTTTCTCCTTTATACTGGAGTGAACACACCTTTTTTCCTCGTGATTTCCAAAAGGCAGTACCAAGTACATCTTACCTTTCCTCTTTAAGTCCGACCTCAAAGCCAGTGTCTTTTCTGCCTGGGGGAAATGAAGACACTCCTATAGCATACCTAGAAACTTGTCTTTTAGTTTAGTTTTTTTAACCTGGCAATCTTTCCAACTCTATTCTGCGTTTTTATTATACCCACACTCTGTTCCCAAACACTTTTGGGTAAGCTGTCCGAACATGCCTGAAAATATGACTTTATGTGATTGCCACGATGTCATCAAGAGCCATTTTATCTGACTTACCACATTAAGCTAACCATAAATTTGAATAGCAGATCACATCATAAAGTCCATCAGAACAAATATTTTTCTAAAAATATTCCATCTTTTCTCTGATGGAGGATGTCAGAGTGACTTCCATGTGAAAGTCGTGAAAGGGGAAAAAAACCAATAATAAATAGGGAAGCAGCCCTCAAAAGTTGAAGAAAATTTGCCATTATGTTTGCAAGTTAAATACTTTTTCAAAGCAGTGTCTAATAAGGATATGGATCTTTGACATCATGTATTACAGCAAGTAAGAGAGCCTGGCCATACCATCAGCCAAAGAACAACCCTCCAGGTGCTGCCACCTTTGCCCTTCCTCAAGCAATTTCTTCAAATGCCGTGTAATGCTTTCACCTTTCTAAAGCACTGAGACTTTCCACAGGCTGGGACATGGTCTGACCAGCCATCCCGACCACCCAGTAGATGATCTGGGGCACTGCCAGGGAAGGCAGGGATGGCATGGCCAGAGCATGCTCTCACAGTGACAGGGGTTACTTGACCATCCCAGTTAAGCAGACAGGCTGCTTTTAAGCTGTTTCCCGTGTTTTCACCCAGCTCCTTGTGCACTGAAACCTGTCTTGATGCTGGCCATGTCCCACCTCCTCCCACCATAGAGTGACAGGTGACCCTTCAGCCCAGGAGGCAGCCCCGGAGTGGGAGATGCACCCTGGAGGCAGCCAAGGTGAAGGGGTGCAAGTGCCCTGAGGGGCTGTGACCACAGGCAACCCACAGCAGGGCAGGGACAGCCAGAGACAGCAGGAAGGAGCTGGACTGCTGCAAGCAATGGTGTAAGATCAGACACAAGTGGATACTTACTCTGTGCAGCTACCTTTTCAGCAAAGTGCAAAGATACTGCGATCCAGGAACAGCTCAATCGCAGATCATTGCACTGGATGACCACAGAACCATGTGTGAGAGGAGAGCAAAGCCTAAACAATGCACATACACCTCTTCTTCTTCAAGTGAGACACGGGAGAAGCAGTCACTTGATGAGCGTGACAGAAGCTCCCTGAAGAGGGTGAGCAGAAACACTGCCAGTACTCCCAGCATGAGGGATGGGTCCCTCCACACCAGGACAGGAGGTGTGACACTTGCCTGCTTTCCAGACCAGAGGAGCCAGGGAGGCTGTGATGCTCCAACACGGGCAGCACTGTTGTGCTCTACCTGTTTTTTGAAAAATGTGACATCCCCTTCAGCCCACACCTGCAGCACTTACCAAAAGGTCGAATTTTACCAAGTATGGATGAAAATGAATTAAGCAATCACACAGAGATCCTGGCTTTCCATAAGCTTTGGAAAAGGTCTTCAAAGCAACATACAAAGCCATGTCAAAAAGATCCAAGTGGCACCCTTTCTAGGGTTTCTCTGCTAAGCTCCCAAATCCCTCAAATTTGAATCCAGCTCCTGTAAGATAACAAGGGATGGTTTCATTCACTCCCTTGGCTACAGCATGACACTGCTGAAGGTCCAGTGACAATACTGCAAAGCATCAGACACGCAGGGAGAAGATAGACATGTTAAGTATACTGTGCTGGACATGGGATATGAACAAGCTATGGGCTGAAAAGTCATGTCATAAATGACTGAAGACACACAACGAGCCTTGAAAATGAGTGCTAGGCCGTCTAATCATTATTGGTTAAGTGTTGCTTTGAGGAGCTGAGGCTCAACAGAGAGGCTACGGCTTGGGTATAAGCAGACAGTCCTGGTGGCTGTGGCTGTAGATGAGCAGCCAATCCACTGGAAATAGGAAAGGGGTGGCAGCAGGGATGTCATCAGCCCTGCTTGATGGGGAAACATGAACTGGTGAGACTGGCATTTCATTGGAAAGGACAACAGCCCTTTCAAAGCTAACAGGGGTACAAAATGCTAAGCAAAATCATGCTGAGCATTTGGCAGCCCGGGTCCAGCCTATGCCACAAGGTGGGCAAAATCAGAGATGTCAAAATAGGTGCTTTCTGACACCAAAATAAAGAAAACACACCTAAAGGAGGGGGAGAGAAGGGGGTAAAAAGCATAGAAAGAAAAAAAGAGAGAAGGGGGGAGGGAAGATGTTGGTCATAAAGGATGGTTTGCTTTGTCCTGCAGAAGCAGCATCCAGAGCAGGAAGAAGGAATGTGCACGTGTGTGTGCACCATGTGGGACAAAGGCAGCATATTTCTCTTCACCCAAGAGCACTGCTGTCATCTGTCAGTGTTGTACGCCTGTGTACAAGCAACACCAAATACTATTTGCCTTCCAGTGCCTTCGACAAAAGGTTTTTTCGTGTTGGTTTCCTCATTTGAATTTTCTTTTCGGCTCCCTTGCTCGAAAGTGTATACATCTAGTTTTGATGACACTCACACAGCTGGCTGCAGACAAGTCACAGGCTTGCACGTCTGCTGGAGTGTGACACACACACACAGAAACACACACACACACCTTGTCCTGACCTCGCACCCCTTCTCCGCTGCAATCTGATGCATTTGAAATGTTTTCTTTTGCAACTCTCTTCCCAGACTGGCCTCCCTGGCCCCCGAGGGCTGCTCCCCAGACTTGCCCTCGGTCCGGGTGGAGGAAAAGGCGGGGACCCGGGGGATGCGCTCAGCCTCGGCCGCCGGACGGGAACGCGATTCCGCGGCCGGTCCGTGCCCGCAGGCTCGGCGGGTCCCCGGGCCGAGAGCTCGGGGCTGCAGGGAGCGCGGACTGGGGCAGGGAGGAGGGGGGGAACTGGTGCTGGGGACAGTCTGGAGGCAGGACTCGGGATCAGGAGACGAGAAGAGTTTCTGAGTGGCTAAAAAAGTTCGCATAAGCAAACTCTGTTGCTGTCAAATATTGCCCAGGTTTTTTTTTCCTACCCCCCCCCCCTTGGTTTATTTTATTTTATTTTTTAAATTTTATTTTCTTTTTAAGGCCGTTGATGTGGTAATTAAGAATTTGGTGAGAGCTCGGTCAGGTCACCTCGTTTCTCAGATCAGAGCCCCATCAAAAATTCTTTCAAGTGTCCTTCTGCGTCGCCAAAGATGACAACAGCAAATCAATAAGTGCTTGAAATGAAAGGAGTTGCTGGCTAGCCCCCGAGGCTACAGATTTTCGCAACGACGGTCTTTTTTTTTTTTTTCGTCTTTTTTCTTTCTTTTTTTTTTTTTTTCCCTCTGAACTTCTCGCGTTCCTTTGCACTGCCTTTCCTGGGAAGAGATACCTTTTCATCCCTAGTCTCAAGACGAAGGTAAGTGCCACGCTAGCATCTCTATCGCAGGACGGGCCCCTCCGGCTTTGGCTGCGCTTTCCCTGCTCCCAGCAGCCGGTCGCTGCCTGGAAGGTGGGAGCCGAGAACAGCCCGGGCCGAGGGCAGCCAGCCCGCCTGCCCGCCCGGGGAGCGTCGGCTGTCTGCTCGGAGCAAACCAGGAGGTATTTGCGTTTCCTCTGCTTTTTTCCTTCCTTCCTTAAAAGAAAAAAAAAAAAAAAAAAAAGAAGAAGGGAAAAAAAAAGGAAGATAAAAAATTCATAGAAGAGGGGTAAGGGATCAAAGCGAAGGAAAATAAATACGGAAATCACTGCGTGAGGCTTAGATTAGTCTCTGTTAACAGAGGTTGCTTCGCTCCGGTTCGCACCATCATCCTTACCCCTAATGTGCCCCGATTTAACAATCTTCCTAACGAGCGACGTCCTCGGGACGTTTTAATTAGGTAATTCATTAGTGAGTCAATACAGACATTTATATATTCTTTTAGATCAAGTGGTTAAGCGCTAATTTCGAAATGATTATAAAACCCTGGAATACGCGAGGTAGAGTAATTTTAATTTATATGCAAATCAACGGGTCCATTTGAAATGCTTAATTTTTTTAACAATTATTGTATTGTAGCATCGGAACGAACCGCCTGAATGAGCGATTTTGAAACCAGATCTGGACAGGAAGAAAATATTCGAGCAGCCCAACAAATCAATAATGTTTGAGTGTGTTAAACATAACCGGCTATGGGTATTTACATACTCGTTTGCCGTCAGATAAGAAGCTCAGAGAGGTGGGAGGAGAGGCTGGGAGAGAGAGACGGGAGGGATTGCTTGGGAGGGCTGAGATCATAATCCGGGAACGAAGAAAGTAAATGGCCGTGAATTGCCCCACCGCACACTTTCGAGGATATCACTCCCTTTTCCGCCGGTCCCCCGGCGCTGCGGCCGGTGGAAGACGCTGCGGAACGCCTGAAACACGGCTCTACATTAAGTCATCGCTACATACGCTTGGCCTTTTGGTTGTCGTTGGCTACATTTATTTTTTTCCTTCCCTCGTCCGGGGCAAAACTCTCCCCGGCCGGCTAGGGGGAAGCAGCCGGGGTCCTTCCTTCGGCTAGCCCACCTGGGACGCGGGATCGCCCGGGAAGAAGCCCCGCGGCTCCCGTCGCCGTCGGGAGCCCCGTTGGCCGCGCCAGGTGCCTGCAAACGGATGGTCGCGATAAGCGTTTATGAAAAGAGCTTTTCCGCCTGTCGGGGGGAGGAATATCCCCGGCCCTCTTTCCAAACCGTTCAGGAAGCCGGCAATGCCTGCCGGGGGGGGCCGGGAAGAACGGGTCCCATCCCGGAGGGCTGCCAGTCCGGCTATTCGTATCCCAGCAGGGCCGCCTCTCCCCGCCTCGAAGGCTCCTCGGGCTCGTCGGGGTTTTTAAAGCTGTTGTCACTGCGCTGGCGGGAGGGGGGAGCAAGATATAAATACGGCCGCCGCGGCCTTTGCTCGCTTTAAAATCTATTATTACATGTATTGCTTTGACAGAAGGGGGGAGAAAAAAAAAAAAAATCCGCGTATTAAGTCGGCTCCATAGTTTCCAGACACCCTGGAACCCCTCTTCCACGGCAGCATGTCTAATGTATTCCCTGGTGATTCTGGGCATTAATTAGTTGTTTAATAGGAGTATGACTAAAAATGTAAAAGAAGGATTAGGAGCGTGAAACGTATGTCCAGCTCCTTCCACACACTCGAGGAGGGAATGAAAATCACCCTGTATCTTATGTTTCTCCAGGAGCCATTTGCATTTTCCACCAGCTGCTCACTTCAGCCGCTCCGGCTCCGGGGCGGCCGGAGCCCGTTACCCGCCCGGTGCAGAGGCGGGCACGGATCCGCGGGCGGCCCCGCTCCGCGGCCGCGCTGCCAACGCGGGCGCCGCAGCCCGCCTTCCCTTCTCTGTCCAAAACACAACGGGGTTGGGGGTTGTAGAGAAGATGCGCACCAGCGCAAGCAGTTTGCTTTTCCCCGGGAAACCCAAGTGCGAGGTGGGAGCTGAGTCCCCCCCAGGCTCCCGCTCCTTCTTCGGATGTGCGAAACTGGATGTCACCTGGCAGAGCTCTCCCAAGGACAGAAACGCAGATAGCCAAGGACACAATTAATTTATTTCTCCCTAGGAAAAACAAAAAAAATAACAAAAAAAAACCAAACAACAAAACCAAAACAAACCAAAACTCCGACACGATTTCATGTCTTGCGAGAGGAAGCCACTCTCAGCGCCTTGGCGCGGCAACTGCTGCGGCGTCTCATTCAAAGGGTTTTTCTGTGCACGCCGGGACCGCGGCTGAGCTTCTCCGGGAACCGCCGACAGAACGACCCGTTGGAAACTTGGCCGCTTCCAAGGGTTCTCTTTCCCCCTCCGGCAATAATTGCCTAGCCCCCTGCCCACGCCTATAAATAACTAAAATTCAATCCAGGGTGAAATATTTTTAAAATAGCCAAAAATAGATCAGGTGCAGCCTCCGAGTTAAGTAAGAGCCTATTTTATTTTCGCGTGGTCCCTCTATAAACAAAGCCGCGGAAATAACTGCGAGAAAAAGCGATCGCTTTAGTTCGGTCTAAATTGAGATGTCCGACTTCGTTGTTTTCTTAAACATGGAAAACATCACAAAATCGAAAATGAATTCCCCCCTGGCGCCAGCTCGGTGTCGTGTGGGGGAAAGAGAGAGAGTCTGCCGTAGTGCTTCTCGCTATCGTCCGTAAACGAGGCAGGGCGAGTAATAGAGATGAGCGGCAGGATTTCGGCTACCCGTGCCCTGCGTTAGCGATACCGTCACGAACAAGAACCCCCGTGATTAAAAAGGTTAAAAAAAAATATATAAATTTTATATATATCTATATATAAAAAGTTATAAAGAAAAAAAAAAAATGTGGGTTAAAAAAGGAAACCGAGACCTCTCACAATAGGTTGGCGATCCCTCTTCACACCTGGTGCAAGGACAGCAGCCGGCCCAGCTCGGGAAACTTCGGCCGCAGTTACTTGTGCCCCCTCCCCATCCGGGCGGGGCGGAGCGCGCCCTACGCGGGCGCGGAGGCTCCACGGCCGTCCTCGCTCACCTCGGTCCTCCTCTGGCTACCTAGCCCGCCGCCGCGCCGCCTCCGCCGCCTTTTGTCCTTCCTCCTGCCCCTCGTCCCCGCCGCGGAGGGAGGCTGCCGCCTCTGCGCCCGTGCCCGCGGAACGCCGCGCAGCCCCGCGCAGCCACCCGTCCCGGCCCCGCGGCGGCGGCAGGGCGCGTTCGGCGGGGCCTGTATGACGTCAGGGCCCGGGGAGGCGGGCGGGGAGGGGCGGGGGCACGGGAGGGCCGGGGAAGGAGGGAGCCAGCGGCGGCGGCGGCTCCGCGGCCCCGCAGCCAGCGCAGGAGCCCGGCGCGGCCCCGCCGGCCCCGGCAGCACCGACACCAGCAGCGCAACAGCGGGGCGGACAGCGCAGCCGGCCTCGGTGAGTGGAAGTGGGGGTCGAGGGTGTCGGCGAGACGGGTCACGAAGCCGGCCGGTCCCGGCTCTGTGCGCGCCGGGACGGGCGGCGGAGCGGTCGGCTAGCCGGGCAGGGGGCTGCGAGCTCGGGTTGATGATACCCTTCGGGGCGGCTGCGGTTCGTCCGGCGGGGCTGAAGGCAAAAGGAGCGAGCGTTGTCCCCACGCCGTTTCCCCTCCGTGCCGACCTCGGCCTCCCCCCGGCGGGGCGGGCACCGGGGAACCGGCCCCGCCGCGCCCGGCTCCGCGGAGCAGCCGCGCAGGCAGCGCCTTCCCTCCGCAGTGCCGCGCACCGGGGCAGGGGATGGCAGCGGCAGCGGTCCAGGCTCGGGGCGCCGGAAAAATCATGCGGACGGGTCTGCCGCGCCGGCTGCGGGCTCCGTGCCCGGGGACCCTTCGGCACCAGCCGCGGGGGAGCGGCGGGGCCCGGCCGCCCCCGAGGTCACCGCGGAGGGGTAGGCCCCGCATGGAGTCCCCTTTTCGTTTGTGAGCCACCGGCAGCGACCGCGGCCCTCTTGACAAAAAACCCTCCCGCCGAAATCACGGATCTCGGTATTTCGGGCGTTGCTGAGATATTTGCGAGGGAACTCTGTTCTGTGGGGGGCTGTGGGCTGGTTTGTTTCTTTTTGGGTTTTTTTCCTCCCCGAAAGTATAGCGATAGATACCAATAAGACAAAAAAAAAAAAAAAAAGAAATCCTGTGTGACACCGCTTGTTTGGGTTTTTTTTTGTCCGCGCCCTGCAGTTGTTGCAGCTCCGAGCAGGTTGCTGCTGAGCGGGCCCAGCAAGCCGAGGAGAAAGGGGACACTGGCACGGCGGTGTGTGTGCTGGGGCTGGGAGTGCACGGAGGTGCTGAGATATTTAATTGCGAGCGGAGGAGTGCTCGGAGGAACGGAAAAGCTTTCGTTTGAGTCGCCGGGCCGGAGACAATAGGAAAACGCTTCTCCCTCCCCTTGGCCCCGCGCTTCGATGTGTTTTGCAACAAAAATTAAAAGAGGATACAGGAGAGGAGAAAGGGAAGGAGCAGTACGGGCAACTGAGAGCGAGGAAGGAATAATCCGTCCGGGAAAGGCACAGTTCTTCGAGGAGAACGGCGATTCAGGAGAGAGGAAAAACTTGCCCTCGGTGGCGGTGCGTGTGCGTGGGGGGAGCTGCGTGTCTCCACTCGGGAGACGGAGCAGCCATCGAGGCAGGCGGCGGGGGAGGGCGGCTGAATTTGTCATGCAGGACAAATCTGGACGGAGACCTACCCCGATTTAAGGACCAGCGTCGAAGAATTAAGATTCTCTTAATCGCTTTCCTGATTAATTTAGGCACAGCTCGTGTACTAGGCCCGGCTGCTGCAGGGAGCAGAGTTTCTCCCTAGAGTCCTTCGGCTTTGAATAGAAACCGCCGTGTCACAACGAGACCCGAAGGAGTCCCGATAACCGCACCTTTCCATTCCCCACCCCCCCTTTTTTTTTCTCTTTTCTTCTTGGGGAATTTTAATTTTGTGTGTGTGTGGTTTGGGGTTTTTTTAGTTCCTTTTCCTCCCCTTTTGCCCTGTTGCCATCTTGCCCGCCCGGCGAAGGGTGGCGGGGCCGGGGCCAGCGGGAGCTGCAGCGAGTGCTGCTCTCGTCCCAAACGTGCCTCGGCTCCAGGCTGCCGCATTTCTAAGCACCAGCTAATAATGAGCCCGATTCAGACATTAAAAAAAAGAGGCGAAGAAGAAGAAAGATTACCGAAATGATGGTGACATGCAAATTTCCCCCGAAATTATCATAAGTAAACATTTGAAGCCTGGACTAATAAAATCCCATCTGTGTTACTTCATATCGAGTTAGTAGAGAGCTGTGATAATGAATTTTGTAATATCTCAGGAACAGACATCTCAATCAGGCACTAATCCTGTGATTTTACTGCCCGACCTCTCAGACCGGGGGAAACGCCTGCGCCCGTCGGGGAGCACGGAGGCGCAGCCGGAGAGCGGGGCCTTGGCGGGTACAGCCGCAGCCGTTCATCTCCCGGCCGCCCGTACCCGCTGCCCCTGGGGTGTCTCCGGGCCGAGCACGGCCGCGAGGTTCCGCGACCCTCTTTCGCGTCCCCAAATGATGAGGAGTGGAGGGAGACCCAGCCGTCCGACGGGCTGAGAAACCAACACGGGGATTTGCGCGTATCCCGGTGTGATTGTGTTGGGACCCGAGGGTGAGGCGGGGAGAGGGGGGCACGGTGCGGAGGTCGCTGGGGAACGGTACGGGTGCCGACATGGCAGCGAAATGGCTCCTGCAGAAATGGCTCTCGAAAACCACCCACGGCTTTCTTTCTTTGCATTTATTTTTCACTCCCAAAATAATTTTTTTTTTAAACTCCGATGCCTTCATCTTTTACAGATAACGGGTGATGGAGTCCAACTGCCGCAAACTTGTCTCCGCCTGTGTTCAGCTAGGTAAGAGAAACCATCTCCCGCCGGGCTGGAGGCACAGCGGCCCTGCTGCCTCGCGGTGCGATGCGCGGCTGCGGAGCCAAACGGGGCAGCCCCCGGGAAACGGCGCCGCCTCCGCGGAGGGGTGCGGTGAGGCGGGTGCTGACCGCCTCTCCCCTGTCGCCAACCCTCGTGTCCCGGTCCCCAGGGGTGCAGCCCCCCGCCGTCGAGTGTCTTTTCCCCGAGGAGGCGGACATCAAAAAGGGGGAACTCGGCGAGGCGCCGGAGGGCCGCAGAGAGCCCGCCGGCAGCAAGCTCTTCGGGCGGCCGCCCTCCAGCGCCAATGGTAAGCGGCGGCCCCTCTCTGCGCCCCTCCGCACCGCTCCGCGCCCCTCCGCGGGCCGCACCGCCGAAGCAGCGGGCGGGCGCTCCGCGTCGGGCCGGCCTGCGCGGCGCCAGGGCGCCCCCTGCTGCCCGCCGGAGGAGCGGCGTGGCGCGGCTCTGCGCCCAGGCGCCGATTGCGCCGAAAGATGCGCGGCCGCGGGGGAAGGGAGAGGATTTCGCGCGGGTAGCCCCGCGGCTGCAGACGCGCCCTAGCACCCGCCGCCAACTCGTCCCCTCGCCCCGCAAAAAAAAAAAAAAAAAGCAAAGCCACAACGCTGCTGTCAGCGCGCCTTTCAGATCCCTACAGCGTCGCCCTGGTATTTATTTTTATTTTCTATTTTTTGCCGCCCCCCGCCCATAACCAAGCCGCCAGCCCTCTCCTGCCCCCAGAGGCCGGCACTCCCGCAGCGCCCCGTCTGTAGGCAGAGCGAGCTCCTGCCTTCTCTTTCGCTGCCCGGTTCAGGGGATCTGGTAGGCGAGCCTGAGGGGTGGTAAAGAAAAACAGCAATGCAAACACATTACAAAGAAGAAAACAAGTGCTCTGCATTTCGAGAGACGGTTTAATCCAAGATAAACGTAATTTTGTTTAAATAAAATATATTAACCTGAATTAATAATACAGGAAACTAGAGTGAATTAATAATGCACGTATTCCTGGTCTCGTGGTTAAACACTTCCTTGTAAGAATACTGTATTAACCCTGTTTGGCCAAACATCTCACTATTTCTCAAATAACACCCAGTGATTTCAGGAGTCCCTTTCCTGAGTTCACCTTCCCCCGGAGACTTTAAGCAGGATTTGATAGCTGGGTATCAAAACCCCTAGAAGAAGAATTGCTCGGGCTAAAGGAAGGTTAACGAGCAAAATCTGGGGTGATTCCAAAGGCGAAGGTATTAGGAGACGATAATTTTTAATCCCGGAAACATACATGATATTAAATTGTGCACAAATAGGCTTTACTAGGGTCTGGCACTTTTTCTCTCGGCCAGTAATAAGTGTTAAATAATGTGGAAAGGAAGGGTGACATTGCTTTATATATGGTTTGCGAAAAAGAAAGGCCTTTTTCGCCTCTCCTGCCTTTTCCTCCCAACGAACAGGTGGTCTTAATCAAAGCCCTTAGCACGATCTAATGGGAAAGTGGGGACCTTTCTGATATAATAAATTTATGAGCCCTTCCAAGTCAGTTTTATTCGACTAAGTATTTACAAAAGTAATATCCACATATGCTCCCTGACACGGTAACTTTTACTTCCCCTGCCGAGAAACAAATGGTTATTTTCTTAACCATCAATTATGAACCCGGATTATTGTAGTACACGCAAAATTTCCTGCCTCGTTACCGTATCAGCTGGTCTGTTTTTTACTCGTCGGGCTACAGGGGAAATTGCTATCTAAACACCTTTAATGCCATTGATTAAAATATAAGTCTAAACCGAAGAAGCAACGAGGGGTTGCCTGACCATTAAAACCTACCCGTTTACAGGGAAGGGAAGCACGGCCAACCGCGAAATGCGGATATATCCCTGCAGATGTGCGGATATATCCCTGCAGATGTGGGGATGGTCCCTATGTGCAGCCCCAGCCCGTGTCTCTGTGCGAAGGATAATGGCAAGTGCTGAGCTGCTCAGGCGAATCGCTGTAAATCGTAGAAATCGTGGGTGTTTTGTCGTGATTCGGAAGGGTTTGGTTGGGTCTTAGCTTTGATTTTAGTCGCGCGATGCTGGTTGATTTTTGTCTTGTTCCGATCGTCAAGGACTTCATGCTTTATGGGATTTACCTCTCAAAAAGTCTGCTGCTCGGGGCGGGCTGGGTAGGAGGCGGGGAAGCGGAGCGGGGGTTATTTGGGACCCCCCTCTGTCAGAGTTCAGTTTCGGAAATTACGAGGGCGGTCGGGTAATTTCGCGAGTTAGGCGACATCGGGCACAAGAAGAATAATCGCTAACTAGCAGCGTTGGTTAAAAAAAAAAAAAAAGTGAATGTTTGGTCAAATCGATGCTCCCGTGAAAGGAGGAAACGAAATTCAGTAGGAGAAGGTACCAAAACGACAAGGGCACGCTGTGTTCCCGCGGGGAGGGAGGGTTATTCCAGTAGAAACGGGTCCGTGGCCACGCCGGGGAAAGGAAAATGGGAAACTATGAAAATATTATTGCAGCCTAGGGTGTCAAATGCAGCCCAGCGGGTGTCATGTTTACCCAGAGAGACGGGGAAATTGCTGCTGGGTGACCAGTCTCACTAAATTAGGAAAACTTCAGCACACGCTTCGACAGCCCCACAGCACGCGTAAATGGTTGCTGGTGGGTTTGTTCGAATGATCTTTATGCAGGGCGGGAGGATCCTTACTAACCGTATGTGTGTGTACATTGCTGTATATATATGTATAATCTATATAATTTGTTAGC
>JANVCC010000059.1:6130567-6207014 GCA_025345505.1 Todiramphus chloris collaris | reverse complement strand
GCCGGGAATAAGCTGTGCTCCTCCTCACCTTCCTCTTCATCATCTTGCCACCACCACCAGCCCACCCTGGCCATGGCGACGGCGCTGGCGCCAGGGCAGGCGCGCTCCTCCTTGGAGTCCGCCAAGCACCGGCTGGAGGTGCACACCATCTCCGACACCTCCAGCCCCGAGGCCGCAGGTAAGAGAGGGCGAGCGGCAGGGACCCCCCTCCGCCCTCCGGGGCGCCCCGCCACCCTGCTCTGGCCCGGCCCGGTCGCCGGCTCCGGCAGCCTCGCGGCCCGAGCTCCACCGCCGTCCCTCCGCCCGGGAGCGACCTGCACCCGAACCGAGACATTTTTTCTTGGTTTGTTCTTTCGCGTGCGGTGTCCGTGTGCCGGTGTACGGGAAGATAATGACGTGTAAGGAGAGGCGAATGGCGTGTGCAGCAGCGGGCGAATAACATGGATACAGACCGAGGAATGTAGATACCGATCGACAAGTAATATGGATATAGGCGGACAAATAATGCGGGTATAGGTACGCGAGCGGTGTGAATACAGATAAGCGAATAATACGGATACAGGCAGAGGAATAGTACGGTACAGGTAGGCGGATAATACGGATTACATGTGTACAGATGGGAGAATAATACGGATACAGATAGGAGAACAACTTGCATATATCGGTAGGCGAAAAACTTGCATACAGACAGGCGGGGAGGCGGCTCCGTCCCGCTGCCCTGGCTGTGGCTGTTCCTCCGTGAAGAACCCACGCGTGGGTGCCCGCGGAGAGGCCGCGGCGGCGGGAGGCCGGGCAGGTTAATCATTACACCGCCGAGACTCGTGATGGGGGCCGTCTGCGGGATCCGGCAGAGCTGGGCACAAACCCTTCCCCAGCCGCCGGAGAGGAGGTTTCGGAGGCTTAGGCGCCCTTGTTTTTCGCCTTCTTGTTTTTTGTCCCCCCACCCCCTTACAGAGAAAGATAAGAGCCAGCAGAGCAAGAACGAGGATGTGGGGCCCGAGGACCCCTCCAAGAAGAAGAGGCAGAGACGGCAGCGGACTCACTTCACCAGCCAGCAGCTGCAGGAGCTGGAGGCCACCTTCCAGCGGAATCGCTACCCGGACATGTCCACCCGGGAGGAGATCGCCGTCTGGACCAACCTCACCGAGGCCAGGGTTAGGGTAAGACCCGACACGACACCTCGGCTTCGAGCAGCGGGGGTTGCGGGACGGGGGGGGGTGGGGGGGGGTGGGGGGGGAAGGGAGGAGGGCTGAAATCTTTGCAGCTGCTTTCGATTTCGGTTTGTATGCAAACTTCAGAGCCTTTGCACAAAAGCAGAGCAGTGCAGGACATTTCTGTCAAGGCGAGACAGATTGGGATCTCTCTCTCCGGAATAGGGTTTGTTGCACGTTTCGCCCTCACCGTGCTGTGCGTCCTGCTCCTTTTGATCGAAACGCTAATGAAAACATTAGCCAAGAAAGCAACTTGGAACAGGCTGCAACCTGCGCTGCCTCTAATGAGAAAAAGATGGAAAATACACAAGGGCTTTTACTTCACTCCGAGGCACTCCCGACGTGCCCTTCCTTGCATTTTCTCTTTCTTTTGGTTTCACAATTCGACGAGCGTCTCCCTCCTCCCTCCCTCTCCCTCCTCTGAGATTTATGGGACCATCACGGCGCTGCAGGGATACTGAGGCCGGATCCTTCTCGCCTGCAAACGTCGCTCTGGGGGAAAAAAAACCAAAAACCAAAAAAACCAAAACCAAACACTCCAAACCCATTTAAAAAAAAAAAAAAAAAAAAAAAAAAAAAAAAAGCCCCTAAACGGGCCGAAACCCCAGATTTTCGGAAATCCCACATCAATCCTTTTTCCCCATGGTCGCTTGGGGAAAGCGAGTGAGAATCGCGGGTAGCAGTGATGGGAGCCGGCGTCGTGCTCTGCGTCGGGGAGCAGGGCCCGGCCGGGGCTGGAGCCTCGCCGGAGCAACGGAGCGATGTCGGTCGCGACGCGGGTTTTGCGGGAAGGGTTTGGTTTCGGGCGGCTCGGTGCCTCCAGACGGGGCCCGTACCCTCGGCGACCCCTGCTCGGTTCGGCCGGGGGGGGCTCTTTCAGACACCCCGGAGCGTCTCCAATACACACGGTAAGGCTGCTTCTGGCGGCTGCCTGACGGGTCAGACACCCAGATGTGGATTGGGAAAGGGCACGTTTTCCCCCATTGTTTGCAGGGAGGGTCCCTTAGATCTCATCTAGCATGTTGTTAAATGGCGATTGTTGTGTGTCGTGTCGTCCACACACCCCCCACCCCCCCTTTTTTTTTTTTTCGACAAAGAGCAGTCGAACAAGTTTGTTTAGAAAGTGGTTTTCGGCTCTGGAAGCTTTCTCGCAGGAGGAACTTGTAGCTTTAACAAACTGAAGCAAGGATTTATTAGTTGCTGGCTTCCCCCTCTTTCCCCGTAATAGGAAACATCGCCTTAAAATTCCGCGGGTTTCTAGGCGTTTTGCCCTCGTTTTTGCACATTTGTATTTCCCCTGGATGGTTCCAGTGCAGAATAAACCAAGGGAGAAGGGGGGGAAAGAGAGAGAAACGAGGGGGAGGGGGTCGAAGAGAGAGAGACAGAGAGGGAGAAGGAAGCGTTCGTCTCTGTGTCGCGAATTGGAGCATCGCAAATTTTGCCGGGATGTCTGGGGGGAGGCACGGAGGGGCCATGGATCTGCCTTACTAAACCCCGGTGGCACCAGGGCCCGGGGGATGCTCAGCGGTCCTGGCAGCACATCGCTGCCCTGGCCCAGAGTGGGCTCCGTAGGGAAGAAGGTGAACCTATATATGTGCATATATGTACGTATGCAAACATATATGTGTGTATACAGACAGGCTCAGCTGTTGCAGCGAGAGCTTGCAGAGGGCTGCGGCGGCGGTGGTGGTTCCTGACTAACTCGCGTCTTGCATTTCCCTCTCTCCCTCTCCCCCCCGCCCCGTTTCCAAAGGTTTGGTTCAAGAACCGCAGAGCCAAATGGAGAAAGAGAGAAAGGAACCAGCAAGCCGAGCTTTGCAAAAATGGCTTCGGTCCACAGTTTAACGGCCTCATGCAGCCCTACGATGACATGTACCCCGGCTACTCATACAACAACTGGGCAGCCAAGGGCCTGACCTCCGCTTCCCTCTCCACCAAAAGCTTTCCTTTCTTCAACTCCATGAATGTCAACCCTCTGTCTTCTCAGAGCATGTTCTCCCCTCCAAACTCCATCTCCTCCATGAGTATGTCTTCAAGCATGGTACCTTCTGCAGTCACCGGGGTCCCCGGCTCCAGCCTCAACAGCCTGAATAACTTGAACAACTTGAGCAATCCCTCCCTGAATTCTGCAGTGCCAACTCCAGCCTGTCCTTATGCTCCTCCAACACCTCCGTATGTTTATAGGGACACATGTAACTCGAGCTTGGCGAGTCTGAGACTTAAGGCCAAGCAGCACTCCAGTTTTGGCTATGCCAGTGTGCAGAACCCCGCTTCCAACCTGAGCGCTTGCCAGTACGCGGTGGACAGACCCGTGTGAGACACACAAGTAGGAAACACTGCATGGGAATCCTTCCCTATTTCCCGCAGAGACTGAAAATTACACTAGAAAGTAATGGGCACTAGAGAGAAAGAGAATGGAGGAAAAATCAGACAGAGACACAGAGAGAGAGGGGGAAAGAGAGAGAGAGAGAAAAAAAAAAGAGGAAACCACTGAAATAAGATAGTTCCTTTGTTTTCAAAGGACCTCCTACAGATTATGAGATCTTTCTTTCATTAAGAGTATTTCAGCAGTTACAAGGACATATATATATATATATGGACAAATGTTTGACTGGATATGATATGACATTTTAATGTTACTATAAGCTTGTTATTTTTTAAGTTTAGCATTGTTAACATAAAAATGACTGAAAGGATGTATATATATCGAAATGTCAAATTAATTTTATAAAAGCAGTTGTTAGTAATATCACAACAGTGTTTTTAAAAGGTTAGGCTTTAAAATAAAGCATGTTACACAGAAGCGATTAGGATTTTTTCGCTTGCGAGCAAGGGAATGTATATACTAAATGCAACACTGTATGTTTCTAACATATAATTATTAAAAAAAACCCCAACATTGTGTGAATATCAGTTTTAGAATAGTACCTCTGGTGGATGCAATGATGTTTCTGATATTGCAATGTAAAACATGCCCTGTGTATAACATTTCATACAATATTATTGTTTTACTTTTCAGCAAACATGAAAAAAAAAAATGTGTTTTATTTCATGGGAGTAAAATATACAGCATACAGTTTTGTCTGAATTTTTATTTACTGAGCCAAACGGCACAGCGATAACTAGTCTGCAGTGACTGACTGATCGTTGACACTGGATCTCGTTCTCTGGAAACACAGGGCAGTACTTTTTATTGCAATACAAATAAATGCTGGCATTTTTTTTCACATTAAAAAAAAAAAAAAAAAAAAAAAAAACCAAACTCCTTCGCGCTAAGGTTACGTGCTGGAGAAACGCGGGGCTCGGCCAAGCTGCCTTCCGTGCAGCAAGACCCCTTTATTTCCCCGTGCAGCCCCGGAAAAATTGGTTATTTGACATCGTTGGCCTCGAGAATTACCAGCCACAAAGTTGCTGTATCTCGAGCATAAATTTCTCCCGCTGTGAAGGAAGCTTTTACTACATTAAGGAAAAGGGGGTGGGGAAAGGAAAAAAAAAAAAAAAAAGAGAGAAAAGGGAAAAAAAGAAAAGCCGTTTGCAAACAAACTGCTCCTGTTCAAAATAATCTGTCCCCTTTGCCGCCCCTTGTGCTCACCTTCTCCCTTCAGCGGGGAGATCCTTCATGTAATATTACATTTCTATTTCCAAATCCCCCTTTCAGACGTGAAGAGAAACAAAGAGCAGCCAAATAAGCGCAACCCCGCAGAGCGCGGGGGGTGAGAGGTTAGCCCCGAGTTTCCTGCGACTCCGTGCTGCAACACGTCGTTGAAGGGAAAGGTCGTGCTCTCGTGTGTTTTGTTTTAAATAATATCGACCCATTCATTCTCAACCTGCTTGTTCGTGAAATTATACAGGATTATAACTTTGCCATCGCCGGACAATTGAAACAAATCAAGATGAATTGCTGCACGGCCCTCCCACCGGCTCACACCCCGGGCGGGCAAGGAGGAGCTGGCGGGAGGGGAGGGCGGCGACAGGACCCAGCGGGAATATCGATATACGAAGAAATTCCGCAGAAGCGTAAACTGGCGAGGTCAGGGAACGGCAAGGAGGAAACTCACTGCGATGGGGGGCGAGCTTGCCCCTTGCGCGGCCTTTGCGCGCTCCTTGCGCTTTGGTGAGGCCAGGAGGAGACGCCGGGGGAGTCCGGGGGTGGGCGAGAGCGCCGCCAGAGCGTAAATTGCGCTCTCGCGGAGCCATCGCCCATCTCCGGGTTCCCCCGGAGGGAGGACGGACACGGCGGAGGAGGGTCCCCCCCCCGAGAGGAGCAGAGAAGAGGGGGACAGAGTAGAGGTCAGCGCCCTGCGCTTTTCCACGGGAAAAATTCTTCCCCCGCCCGAAAGCAGGGTCCCCTCCGTGTTCCTATTTGCAGCGTGGGCAGACCCCAGCCCTCATTCCCCCCCTCCCCACCCCCAATTTTTATGGTCCCTTTTTTTTTTTCCTCCTAATTATTATTAATTTTTTTTAATCTATTTTATCTCTGTCTCGGTTTTGGTTGGTTGTTTTGTTTTGACCCGTTTTTCTGTTCTCTTTTCCTCTGTGTGTTGTTCGCCAGGGGGTCTGTGGAGCGAGAAAACCTCCGTGCTTTGGGAGGGCGGGGGGGGGGGGGTTGAAGGCGGGAGCCCCCCACCCCCGGAGTGCGCGGCCTCGCCGCCGCCCCGACCCAACGCCGCTCCTCTCGGGTTTTTCCGCACCGTGTCAACACCTCACCCGGGTGAGTGCCAGGGGCTTCCAAAAATGTCCCCCTTCTCCTCCTTCTCCTCCTCCTCCTCCTCGCTGGGCTGCGGGCGGAAGGTCTGGGGGCCACGCCGGCGAGGGACTGGCAGCCCGGGAGCCCCCCTCGGGAGTCGGAGAAGTCGGAGAAACGCGGGTGCTTTTCTGCCCAAACCCTCTCGGCGGGACGGGCTTGGAAATCAGCGAGCGGATCGCTGCGGGTATCGGCACGGTATTTTACACACTCTTTTCGTCTCTGGTTTCTTCTCGGTGGCTTTGGTTATTTATAGTCCTCTCAGATATATATATATATATATATAATAGCCGTGTATATATTTAGAAGATGTGTGTGCGTGGAGAGAGAATTGATATAATATATAGTGTACGCATATACGTTTAGAAGAGTCATATATACCGTTTCCGGACCAAAAAAATATTTGATCTGAGTTTTCCACTCTACTGTGTAATGGCTCAAACGATGAAAAATCAACGTGACCGCTCAGAGAGGACATAAATCACTCCGAGTGTAATCTGAATTTCTCTTTCTCCCCCTAGCTGAAGCCTTGAGGGTCATCATTTTTCTGCGCCACTTGACCAAAGATATAATGTTTTGATTAGGTCGTAAATCAAAATCTTGGGTCGTGGTTTTTTTTCTTTTCATTTTTTTTTTCTCTGAGTTGTAGTCTCTTTTTTCTTTTTTTTTTTTTTCGGGGGCTTTCCTTCCCCTTATCGGCGGTGGCAGTGTGAACCTGGAACAATGGAGGCCGCAGAGAGGGGAGGAAAAACCCACAACGAAAGAGGGAATTTGCAAAATATCTATTTGGAGAAGCTGGGGGGGGAAAGGGGTTAAACAACGGGCTCTCACCTCCCGCCCCCCCCCGAGTCCTCGGGCAGGCCGCTCTGGGCCGCCTGCTGCGCAGCCCCCCGCGCCGGGCAAACGAACGGGCAGCGCCGTCTGCCTCTCAATCCACATCCTAATCCACATCCCAATCCACAACCGCGCCGGCCACGGCCCGCGCAGCCCCAGCTCAGCCTCCTCCGCCCCACGAGGCTGCGGCCGCGGGCGCGGAGCGGCGCCGGGAACGCGCCCCTTCCAGGCGGGGGGCGTGTGGGGTCCCTCGGCGGCCCGGGGCACCCTTAGCGGCCCGGGGCACCCATTCCCCTCCGGGCTTGGCCCCGCTCTTTTGTTTTCGGACGGTGTCTTCCCGCACTTTGAACCTCGGCGGCGTGCACAGGGCCCTGGCAGTCGGATCGGCGCGCCTCGCAAAGGTCAAAATTAAATGTAAATATCGATGTATATCTCCTTTGAGTTATTTTCTGTGCACTCCCCGCTGTCCTCTCTTTTCACTGCTTGTATGTACGTGTGCCTTCCGTGCGTGCCTTCCTAAAGTAGCTAGATACCGATCTTTACATACCTGTACATACGTTTCTAACTATAAAATAAAAGAAAGAGGGGTTTTTTTTTTTTCTTTCCCTTTTTCCCCCCTTACGAGATTCATTAGCATTTTCTGAGGGAAATAACTTCTTTGGGAAAACAGTTGACATCTGAGCCCGGAGAAGGTTTTTTTTTTTTTTTTCCAGGAGGCGGTTTTGCGTTGCGGTGGGGCTGGCGCGGCGGCTGCGGGTTTGCAGCCCCTTGTCCCCCTCGGTCACCGCTGGCGCGGAGGGGGCTGCGAAGGGTTTCTGAGTGGGGTGTGGGGTCCCACATCCCTGTTCAGGCCAAGGAGAGAGGGCAGGAGAGCGGCTCACGGCGAACTACCGCTAATACCTACGCGTTTTCGGGCAGTATAAATTACCTTGCTAAATGCCTGCTTTGGTACGCGTGTTATACATGTGTACGCCTGAATATTATGCACACGATAGACCATAACAGTCAATAATCCTGGAACTCGGCAGGATTTACACCTCCGGAGCTCCATACAATGCCGGACTAATTGATCGCTAAATGTGAAGTTTTCTAAATGCTCACCCCTTTTAGAATTAATTTCTCTGGTCACCTGCATCTTCCTCTCAGAGAAGAAAAGAGAGGAAATTAAAGAAACCCTCATTTGTAATTTTTTAGAGGCAAGGTCTTTTTTTTTTTCCTTTTAATAAAAATAAACAATTAAATAAATTAATAAATAAAAAGGCGTTTGCAGCCGTTTTTCACCAGCTCGGCCCCCGTTGGTGCCAGGCAGAGCGGCAGAGCTGGAGCGGGCAGAACCGAGCCGACGTTACGCGCCTCTGCGCAGGGGCGCAAGGAAGCTCCGCTCTGCTCCCCTGGCGATCTAGGGCTCTGCTGGTGCTGGACAAATTTCCCCCAGGTCGATTCGTGGTTTCGGGGGAGAGGGGCCCTTGTTTGCTCGCTTTCTTTCTTGCGGCTGGGACCACTCCCCGCCTGTCCCAAAGGCGGAGGGAGGGCTGAGACCGGGGCGCGGAAGGCAGCGCGGTCGCTCCCCCCAGGCGCGGAGCCGGGCGAGGAAGAGCAAACGCCGCCGCCTCCAAAGAGGGGAACCCCGCCGACCCTACTTTCTCGAGAGGCGGGCTTGTGCCTGCCCTGCCCGGGGGGAGCACCGGCCCGACCCTGGCCCCCACAACCCCGCACGGCCGCCACCGGCCCGTGCCCGGCGCTGGCAGCGTGCGAGCGGAGCCTGGCGGCCCTCGGCCCCGCGGGAGGAAGGCAGCGTGACCGAGGTGGGGACCAGCCACCTCCCGCGGCATCGCCCCGGGAAGAGCCTGGGCCTGTCCCCACGCGGGCCGCTCGGCAGGTAAAGCCCTGCGCGGCTGCGGCTCTGCAAAGCCAAGTCCCCGGGGGGCTCTGGGCTGAGACGGCCCCAGCCCTGCGGGAAAGCGGCGCGATTTCCGCGGCTGGAGCTCGCCGTCGGGAGCGGAGAACGGGCCGCGGATGATCGCCAGCTCGAAACCGGGAGAGAAAAGGAAAAAAAAAAAACCAGAGAGGAAGACACAAAGCCCCCAGCAGCCCACCCAGGAGCAGGAGCACGCGGGTGCTTCACTCCGACAGCGAGGAAGAGCCGGGAGCCCTTCGGCCTCAGCCTCCTGCCCGGGCGGCGGGGCAGGGCGCTGGGGAAGGAGCCGTGCGAGCCCCGCGTCTGTGTCTCTGGGTGTGCGAGTGTGCGAGTGTGAGCGTGGCAGAGACACGTCTGGGCCCAGCGGGGCTCCCCACCCAACTGAGGTGCAGCGAGGAAGGGTCTCAGATGTACGGCCGCGTAGATACACGCGCACACTCCTGGACACACGCACTCGCACAGGTATTGCACATACACACATATTACACATACACACATGTTACACATACACACATATTACACATACACACGCGAGTGCCGTGCTGTGCCCTAGCCTCTGCCTGCAGGCAGTGATGCTCCGGCGGCTGTAGCCCTGCGTGGCCACGCACACATCACCATCGGTGAACCCCTCGCCTTATCGGAGGGAGGGGGGGGGAGCTATCCCTTTCCACTCTCCTTCCATTTGACCTTATTTTTCGAGGTTTTCCCTCCACCTCCTCCGCTTGCCAAGCTGCAGCCCGAGGCCTCCCCGGGGGCTCTGGGGCCAGCGGGCGCTGCGGGGCCGGGAGCGGAGCGGGACCGACGGCCGCAGCCCCTTCCCCTGCCGCCCGCTTCTGCCCACCGCCAAGCCCGGCCTGCGTTGAACATTAACAGGCTGGAGCGGCCCCGCAGTGTAACACGCTACGTATAAAGATGAATCATCTCCCAGGTCGTAGTAAAACGTCCTGTAAAGTCCACCTATAAATCCTGGTATGCACTTAGCGCTCTCGGCTTCACGTCTTACCGTTGCTAAGGAGTATTTGCCATTCCCATCTCTGCCCCCTTTCCCCTCCCGAGAAACCCCACCGGCTGTCAGCGTTTCTGAGCCCGGTCCCGCATGCCCCGGGGTGGAGTGCGGGTAGCCCCGGGGCGGGATGCGGCCTCTCCCCCCGGGAGGGGAGCGAGACCCCGCGGAGGTGGGGGGGCAGAGATGCCGGCGGCTGCAGTCGGGGGGGGCTGGAGCCGCCCTGCTCCGCCCGGACTGTCAGGAGGGAGAAAAACAAGCGGGACAGCCGCGGCCCTTAACCCTCCGGGACGGCAGCAGCTCCCTCCCCCCGGGGCCAGCTAAGGTGGGGCAGCTCGCAGATGTCCCTGCTGCTCCCGCCCTCCGAGAGGGACTGTGCCTCTACGTGGGTGATAAGAAGAGACACTCATAGGTGGCCGCAAGGTCCTATAAAACTCAGCAAGGCTCCCTCCTGCAAATTCATTACGTTGTTTTCTTTTTTTTTTCCTCTGTGTTAAAGGGAGAAAGGGAAGAATGTTTAACCTGAAGGAAGCGCAGTGCTGCGCAGCCTCGGTGGGTAGGCACGGGCAAGGATCGATGAGCGTGCAGCAATCAATGCAGCCCAGAGTTTAACTCTGCGACTGAGATTTACGCAATTGGGAAGGAACCCGAGGAACTAGCCCCTGGCCTGCTGGGTGTGTGTGTGGAGAAATGGCATCACTTGGGAAAACACGGGGGTGGAGCCGGGCTCATCACTTGATGTATATATTTAGTGTGGTGGTAGTTGCACTGGCTCACAGGGGACTACTTCCATGCTTAAAGTTATTCACATGCTTGAGTGATTTGCTGGATTGTGGCCATATGTAAAGCAATAAATATAAGTGGTTACTCCTGTGCAAATAAGAGGTCCAGAGGTCTCACAAGTAATTTTCCAGCAGATCCAGACCTCTCATACTGTTAAAAGTGAAGAGAACTCTTTACTTTCATTCGATTAAAAAAAAACCCAAACAAGCAAAAAAAAAACCAAAACCCCAACAATTAAGGTCACTGGGACAATACAAGCATAAGGAGCATAAAGCCTTTCCTTTATGAAAATCGTTGGCGGGCACTTTCAAGGCTGCATTATCTTCAGAGGAGCAGGAATCTACAAGCCTGGTACTGATGCAGTTGCTTTCAATCTTCTGAGTCGCAAATTCTTCCGGCTGCTTTGGTGGATGCAGAGCTAAGGAATGAAGCGATCTCTTGCCAGGCTGGAGGATGGTGTGTGTGTCAGCGTGAGAGTGGGTCCCAGCCTGTTTGTTGCTCCTTTGAAGTGAACAGAGCCTGAGCTGGCAGCTCTGAGAGTGAGGGGAGTTCCCAAGCAAGCAGAAACTCTCCCGTATGGGGTTCAGGGCGGTTGAATTCCCATGATTTCTCCAGGGAAGGGCATGCGTGCTTCCCACTCTTCAGCTGGGATAGGAAGAGCAGAAGATAGGAAGAGACAGAGGTGGCTCTTCTGCCTTTTCTCCTCTATCTGCAGAGCCAAAGTCTCTGGCAAATCTCTTTTTTGTTTTCTTTTTTTTTTTTTTTTTTTTTGGGTGTGTGTGCAAAGTAAACCAGAGTTTGATTAAAATAATAATATCCAGCCTTTGGCAATGCTTCCTATAAATTCATGGCTTTAGCCTGGACTGTCTCATGGCCAGACTGTAAATTTTCGCATTCTAACTCCCTGTGACAAATCTCTAGCCCCAGTCATTGTTATTTCCTTCAGCTTTCACATCCTGCTGGCAAAAACCTCCAACTCTGGTATTCTTCCCCCAAAACAGAAATTCCTACCACAAGGGCCATTATCCTGAGAACATTTTTTAATAAACATGTTTGGAAAATGAAAACAAGACACATAAAATATATGAATATGAGTAACATCAAATGAAGACTTGGAAGCGGTTTCAAGTAGTATTACAAATAGGAAATAGCTTTCCAGAGATAAAAATACTCCATGTGTTTTGTTAACACCGACACGCAGTCGAGCTTTATTCTCATGGTTTATTTGGATGTTAAGGGACACCTTTGTCCTACTTGATGTACTTGTAACTGCTGACTGAGCCAGGAGGTCAGAGACTTTAGCTTGTAATCAGTGGGTGACTGGCAACATCCGTGACAAATAATGTTGTTGTGACATGAGCAGGGTGACAGCTATTCTTGCATGTCAACAGCTATGGCTCAGTGAGTCCATGCAAAGGATGTAGGGAGGGACATTTCATAGCAGAGGTCATTATTTTAGGTCCTGGTCCATGCACCTGAGATGCTGTTCAAAACTTCAGCTCCTGATACAGAATGGGGAAAATGGCTCCCACTGATAGGGGTAGTTTGGGTTTTCCTTTTTCTTTTTGACAACAAAAAGGGATATTAATTACCCCGAGAGGCCTCCTCTTTGCTCTCAGCATCTTATAGGGTGTTTCCTTTTAATTGTCTAGGGTTCAGGGAATGTTGCATTTTTCTGTCTTCTTAACAAAAAGGCTTCTGAAACTGGAGTGCAGCTCTTAACAATTCTCTCCGTGACAATGGAGTATTTAATTCTTGTGACGGCCAGGCACTGCCATTCGAGACCACTCAAATCCCCTCTGGTAGAGCTGGCAGTTCTGGGGACATAAATAACACAGCCTGGGGACCTGAATGAGCATTGTTTACATGGAAATATTATGGGGCTACACTGGTCAGTGTAGTGTTTTCCTCCTTGCACTGGAAGGAGCAGGAGCTGTGAGGGGCTCATCGATCCAGTGGGGCTTGTATGCTTAAATGCCATCAGCTTCCAATGTAAAATTAGCACATGCTCATCTGTAAGACAGCAGGAAGGGATGGTGTGCCCACAGGCCATGCTGTATTGGGACCAGGCTCCATAGCTGGAGAGAAAGGATTTGGAACATCTTCCCTTCTTATGGCCTTAGACAGGCTCATTTTACCTTGCACGGCTGGGCAAGGTGAAATGTAGAACCTAGGCAGGTTCTACTGTGCCTGGGAAAAAAGAATTCCCAAACAGAAAATGCTTTATCTCCTACCACAGAAATCGATCAGCAGTTTAGGACCAGGGTATGTCTGATGTTTAGGGAAATGGATGAATTAAAATTGGAGGAAAGCCTCCAAAGGAGCTCTGTGGAGGCTTTTCAAGGAAGAGAACCTGCAGCTCTGTCTGGAGGCTGTGGGCATGTGCAGACACCAGTGCAGTCTTCTGTTAGAAACACGTGGTATTAGAAACCAGAGAGTAGTTCCCTTACTTTTCTGTCTAGAGAAATGAAGCCAAAGTAGGAATAAGAAGAAAATATGAAGCAGCCTGAAAAGAAGAGAGATCTTATTTCTGGTTCCTGTGAGATGTCTTGTGCAGGAACTGTCACAAGAAGAAACACTCATCAAATGCAGTACCATCAAAGCTAATGCGTGGTCAGATTAAGAAAAGTCTGTGTGCTTTCTAGATCAGATCAGGGGTGATATGCTATAAGAGTGATAATTCTGAAGCTCATTCTTTGGTGATGATGCCCAAGCAATTATATTTCACTCATTTATTTTAATGCCACTGTTTCACTTTCTTAAAATAAATCTAATTGAAATAAGCTTGCAGAGAGAAAACGGGACAGCTGAACTGGTAAATCTTAACAAAGTTGCTATAAAGGTAATGATGATTCTCATAATTTCTTCTTTGTTATTCTTTACGGCACCTGATTAATTTCTCAGCAAAAATGAGTTTACACAGACGTGCAAGCAGAGCACATGGAGTGTTGTGGGCAGAATGCCCACCCTGACTACCCCAGGGGATTATGAATGCCAGGCTGTTACAAAGAGAACAGCAGAGCCTAGCACAGACCTGCAGAAGAAATCCACTGGTCCTGTCCTGCCACTGTTTCCATTGGAGGGAACTGTGGGGTATTTCCCTTTGAGAAGTCACCTGCTTGACTCCTCAGTGCAGTGAGGTCTCCCAGCGGGGCAAAGAAAGCTCTTGCTCTGTCCCTTAGGAGATGCCTGATTTGAGACTGCGAACATGGACTTTGGCCAAATGAGTGAAAAGTATAAAATCACAAAAAGCAGTTATTGACAGTCTGGCAAGAAACTCAGGGCTGCATCTGACACTTATCAACGCATAATGCTATAGTCCAACACTGCTTAACTCTTAAGGGCGTGACATTAGATACGTAATCCTGGCTCTGTGGCCTCTGTGATTAAAATACTGTCATGCAATCTACTTTAGTAACTGGTGCTGGACATGCTTACAGTACCCCAAGGGGCTCTTGATGTCTCAGACTGTAGCCAAAAGACTCCAGCAAGAGTTCCTGTGGACTGAAGGCACTGTACTAACCTGTCTTTCAGCTGCTTCCTGGTCTCCCATTCGCCCTGTGAAGTGTTTCTGGAAGGGACTTCTCTTTCCTCTGAAAGTGAACTCTCATCTCCCAACTCCCTTCTGCGAGCAAACAGTAAAACCCCAAGGCAGCTGGGGGCTGAGCTGGTTTGGGCTCCCAGCACCAAGAGGATGACACAATTGCTGGATACTGTGCATGTGAGTGTGGAATGACCCTATGGCTTTAGCACAGAGGGTCAGACACACACCCCAGCAGCTCCTGAAGCTGAGCCTAGCTAACTAGGTGTCACACTGGCTGTGCATCTGCTGAACCCAGCAAGATGCAGGACATCAGTGCTAGTTCATGTTTCAGGCTCGTGGACAAGGTCAAGCCACTAGGACTGTGTTTAATCTGGTGGATCTGGGACGCTTCCAGAGCTTCAGGTTCAGATGCATAACTTGGTATAATGCTTTAAGCAGTCATAACCATGTTGAATAGTCATATATATCTCACTACGGGAGGGAAACCAGGCATGCAAGACAAGCTAAGAGGGAACCACTATGTATTCTTACTAGGTCCTTGGTGTGTGCCAGAGCAGATGGGCACCTGGAGAGCCCTGAGTAGTTCATATGCCATGCAGACTTGGTTCAAACATGTTTTCTCATGTACCATTTTCAGCCACTCTTACCTGAACTAGAGAAACAATTGCTTCCCATGTGTTGTGAAGATAAAAGCGCATTGGTGGTTTGTAAAGTGCTCAGCTAACTTGTCGAGGAAAAGTACTGCAGTACGTGGGCAGCAAACTGAATACCTAATTGCTACCTAGCAGTAGGCACTTATTGGGAGTAATGCACACATTCATTTTTGTTTTATTTTATTTTATTTTATTTTAATTTAATTTATTTATTTTCAGGCATAACATGAGCAGTTCCAACTCCAGGCCTTTTCTTCAGGTAAAGAGCATAATCTTCATAAAAGCCACTAGAGGCAAAGTGGCTTACTAGCCTATAAATTGGAAATAGCCCAGATCCAGTAAGAGACACAAAAGGTTTCAATCAAAAAGGCAAGCGTAACCACAGGAGAAACCGACTCAAAACGAAGCAGCCACCCCACTGCAACATCATTAAGGAAAGACTTTCATGGTCTGGGACAGATTTATAATAATTAATACAACTTGCTCATTATCTAAGACAAGGCATGTACAGCATATAACATGTCACCGTGTGAAATTGTAGACTTATTTGCACAAGTGTGGGCTGATTACATTACATGTAAGTAGCGAGGTGAAGCAGGACATTTGGTCCAAATACATGTAAATAGAGTACCTAATAGTTTAGAGAAAGTCATGTCATGGGTGATTTATACCTCCCTACTTTGTCAAATCATGTTGACCAGGTTAGACCTTTTTCATTTGGTCTCCCCAGCGAAAAGGGCACAGCATTTTAGAGACTCATCTCCAGAAGAAGTGGCAGTGGTAGAGATGCCAACTTTTCATTTTCCCAGTGGGTGGTCTGCTGCGAAATCCCCAAAAGGCGAAGGATCTAGATCTAGCCAGGGCCTCCCTTAAGCTGAAGTGTTTAAAAGATTTTTATGTGTAATTTAAGATGTTTGCTGAGAAATAGAGACTCTGATTTAACTATTTGCAGCTTAAGATTTTTCCATTAGAAAATCTTAAGGAACCATCAGCACATTCCATATTTGACTGACCACAAAATCACAATTTTTTCCCTCAAATCTATTGCCCCAGAGCAGCATCCTTTGTTCTTCTCCTCTCTAATTTGGCTTGTGCTTATGTGGAAATTGTCAGAGAAGACACTCGACCGCTCTACCTCACACTAAACAACATGAGCCTCTAAAAAGATTGCCACTAGCTTCTTTTGGGGCTATTTGCAAAGCAAGGGTTTTATCTGGAAGACTGGGTGGACTGACGTCCCTGCTTAATGTTTACTGCAACTCCCCCAAACACCCAAAGGTTTTGCTCAGCCCCTTCTGTGCAGACCTCCCTCTTTAACACCCTGGGAGCTCAAACTGAAGGGAGGGCAAGAGGCACAAAGCATTCTTGCACATAAACATCCCAGTCATCCCAAAGCTGTTGGAGTTGCACTGCAGTAGGCAAATGCAACTGCCTCTAATTGTCTCCCTTACTTAAGTGTTATATTTTATTTTGTAGGAAATATATAACTTTTGTTTGACAGTGCAACAGGGTGGTCCTCTTTAAGTAGCCAAAAGAACCTGGAGCCAGTGTCCCCTCCTGCTCCCACCCCCCAACCCCCCCAGTAAGCTCTTTTTAAGGAAGTAGATGTGTGAAGGAGCAGCAGACAAGACAGAGACCGGTGCCAGATGTTCCTCTGAGAGCTGCCTCCTGACTGGGATAGAATCCCAGCTGTTCGCTGACTCAGGGGGATTCCAGGCAGAAAGCTCTGGGATTTGCTGTGTGTGCACGAGAGAAAGGCACACAGCTTGCACTCCCCTACGCTGACTCTCCCCAGCTTCCAGATGGAGGGGGGAGGCGTGCGCTTGGCTGGGAGAAGGATGCTGCGAGGATGATGTGCGTGTGCCGAACAGCCCTTTCGGGAGAAAGCCTCAGCTCCCAAAATCGTGCCGATGAGGTAGGTAGGCACATTTCTCCTGGGACGTGTATTAAGCAGTCCTGATCTGTGAAGAGAACTGCTGCCTTAAACAGTCTGGGCATTTGTCTAATTTATAGGAAGAATGTTGAGGAAACGGCTCTGCTATGGATGTGCTGCAGCCTGACAGCTTGTGCCTGGCTTGTAAAATTTATTAGATATTTCTGGGCATATTTACAAACATCTCCTAGTTAGGATAATAAGCTGCGTGGCCAAAGTCAACATAAGCTGCAGCACACATTATATCCCCAACCAAAACATACCTTCCATCCAAGAATCATTGGTTCAGCCTCAGAAAACCTCCCCACTCCAACCTGTGTTTAATGCCATTGATTCTGAGGGAAGAGAGAGTTGGGCTGCAGGTCACAGTCCCTGACTAAGGATCTGTCAGGACACAGCTCTGCAGGCTGTACAGATCACGTGCTCGGAGTTGTCTACAGATAATGTGCCGTGAAGAAGGAAGAAAAGTCCATCCTTTGGGTGTTTTTTATTTTATACTTTTTCCAGCACCCAGGAACAGGAGCCACACATTCAAATGCCCCACGAAGTGGGTATGTCTTTGCATCCTAATTCCAGAGACGTGCGCTATTACCCGGGACTCTGAAGACGTGCGTGGCAAGCCTCTGTACCCTATACCTGTTCTTATTCACAGTGTGTTTCGTTCTGAGACACCGCCAGTGACAATTATGCACACTGGAAAGACTGGTGCAGGCTGTGGCACTTTTCTGGTGAGCAGACATGGCATTCAGCTGCGTCTAAGTTACCTCCTCAGTCACAGGGGACTTGGCAGGCTGTGAACCACCTGGGTTATCTGTCCTCTGGCACCTCAGGCTGGGTGTGCAGGTTAAAGGGAGAGAGATTTGCACACAGTAATGTCTGTGGCTTTGCTCTGGATGGCTCAGCAAGGATGTGTTGCCTGTAATCCTGACCCTCCTTGGAGCTGGCCACCACTGGCTGTCCCCAGCCCCTGGGATGATGCCTACTGCCGACCCAGGGCTGTGAGTTTGGGGAGCTGAGGTCCAGCACCGCAGGCAGAGGAAAACCGTGGTGGCTCCACAGGCTCACTTTCACTCACAGCCAGGATTAGGAGCACCTCTCATCCTCCTTGATAAAGCCCAGCATGGGAGAAGATTTGGCCTGCTCCTAAGCCAAGTGCAGCTCGACAGCCACAGCCCAGCCAGTTCTGCTTCACGCTGCTACACCCCACATCTTCTTGTTTTTAAGGCTTGCCTCCAAAACCTGACCATAAAGGGGTGGTGTTGGTGATGCTGCATCACATCTTCAGCTCCTGCATAGGAAGAGCAGTAGAAGTGAAGTACTGGAGAAGGGGACATTACTAGTCCTTTGAGTAGTAGTAAGATCCCCTTTGGAAAAATAGCTTATTACTATTTTATGCCAGTGCTTTTAATCAGTGTTACTTGCTAGCTTTGCAATGCAACGATCCCAAGGAAGAGGAGTTCACATTCAGCTCAGCACTGCTAGCTAGCACAAGGTGAGAAATTCCCTGCTCAGAAAGGCTGCCATTTAAATAGATAAGGCAAATTGTAGGAGGAGAAACAGCGCTAGAGAAAAGTGAAAAGACTTGCTCAAGGTCACATGGCAGATCAGTGGCAGATCAAGAAAACAGTCTGGTTGTCTGAACTGACAGTCTGCTGTCCTGCAAGAACGTTGGAAAAAAGTATCTAATAGCTGTGGCTGTCCTCCTGCCTATAGTGAGCCTCTGCAAATAATATAACTCAAATTCTGGCATCAGAGAAGTAAGAATTTCATATTTTATGCACTCAGAGTATGATCTCCTAAACTTGCTAATTTGAAAGTGAAATGTTTTGTGGATTAGACATTTATTTTTTAAAAATTAATTTTTGGAAAGCAGAGTTGAACTGAAGTCTATTTCTTTTTCTGTGCTGAGAGGAATATCCTGGTGATCATAATCTTGGCTAAAATATAGGATAAGGAACTCTTCATTCTTCCCCCCCACCCCCATGCTATTTTGAGTTGGCATGTGTTTACAGAGATAACATTTGATGTCATAGTTGCCACATTTGACAGAGAAAAGCCTGAGAGAACCATTAACTATAGGACAAGTCAGCAATCTAAAGCATCTTTGTCCTTTGCTAAATGATTAGCTCAGAGCAATGCTTCTTCTGAAGCTTCCAGACCAAGAAAATCCTACAAACAAACATTCTAATAGCTATTATAAAATAAAGAATTCTTTATGCATAACAGAATTTTACAACTGTGCAAAATCAACTCATCTTTATTGCCCACAAGAAAAAATATTTAGTTGTATTCATTTCTAAATGCATTATAGTAACATTAACTATGGATTTGAAAGCATCAGTGAATGAAAGAATAGAAACCAGAGCCAAATAGGGGTTTGGATGCCAGATACCTTTTTCTGCTCACTACGTGGCTGCTTTGTAACCTTGGGTATGTCACTTAACCTCCCCACCTCAGTGCATCGAAATGCAAAAGGCAATGGTGATTTCTACTTTGCAGAAAGATGCTTCTCCTTCTGCCATAGACCCAGGTCCTTGACCCTCCCAGGGATCTGCTTGTGAAGATTTTGGGAAGTTTTTTTCTCGATGAGTTGTGAATCCTACGGGATCCTATTATTCAGTAGATTAGGCATTACTGTCAAGAAAAAAAAAAAAAAAAAGAAGAATTGCATGGAAACTACACTCACAGGACTCTGCTGGTCGCAGCTGCTTTGAAGACTCTTGAGGGGGAGGATGGTGCTGGTCCATGATGAAGCCCCAGACCACACTTTATTCTCTTAGGTGCCTCCAAACAAACAAAGGAGCCTCTGATATTTTTGCCTGCAGCTCAGTTAGTTTCTGGACTGTAAAACTCCCTCACCGTAACTGCAAGAAGGGCAAGATGAGATGGGATAGGGACAGCTTAATTTTTCACCGTAGGGGAGGGGAAGACAGCACACAGGAGATCCTTTGGATAGCAGGATCTGAGCAGCTGAGGGAAGATCCCACGCTGAAGCATATTTAACTTCACTGCTAATGGCGAGAAGATGAGATTATTTTTAACACACTGCTTGTGAAACATTTTTCCTGTTCCTTGAAGAAGTACTTTGGCAAAAGGTGTGGCATGGATGCCTGTAACAGTAAACCCTGGGGAACTGGGAAACACGACACTGTTACGTCCAGAAGAATGTAAAGTTGCCTTTTGTAAAAGACTATTTTAGGCACTTAAAATTTTTCCAGACTTCCCTTCATACTAAAAACATAGATGAAGGATGTCTGTCTTTGGTTGATGATTTATTTATCTTTTGGTTAAAGATTCAGCAGAAATGGCTCAGCCAGTATTTCCAGGGATAATGAAATTAATCTGTCATTTGGCTCATTTTCTAAAGGGAGAGAAGCACCTCTAGCCCGCTGCAATGCACTGGCTCGTGGGTGCTTAGGAGCAGGAATGTGAAGTTGCTGACAGCGTTACTCTGATGTTGGGATCATGCCCTTTGCTTTCCTACATAATATCATCCAAATTTGTGAAACGTTAGTTTGGATATACTCTGGAGAGACTAGAGTTGGGCAGCTAAATTCTCTGAAGCTTACATGTGCTGTAGCTCCTGCCAGCTCTCATCAGGCTACGGCTGCTGTAGAAAGCATGCATCGATGTGTTACAAAGCCAGAACGCTGAGAACATCCCAGCCGGTTCCCCACGATGATGCCAAGGTGGGGGCTGCTGCTTGCTTCACTTTCTGGAACCACCCAGTCATCTGTCAAACAGACCCGCAGGCTGTACTTTTGAAACCCAGCTATCCAGCCTGGGCTCCTCTCAGCTGGTCAAGCTTGTCCTTGGCCAGCTGGGAAGATCTTAAGGAGAGTTTGCGGCCAAGTGGTGGCTGCAATTGTCACTTTTTGTAAAGTAGAACTTGCCAAAAGAATTAAGTCATCTAGATCAGACTGAAATTTATGGAGGGGTGAGCGCTTTCTCCTTAGAGATGATGGAGAGCTAGACATCTCTTGAGACAGAGGGACATGCCCAGCTGGAGTCCACGAGAGACAGCACAGAGAAGGGCATTAGGAAGGGCTGCAAATGTTCTATCTTCTCTGTAGCTTGTAAGCGTGAGCAGCAGGCAATGGGCATGGATAAGGAAGGTGGCAGAAGTAGTTGTGGTTAGAGGAGTTCTTCACTGGCACGGTGATGAGCACACTGGGGAAAGCAGCTCAGCCTGCATGGCTGTGTCCTGCTGCCTGCATCACCTCTGGCCGTGCAAAGCCAGGTGGCTGCTGCTTCCACCCAGGAAGGGCTTAGGGCTGAGGTGGCAGCAACTGGCAAGGAAAAAGGGTTGTCACAGTCTGCCAGACTGGGGGTGACATGCCTCCATCCCCAGGATTTTGCACACAGGAACCCAGTTGTGGCCTATCCCATTCTCATTGCCCTCGGTCTCTGCTTTTATCTTCTTATCCTGGGAGAGGAAAACGGTGGTTTGCAACACAGCTGAGAAGCCTCAAGCTGAATCTTTACTGATGGCTGGGGACAGGGGGCCAAAGAACAGCACTGGTGTGCAGGTTCACCTCCCGGGATGGTGCCTATTTGGGTGGGACTGGCAGCACTTTAGACTTGCACAGCACGAGTACGTGTCCTGGCAATGTCCCCAGCCCATGCTGGGTCAGAACCTTGCTGTGCAATATTCCTCAGACCTGGCATGGAGCTGCAATAGGCACCAGGATGGAGACCTGAGGGCACACAATGGTTCTGCTGCAAGTCAATACTGGCAGTTAGCAGCTTGTATCTATACATGAGCAGTTTCATACCTACGCATGGAGATTATTACTTGTTACGATGGCGAGGGAAGGGAGACATGGGGAGATGGAGTTTGAGGAGGTTTGTAATCAGTGCCACCCAGATCCTCATGTGGCAGAGCAGGAGGCTATCAGAAGTGTTGGCTTTAATGGAGAACTGAATAACACAGTTTTCTGACAAATCCTTTCTTCAAACCTTATTCTGACCAATGGAAATAATTCCTAGACATGTTACAGGTAAATAATGCCAGTGGGATTTGTACCATGTAACAGTGAGTACCTGAGGAATAGAGTGTCATCTCTGAGGTATCACAGTTTGCTGGAAAACTTCTTGACTTTACCCTTACTGTGCTCATTTCACCATGTTAAAAACAAAGGCAATGCTTTTCCTTTTTGTCACCCCCAGGAAAATTGTAGTTGCTTTCTACCCTCAGGAAAATAGAGACAGGGACAAAAGAAAAAAAGAAAAAAAAGCAAACAGAATTAATTTTTTTTTTTATCCTTAAGAACTTTGAATATTTTAAAACCCAAACATTTTTCATCAAACAAGCGCACATCTGTTATTTATAAAATTCAATTTTTATGTGATTTTTTTCTTTTTTCTTTTTTTTTTTTTACTGGCTCCCATTCAGATACCAACAAAACAAGTATTACATGTACCAGTAAGTGCTAGAGTCCCTGAAAGAACATAGCAGCAATTATTTTTTTTCTAAAGCTCTGGCAAGGGAGGTGTGTTTGGAGGAGGGATAGAAGGAAGACAGGTAGCTTGAGAACAAAGAGAAGTGTGATTAATAGAGCATAATCTTGTCTCCAGATACCAAAAATATTTAGGTGAGTAAGGAAAATGGCAAGTAAGCATGACACCCCTGATGAGAACCTCAGTCAAATGAAACAAACTTTCAGATTTTCTTCTTCAGATGAATATATTCAAAACGGCACAAGCTTGTCAGCTTGGGCACTAGACTTATTTTTAAACATTTATCTAGTCAGCGTGCCAAGTTCCTAGATATGCTCACGAGCAAAATTCTTAAGCCCAGTGCTTTATAACTGCGGAATGGTGCTGTTGTCTTTCTTGGGAAACACGTTCTTTCAGCCAGGTCTGCACATAGAAGCTGTGTGGCTTCGACCACTTGGGCATAAGAGCAGCAGCACAACCTTTCCCCTCTCCCCCGCATCGTGACTGCCATTATTCCAGTATAAAGACCCCATGCTGATATTATTATTCCTCGCCAGGAAAAGAAATGAATTGCAAGCACCTTCCTGCCACTGTAAGTGAATTGATACCAGGAGCTGTAGATGCAGTTAAAAGACCCCCCCCTCGTGCTTCACCCCCCAGGTCTCCCACAGAACCGACACAGTTACACTTGGACAAAATCTAGCTGCAGAGCAGGCTTTCATGGACCGGGCGTCTTTACCCTTTTTTAATCCACTTAGATTAACAGCAGTGCACCGCTAATTCACATGGCAAAGGCCAAAGGGCTTTTTGCAAAGCACAACTTTTTCTTGTAACAGAAATACATGAACCCACTTTCCTCTGAAGAATTGATTACTGGATGCCTTTGTGGGTTTTTGTACAGCACTCTAGTCGTGTGAATTAGGCGTAGTTTGGTGAATGCAAAAGCTTAACCTCCCCTCCTCCAACCATATGTGGAGAAGGAAGGAATTTGTATTTAAGTTTCGGATTGTAAAGAATACAACAGCTGTATTTTATTATTTTATTTTATTTTATTTTATTTTATTTTATTTATTTTATTTTTTAGATGTAACATTTTTGGGTTTACGTGTAATACCAAGAATTTTAAAATAATAAAAATACCGAGCCCTCTGAAGTGTTCCTAAAATGTCTGTCAGGGTAAGAATCTCAATCTCCATGAAACCAGCAACATTTTAGTGGGAAACAAATAAAATCATAAACTGGTTATGTTAAGGGCTAAATTTGCCCTGCTAACATCACTGCTAGTCCAAAGGAGCTTTAGTCCATAAAGAAATTTCTTATGAGATGGACAACTAAATATTATGGATTTATTAAATATTACAGGATTACGTGCACTTTACATACATAACTTGTTTAAATTGGTTTTTAGGCCACTCAGGATTTTCACAAATTCAAATCAAGCAATTCATGATCCAGGCTATTGCTGCTGCCTCAGCTGAGCTAATCTGCTAAAGGAATTTTCAGATACGCCATGGTCTGCTGTGTACTACCTACCATTCAGTTACACCAGTACAGTTTGACTTAACGTGATAAAAGTAGGTCATGCAATAATGCTACAGACCAGAAATTTATATTTATAAACAGTGGTAGGTGTCGCCAGAAATGATGGTAAACTGGAGGGGAGGCACCTAAAGGCAATTCGTATCCATGTTTGTTTAAATTTTTTAAAACCCTCTTTAGCATTCAGAATTTTCTTTCTGGAAATGTTCTGTAGGCAGTGGGAGATCCCTCGGCAGTTACAGGAAGATGCAAATGTTTTATAATTTCCAACACTGGGTATACGTATATGAAGTCAGTCAGTGACATTATTCACATAAAGTCGTGCCTGTGCTGAAGCTTGTGGTTCAGTCCTTTGTCAAAAGAACCAAACAGATTTCTCCCTGCTCGCACAGCAAAGAAGTTACATCAGTGTTAACAAAAAGACTTTCTCTATGAATTAGGTATTAGTCACATTCTGTCGCTCTGTCAGATTTTGCTTCCTCTTTGCCTGACGCCACACCTACTAAATCTCCCTTCACCTGTAGAGTAAGGCAAGGAGAATAAACCAGGACCTGTTGGGGTTTTTTTTTTTTTGTATAAAGTATTACCAGAAAAATCTCAGTCTGGAACCAAAAATAAAAACCCTGGTGGATTAGTAGAGATTAGAACTACAAAAAGTTATTTTCTCCCACTATTCAATCACATTTGAGGGTAGCATTAAATCTGCATTTGCTTGCGGTTGCCATTCTTTTAAAATCTTCCAGTGAAAATTGAGACTTGATTTTCTTGTCAGCAAAATGTCAGTGGCGGTAAAAGGGAGGTTGCTCTTCCAAGCCATGATAGAGATGAAGATTGCAAGGCCCTTCTTTTCCTCTTTCCTTCCTCAGGCTCTGTTTTAATTTCGTACCCAGTGATAAATGGCACGGCTTCCATAGGCATTACATGGTGCTCTCTGTACCAGCGTGTAGCCAGAGCCCGGGGTAGTGCAGAGCACATACCTCCATCCAGCCTCCTGAAGTGTAGTGAGGATATGGGTGTAAGCCGTCCTCTCCTTTCAGATCTGGCAAGTAAAAACTGATTTTGATTTGTATAAAGCACAGAGACAACATTGCCACCAAACGTAACTGTGATGCTGATAATTTCTGCCAATAACAGTAGTTTCTGTCTAATACATACCATGGAAGGTAGTGATGTTACCTTGCTTACTAACATCTAGACCTTTCCAGCTCCCATCCCACAAATTATATCACACAGTCGGAGCTCCACAGAGAGAAGGTTTCTCTTTAGTGGACCAGATGGCAGGTTTAGGGCTTTTAAAGGCTGTATCCAAAACCTACCGGAGCAAACAGACCTGATCATTTTGCATCCAGCGACTCTGCTGGGCGCATGGAACAAGCTTCTGCACTCACATCGATGCACAAAGCTGACCATTTTGGCTTTGTGAGGAGGGATTAGTTCCTTGTGGCTGTGTCTCGCCTGTGGGACAGAGGTACTCTGTATCACCACACCTCACTGAAATCACTCTGGTTCCCTCCTAGCCCACAGACCCCCTTTTCCTCCCTCCAGACTAAGCAGGGGGCAAACCAGAGGGATTGCATTCCCACATTTCATCCCAACACAAGAGACAAGACATAGCTGAGGCAGACAGCGGGACCCAGAAGCTAAGCAGTACTCAGGGTCATACTGCATAAACACAGTCAGTATTAAATCTGTATTATTTGCTTTCGCTGCAGTGCCTCGGGTCTCTGAGAACCTTACTGTGCCAGGCACTGTACAAGTCCAGAACAAACTTACCCCGATATAGACATTGAATAAGGACAGTATTGAACCGTGACAGATTTAGAACACAGCCTTTAAAGTATCATTAAAAATATTTTTCAACCCTGTTGGGTTTTTTTTTGAGCAACACCACTCCTTTCCCCCTTTAGAGGGGAGAACTTGTCAGGCACTAAATAAATATTTACAGAAAGGTGTTTATGACTCAACATTAAATAATGATTTAAGATGGAAATGTTGACAGAGCCTGAGTGCTAGCAATACTTCTAAGAATCTTGATGCATCTGGGAATTTATTTCCTTTTACAGCCTATGATAAAAAAAGAGAATAGCCCTGTCCATGTTTTAAAATAAAAGCAAAACTTCACATCAAGGGCCAAACAAAATGATCTGTAATCCCTGAAAGCAGGAATATCTACTGGAAACAGGGACAAAACCTCTACTGTAGATGTTTCAGCAGGAAAAACAACATAAAAAATCATCTCCATATGTCGCATAAATTCCTTTTTCTGTTTACAACTCATTGTTTCAGAAGTTAGGATTTTTAACTACCGCTGCCTTTTAATTTCTCTATTCCTCTTGTTTGTCTTTTTATCTTAAAATGTGTACTTGCTTCAGAAAATCTTCTTAATTTTGACCCACTAGTGGCTCGGCTAAGCACTGAGCTAATATTGACTAATATTTCAAAATAAATTGCTCCCTCTAGTGAGATCGCAGCAGTACTGATGTCTAGCTGAAAACTGCTTAAATGTGTTTTTCTGTACCACTTGATTGAGCACTTGGCTCATTATGGATTTGATTCTGCGCTCCTTACTCAGAAAAAACTCCAGATGATCACAAAAGGAGATTTGTCTGAGCAAGGAGTGCATGACAAGGCCTTCTGCATTTAAGATAATATTATTTACAAAGGCTTATGCCTCCTACACCATTAAAACCTTCCCTTAAACAACGTGCCAATTAACTAGCAGACCTTTGGAGAAGTAAGCTAGCTCGCAGAATGCTAAAGCCTTTGCTGTGAGTAGGTTTCATACAAACAATACTGTTATCACTGTCTCCTTAATTTCTTTCAGCTCCAAGTTTGGAAAAAAAAAAAAAAAGTAGACCTTACTCCAAACATGAGTATGCTTCAGGATGCTAACCTACATCCGTCAGCTTCTGAAGCAAAAGAAATCGTAATAGGGCATGTTTTGTGGTGTCTTCAAAAAGCTCCTGAGCAGAGAGAACAATATTAGCATGCTTTTCAGCACCTTCTACTATGTCATCATGATAGCATCGGAAGAATTTCATAAGGAAATGGGTGCCCTACTCTGGGAATACTCAGGAATAACTCCTGTAGAGGCAGGGACCAGGGTGCTGGGGTGCTTCTCTGCTAGTCTGTGTCAGCTAATTCGGAGCAGCACTATCCTGAAGCTGGCTGTGCTGTCACTGCAAGCGCTGCAGACACCACCTCCCAGCCTCAGCATCTGCACCCAGCCCGGGTGGCCTCCCCTCCCAGCGCACACAGACGGCAGGTCCCCGAGACAAACCCAGACGTGCAAAGCCAGTAACTGGTGCCTCATTATCAGCCACCCTGCTCTCTGCTGTGTGCTGGGCAGGGGCTGCTGCTGGCAAAGGGCTCGAGGGGTGGCTGGCGGTGGCCCTGCTGCCTGTCCCCACAGCAGGAGTGAGTCGGGGGGCTCTGGCAGAGGTCACCTGCCGGCACGGCCAACCTGATGCCGAGAGCACTGCGAAGCGATGCTGGAGGCCACAGGGTGATTTCATTAGCAGCGCAGCCTGATTTGATTAGCAGGATGATTGGATTAGCATTTGATGAGTGGCTGTAACAAGAGCAGCCCCTGCCCACCCGTCTCTGCTCTCCCTCACGCCCAGTGGGGTTGAGGGACTCAAGCTGCTGAAGGTTTGGGTGCTGCCCAACCTCAAGTGGGGAGGCCATGGGTCAGTGTGGTGGCAAGGCCTTCCTCTCTTCCCCCCGCAGCCCTGCCTGCTGCGTGGAGAAGACACACGCTCTTGGCAGGGTCCTGGCCCCTGACAGATCTCCCTCACGATGGTGGCCTCATGAGGGACCATCCCCTCCCCTGGGCTCAGCTCGTCTCCAAGCACTGCTGCCATGCCCCGACATGGGGAGGAGGCAGAGTGTGCTGGGGGTGATCCTGCTGGGGAGAGCCCGTCCGGGCAGCTGAGCGAGGCAGCAACATCTTTGGGGGTTGTGAGGCAATCTCACGGCCCGATGGCTGGCGTGAGGTGAAGCCAGAGCCACGCCGGGTGCTGGCGGGGGCACAGCTGTCGGAGGCCGCCATGCTGTGGGGGCCCAGCTCTTGCCCAGAGTACAGAGACAGGGCTGAGCCCTGACCCCTGCTCTCAGGGAGAGGCTTTTACTTCAACAGAGAAAACCAGCAGCATGAGCTGAGTATCTGGAAAAGGCCTCGGCCCCGTCAGGCCGCGTAGGAGTGAGGCCACCCCGCTGCAGGAGGTAGGTGCGAGGGGAGCCGGGGGACATGGCTGAGTACAGGGGCCTTGTGCTCCGAGCCCTTTTTTCTGTCAGGGTGAGCTCTGCCCCGCCACTGAGCACCAGGCTTTGTTCCCCGTAGCCCACGGGAAGTCAGCCATGTAAGGGAGGCTCGTCTCCTCCCTGGCTGCCCGAGGGAGAGGGGCTGCAGCGCCTGGGCCTGATGCTGCCAGTGCTGAGGGGACAGGTGCCTGCCGCTTGGCTGCTGTCCTGCCTGGGACAGATTTCCCGGCCTCTCTCTTGCTCTCCAGCTTCCCTTTTAAAGCACCATGAAAGTGTCAATCACTGAAGCTACAGACACAGCCGTGACCGTGAGCTCGGGCCCGTTTTCTGTAACCAGTCTGCCTGGCGGGAGCAGCTCTCTGGAGGTCAGAGCAGACCCATGGCTGCAGGACAGCAGCCACCATGAGCAGCAGTGGAGCGTGTGCTCTTCTGTGAATGAAGAAAGGCAGGTGCTAAGGTTTCTTAAACGAGTATTTCCTAGCTTCTTTTTGGTGAGGGATAAAAGAACATACAACAGCTGAAAGCAATGGATTGAAAAACCCCAATGTGAGCCCATTTGGGAAATGTTGAGGGCTTTGTTGTGAGGTGCTGGAGGGGGGAGCAGTTGTGTGGCACCATCCCGGCCGTTCCTGCCACACCTCAGCAGTGAGAGCTCCTTCCCGACTGCAGCGTGGGTCCTGCCATGGCCCCTCAGCGTTTTGCTGAGCACAGCGAGTTACCCAGCGTGAGCAGAGGCAGACTCTTGTTTCCACAGCCCCTGGAAGCACAAGTGTGTGTGTTCATAAAGAAAGCCAAGTTTGCAAGGAGAGGTAATATCTTCCTAATGCCTCTGTTGCTATAGATGGGAAAAGCTAACAGATGATCTGGCTCGGGATGGCGTAAGGGAGTTTATGGGTGTTTATGATTGCTGCAAATTACACATCCCTGGTTTTGCTAGGAAGCTTTTTCTTACTTTTTTTTTTTTTTTAAAGTTGCAAACAATTGCTTGAGGTAAAATAACCATCACACCGGAGCCCAGGGTGCCTGCTGTGTACAGCAGTGTATGTGAGCTTGCTACGCCTCTCTCGAGTTCTGAGAGGTTGGCTCCTTGGTCCTTCATAGCAGTGCTCTCTGCTTTTTGAAACATAAACTTGCATTTTCAGCAATTTCTGATGACTCAAATGGTTAAATGTAATCTTCAAAAGTGATGTAGAAGATTATTTTATGGGTTGGGTTTTGCTTTTCCTTTTTTTCATGCTTACAGATTTTAGCCTTATTTTGCCACTTATTCCAGGTTAAGTAGTCTTATGAGATGTTACTCAGCAGCATCTGTGTGCTTGATGGCTCGTGCTCTTCATAAGATATCTAAGGCAACTTTTTTATTTATATTTTTTCAAATGTGTTAAAAATAGTTAAGGGTTTCCCTAAGCATGCATGCTGTGTTAAAGCTGGTATAATTAAATGCAATGGCTACCAACTGTCACTAGAGGCTGCTCTTAATACACTGTGGAGAAATAAAATTTAGGAAAAACTTCCCTGCACATCATCCGTCTCCCATAAAAGAGATTGTTTTTTTCTTTCTTTCTTTTACAAGAGGAAAAAAAAATTCATCACCATGATGCATCTGCATGGTTATCCTATTTGCTTCCATTGCTAAACCATTTGTTTAACCATAAAATCATTCTAGCTATTACATCCCTGGGAGATGCGGACAAATTACATTTCCCAGACCACCAATATTCATCTTTTTCTAATGTACACAGAAAATAGATCAACATTTTCGAGTTGCATTTAAGAAGTGTTTTTACTTTAACATATGTTTTTGGAGTAATACGCTGCTTATAGTAAAAATGTTATAACATTTTTATTCATAACATGAATATGTTTTATGATGATTGCTCTTTTTCTGTCCTTAATCTTCCCCATCTGATTCGTCTTTGACAGGTTGCATTCATCTCCGATGTAAGGAGTCCTAGCTAAAATAAAATTTCTTTCCAGAAAGGGTTGTCAGGCATTGGAATGGGCTGCCCAGGGAGCTGGTGGAGTCACCATCCCTGGAGGGGTTTAAAAGGTGGGTAGATGTTGTGCTTAGGGACAGGGTTTAGTGGTTTTGATAGGGCTGGGAGTAAGGTTGGACTTGATGATCTTGAAGGTCTCTTCCAGCCGAAACTATTCTATGATTCTCTGTTCATTTGGCCAGCCCAGAAAGTACACCAAAAATGTCTTTTTCCTGCGTGAACCCATTCATCCAGGAGATAAGAATCAACAGTTTGTTTTGGCCAAATGAAGTGTTCTCCTTTCTTTCAAAATGCAAAGACGGCCACCCATTTCTTGGCCTGCTCTGTTCTCTTCAAGCTGTACATCTGCAGACACGAGTAGGGGACGTGGGGAGCGGGCTGGCCGGGGTACGTTGCAGAGCAGAAGACTTTTGGCTTGTTAGCATAGCTTCATGCTTCCATGACTACCATCCTCCATCGTAGCCCTGACTTTCCTGGCTGGGCCACCCCAGGGCCAGGTAAACTGTTCAGTTTGGTGTTGTACCCGATTTCCCCCTCCCGCTGTCCGACGTTAGCTGCTGACCTTCCCCTCGGTTGTGGTGTTTCAACGTCGATTGTGCGTTCTTCGCTCTGCTGCCTGTTCCATTTCTGTAATAAGCGGTGACTGACTCAATGTTCACTGAAACCAGTCCCTGCTTGCATCAGCCTCTCTCAAATTGTGCAATTGTGTGCTTCTGTTTCGTGGCCAGGGTGATACCTGGGGGTGTAGTTTGCTCCGGTTCACCTCCTAGTTTGTGCTGGTGCACTTTGGTGCCTGGAGCTTCTCTTTCCTCTGTTGCAGTCTGGCCAGGGAGCTCAGCAGCCCATATGTGAAGCCAACAGTCGTGTTATTTTGGGGCAGTCTCTGGGGAAACACATTTTTGTTTGTTTGTTTTTCTCCTGAGCTAGGGAGGAGGGGAGTGAGTCTGTACAGCTTGAACAAAGCTTTGTTTTCTGCTGAGGAAATGAAAAGCTGAAGTCTCGTCTCCTCTGACACAGAAATGTTCCTTTTCATGGGACTGAGCCTTTTGGTTTGGAGTCCTTGATGTGGCACAGTAAAAGAAGAGCTGCATTTACAGGAGCTCTGGAGGGGAGGAACACCCCTTACATTCAGTTATTGGAGACCTTGTGCAGGAGGTGGAAGACTTGGTGAATTACTGCTTCTGCTGGAGAGAATTTTAAACCATATGTCTGCCCTTCCAGGCTGCTGCTCAAACCACTCTGTTATGGAATGATGCTTCTCTACAGCAAGACATCCACCTCTACTTAATAATAAATTATAAGGGCCTGGCAACCCTGTGTTCTCAGGTGTTTTTGTGAAGCACCAAACTAGGAAGTTACTAATTTGCTTTTGATCTTGGCTACTATTTAAGTACCACAGGAGAGTTTGAAATACCAGGCCCAGCATGGTCATGCGAAAGAGTTCACGGGCATTTCTGTTGAGGAGGCAGAACTGAGCCTTGATCTGCTTGCTTGCTTTGTCGGTGCTCCAGCCCAAAAAAGCAGGAGGTGATGACTTCAGGTCTATAGGTTTTCTCCAGCTGAAGTTCCTTAATGAACCGGGGTGGGCCATAATTTCTGTTTGCTGAAAGTGACTATTGGCTAAAAGAAATGAATCTGTTTTGGGCTGCACACCAGACACCTGGAAAATCTGCTGCTTAGACTGGCACAGCAATTCTTTGGCTCATAAGAACTTGACCTATGGCTTAATGTCGCTGTTTGTACCTGGAGCGGAGAGATGCAGCAACACACAAATCCAGCAAGAGCAGGCAAAAGAAGCAACTTTATTAATTTCTAACCCCGTTTTCTATCCCCTAGCCCCACAGGGCGATGGGTCAGTGATCACCCATCTCCTAGGGGGATTGTCTAAAGTCCTACAGCACCTTTTTCAAAATATTTTCCAGTGTACCATAAACAGAGCTTAGCAAAACACCAGGTGTGGGTCCAGCTTACAAAACCATCCTACTGTTTCTCATAACATGCATGAGAAAGGCAGGATTCTCACCAAATATGGTGAGAACCTGAGCAAATCCCTCTGCTAGCAGCTTTTCAGCATCCACAGCTTAACACCTTTTTGGCCATGACATTGTGCAAGGTTTGCTCTGGCTGGTAGCTACATTAACTACCCCCCAGAGAGCATGCTGCAGTTGTTTGGTTTCAGGCTCCCTCTTTGTAAAAGACATAAAAAGTACCCTTGAGTTGCAGAGCTGCTACAGGTATGAGCTCTGTAGCTCCGTGGTATGCAACTCCGGGATGGAAAGTCTTCTTTGCTGACCTCTGGTGCATGAATGCAGGGGAGAGAGAAGCTCAGCTGACCTTTCAGTAGTATCAGAAGGCAAAGCTAAATCCCAAATGTAGAACTGACATCAGGCAATAGAGAATGGGAACTCTGGAATGGTAGACCCTCATGATCTTCCACTTGGCCTTGCACTCCTTGGAAATCATATGGAAACCAGTCTCTGGTTCGCTGCAAACAATTAAAAAAATTCAGGAGTGCTGGAAAGGGTATTTAGAGGGCATTTTGTCCATTTCCAAACAAAAAATAACATTGGTGGTTTAAGCATATGGTGAAGGCTCTGTGGTGTGTATCACATATAAAACTGCAAAATCTACTTCAGCTTCACTTCTGATTCTTACTAAGAATAATGACTGTGTATCCCCATCCTTTAGAAGAGTTAGGCTCCTGTCCTCTCATGCCTGGATCTGTTCCTTTCCCTGACTGCTTGAGACCATCCATACAGGTTGTTTCAGCATCATTGAATCACCAGCAAGCAGATGCTAGTAGTCTCTGGACATCAGTTTGTGAAGAAGAGATGGTTGATGTGGAAAGGTTTTCAGTGGGTGAGGGGTTACTGAAAGAACTAGTGAGTGCTACTTAAGAACAGTGTCTCTCAGATATTATGTCAAGATCATATTTTTCAGGATTTGCTCTTCCCTCAAAACTCTTTAGAAGGTATTTTGGGAAGCCAGAAACTCTCAGACTTATCTGAATCAAATACATTTCAGATGTTTTTATAAATAGATTTGTGTTTGGTTTTTTTTTTTTTCTGAAGCACATCTTGGAAAAATTCAGCTTTCTGGGCAGCCATATGAACCACTGTAGTACCTGAGAGCTGGAGAACATGGCCTTATTTTCATATAGCTATATCTTTCTGTACCAGTTTTCCACATACAGCCATACATCCAGCTGCCATAGCTGTGGATGTGAAGTTGAAATATCTCCAGGTCAGCTGGCTTCTGCCTAAACACTTGGGAAAGAAAACATAACCTTGTTTGACTTTCATAACTGGATGCATGTGACACAAGATGAAGGTTTAATCTGGCAGTATGGTATTGCTGCTGCCAGCAACAGGATGAGGTCCTATCTTTCTGACCCCGTTTGCCTAGTCTCTCCTGTGCCCATCACAGACTAGCTTTTTCCCTTTCCCCTTGAGCCACACAAGCTGCTGGAAGACACCATCACCCAAAGTGATGGTAGCTAAGGAATGACACTGATCACTGTGGGAAGACTGGAGGGATGCATCCTAGCCATGTCCTGTTTTCCAGTGAGAGATGCCATACACAGATGGTATTTTTTACGCCTGCACACTTTGTAGTGATCACTGGTTTAAGAACCAATTCAGCTGGAGCGTTTTATTTGGTATTTGCACTGGTGCTATTCATTTTTCGTTGCGTGCAGTCATACAACGTTGTCACTTGTTTCTTCACCTGAATCTTCGAGATAAAGCATTTTCATAGGTCTATCAGGCTTACAGCCTCCTGGGCCCATGAGCTCAGGCTCTATAGGACGTACAGCTGGGGCTGATAGGAGAAGGATTTGCAGAGCCAGTGTAAGGCAACACTGCAACAGTCACAAGCGGCCCCTCTTAACTCCACCGCATCGCGCTTCGATTACTCAGAGCGTTTCACTACCTCCCTGCGTGCAAGGGCTTTTGCTGTGCTACAACGGGGACAGCGGAGCCTCCAAAAGCTGTGTGGATCTAAGGGGCCAGCCGGTTCTGCACTCCCTCACTTGGCTTTATCAGTGGAAATTCCTTCCTCGCTGATCGAATGACCGAGGAAAAATTATCTCTTTTTAAAACAGTTCACATTTCTTTGGATTCAGTTTCCAATTGGCATTCTTAAGCTTATCACAGACCATTTGTAAATGCACTCGTTCCTGACCGAAAGATTTAGCATGTACCAGATTTGTTATCCATCTAGGACAAACAGTCTGAAAGAGGCACATGCCATACAGTACATTCTCCATGAGCCGTTTAAAGGTAGCAAGAGCACTGCATAATCTAGAGAACATTATTTAAAATGGACACAACTTCTACTCTACCACAAAAGCAGCCTTTTTCTAGGGCTTTTGGATTTACTTCCATGTTCACCTAGCCGCTTAAGATCAGAATAGAAATCCAGCTGACCTCTCTGTAACACCACAAGTATCCGAGCACTGGTCAAATGTCTCTCTGATCCGGTGTGGCTTGGGCACAAAACCTGCACATGGCCCCATCTTCCTGAACAGAGGGAGAATCAAATGACAGGCAGCAATTGCTCAGTTCACTATTTAAATCCCCTTCTCTCCTCCACTCAGTCAGGGTCATGAGCCCAGTAGTTGTTAAGGCTTGTCCTTGTGTCTCTCTTCGCCTCAGTGGTATTTTTCTGTTGTCTCTCTCTGACCTTTTACCTTTTTTTTCTGCTGCAGTGATACACAATGTGTGATACAACGCGTGCCTTGACCAGTGGCATGTCTGTGTGATTGGAATGAGGCTGCTTTTGCTGTAGCTTTCCGGCACCATAGAAAACCTTCATTACTTGTTATTTTTTTCCTTGATGAAAACCTGCTACTGTGGCCAACAACTTTGGCCAGCCTGATCCCACTCAGCAATACTAGGGGCTACATATTACAAAGGGTGTAAATATCCTAAAGTAACCACTTAATCTTACATCGTTCCCATAATACTCACACTTTTCTTTCTACAGCAAATTGTGGCAGAAGCTACGAATAGTTAGAGTCAGCCCTTTCTGCCAAATCTTCTCTGAAAGGGAAAACAACTGAGCTATGTGCTTGGACATCTTCGTATCAGGTTTGCATTGTTGCACATCGTGGCCAGCTGGAGTTAAAACCTTCCAGTTAAAGCACACGGCACCGGCAGCGCCCAGAAGAGCTCTCTGAGCTGCTCGTGTTATTGTGTAGTCACAGCGATACAGAGCTAGTGTTACGATACCGGCACAGCGAGATGCTACCAAACCAGTTTGTGACCTTGAAGCCAAGACAGTTTCTGTTTGGCTTCTCCTTCAATTCACTCATCAAAACTGCACAATCGTGCGGGCGAGTTGGCATGTGTCCTACTGACAGCCTGCTCCCCGGGTGCTGAGCTGCTGCTAGCTTGGGTGTGGGCAGATGCTTCACTTTCACTGTCCTCTGTGTGTGAATCTGAGCAAAAAGAAAAGCTGGAAGGCATTGCCTGGCCCTTTGCCACCTCGTTACCTTAAAGAACAGCTGGTATCTGCAGCGTATTGTGGCTGCTGTTAGTCGAAATCCTGCAATGTTTTGTTTGCAGGAGGCAAATGAGTGACAGTTTCCTTTGACAGGACAACTGATTTGGTCACCAGATTTGTCTGGGCTTGTCGCAGCTATTTAGGTATCTAGGGAGAGGCTCAAAACAGTCCCAGCCCTGAATCTCCTGGGGGAGCGGGGGAAATGTTTCCATCTGGGACTACATAAGCTTGTCTGAAGCTCTCTGTGCTGTACCAAGGCCCAGAGGCAGACAGAGCCTGTACCCCAGGGTTTCTGTAGAATAGAGCCATCTCCTCAACATTTGTACCTTGCTCTTTGAATATCATTGCAAGATGAAGGGAAGTGTTTTTCCATGCTTCTTTCCTCCCATCCCACTGCAGAGTTTCCTGACAGCTGTACCTAATCTCTCCCAGAGCTACCTACTGTGAGATGCTCTGTGGTCCTGCTCCCAGGGCATCTGGGCAGGGATTGACTCTGCAACCCTGCTGCCTTCTTCAGCATCATACTGGCAGAGAGACCTGGAACTCCGAGTCGTTTCCTTGCTGCCTGTACTTCTGCAGTAGACTGAATTGCAGCAGTGGGACTCATCTGCCCGCTCTGCCTGAATTTGCCATATTTTTTCGTATTTTCTCAGAGGAGATAACAGTTTTTTTTCCCTCCTCAGAAGTCACTGAGGCTGTATGTACAGCATAGTTGGGATATGTAACAGCTGCTTTTCTATGTAGCAGGCAGTTTTACCACTTTATAAGAAAGATACTGAGATTTCCAGGTAGATTTTAAAACTTTATTTTTCCCTAAGAAAAGAAATAGTAAGTACCATATGTCTTTTGTTTTTTTTTTTTTTTTCCAGTAGCAAGTTCTTCTTTTGAGAAGATTTAGAAATAAAACAAAAATAACAAAGCCAAGCCCTATCCCAAGCTACAGAACCCCAACTAACATCACTGAAAAAGAAGCTGATAATATTGATCCCTTGTGTGCTGGCAGTTGAACTTCAAAAATCAATGGAGAGAGAAGCTCAACTGGCCTTTCAGTAGTATCAGAAGGCAAAGCTAAATCCCAGATGTAGAATTTTTACAGCTATAAACATAGGGGATGATTTTCAGACAATGTTAAAATTACCACTTAATTCCCTTTCCGTCAGGAGAGGTGCCCTTGGAAAGCAATCCCTGAGTGTACTAGAAATACTTCTGTGTGAACCAAGCAGGTTTTTAGAGTGGTATGTGGAAGGAGTGAGACCAGCTTGATCAGCAAGGACCCCAGTTCTGCCATCACTTCTGCCTTGGGTAGCTTTCAACGTTTGTCCTGTTTATCCAGGCAAATACAAAGCTGTCCCCACACACAAGTATTGGCAGGATCTGGGATCAGCAACTACACAAGCATTGCTCTGGCAGTGGTCTTCTGAGTGCTTGTAGAAAAAAAATAACTAGGCCTTGATCCTCTGAGGTACGTAGGTGAGAAAACCACATCACCAAGTATCTCTGAGGATCTGAGTGCTCAGAATGAGTGCCTGGTGTTGTTAACAGAGAGAGACTTCAAGGGGCTAGCTGTCCCTCTAGCCACGTTCGTATTTCCTCCTTGTTTACTTTTAGCCATTCAATGTTGTTTTTCACCTGCTCAACTGACTGACTCCTGGGCAATTCTCCTGCCCCAGCATTAGGATATTTCTCAAAGAAATTTTCCATCTGGAAAAGAGAGAGAAGAAGAACTGACATGAACACAAAAAATGCTGCTATTGGGCAAGTGGCTTTTTACAGGGGCCTGCTCAAAGGCAGTTTTGACTGGGAGAGATATTTAAGGTCAGGCTGGTAGCACTGGGTAGTTTTACAGTAAGCCATACTGCTTTACACATTTAGAGAATAAAAAAAGTTATGTTTCCTGCCAGTAGCTTGTTAAATACCTGGACTTAAAACCAAGAGAAGTGCTGTCACCATACCTGCCAAAGCTGGAGCTCGGTGTTGAAGTTTTGGGTGATAGTTACTATTCGACCAAGGTTTCTGTCATTAATAGTGAATCTAGAAAAACAATTTCATAAATTATGTTTGATTAAAAACAATTACAGAGGAAAAGGCACAAGTAATTACCTGAATCTTAGGCTTCTAACTGTGCTAAAATAAACCAGATGCATTCAGATTCTGACTTTTGTGGAAATACTTGAATATTTCTCTACAGTATCTGTGCAGATCTCAAATACACTTACTGACGGAGTGATCTTTTCTGGTTTTCTTTTCTTTCTGTTTTTTTAAGTAATGACTTATTGTCTCACTCTGGAAATTGGGTTTATTGCTGCTCAGCAATATAAATACAAATACAAAAGCTAAAAGCTTTGCTGTTCCTTCCACTGCTTGTCTATATGCCTGCCTCTTGTCATTATCACTAGAAGGAATTAAAACAAATTCTATACACTGTCTTCTTGTTCTGAAATCATTAAAAAGAGTGGAGACATGACTAATTTCCATGCAATAACCAGATTTCTATGACCTTGGTAGAACTCTCAATACTTTTTAATCACCTTTTACTGGGAGTGAACATTTAGGGAAGGAATGGTTTTCCACTTAGCAGCAAAGTACTTTTTCACAGCAGATGGATATAATTGAATCCTCTTTCAGTCTCCATTATGCAGAGGGCAGTGATTAGAGCTGTACAGTGAAAATACAGAAAAGCATACCACAAGATATGCAGATGGATGTAGACCTAAAGTTTCCAGTGAGTTCATTAGCTTACCTGTCAACTAAGTACTCCCAGTTAAGCCGTATCCAGTCCCAGGCCATTGTTTTCCCATAGGTGTTATATGAGATGTATCTCAGGACTGTGAACACATCTTGGGTTTTGATGAGGCTGGTGTTGTAAATATATTTCAGATACCTAAGGGAAATAGTAGGAGAATCAATGAGAGCTTTTCATGGAAGACAATGGAAAGCAAATAGTATGTTAACAGTTTCAGTGTAGACTTAACTGGTGATGATGAGACATAATGCAATGTTAATGTCAATGTTTTTCAAGCCTACAGCCCATTTCCCAAGCAGGAATATGATTTTTGTCTACAGCTTTTTAAAGGTGAAGTAGACTGATGTAAAACATAAGGATCAGCTGGTAACTATGTCAAGAGATAACTGTATGGTAAGAAATGGAAGCAGTTAGGCATCTCTTCAGAGAGTAAGTAGTGTTTATGGCTCTAAGTTACTTGAAAATAGACAAAACCCATTACTATTTCTATATTGTAATCAGGTAGTGAAAACGAGATGGCCAAGTGCCTAAAAAGTAGTAGTCCAGGTGTTGCTGTTTATACCTGGAGCAGAGAGATGCAGCAACACACAAATTCAGCAAAAGCAGGCAAAAGAAGCAACTTTATTAATTTCTAACCCCGTTTTCTATCCCCTAGCCCCACAGGGCGATGGGTCAGTGATCATCCATCTCCTAGGGGGACTGGCTAAAGTCCTACAGCACCCATTGCAAAATATTTTCCAATGTACCATAAACAGAACTTAGCAAAACACCAGGTGTGGGTCCAGCTTACAAAACCATTCTACTGTTTTTCATAACTTGTGTGAAAAAGGCAGGACTCTCACCAAATATTGTGAGAACCTGAGCCAATCCCTCTGCTAGCAGCTTTGCAGCATCCACAGTCCAGGTTATAAAGATCTTACAGGGATCGTAAGTACACACATAGGTGGCTTGCTCACACTGAAATCTGTGCTGTTTGTTCTGGAACTCTTTTCCATGACAAATTAAAATTAACTTGGGTGTCTCATGCCTGCAAGTGCTGCAGTTTTACTTCCAGTTACAGCGCAACTGGTTTTGAGTGGCAGAATGGAGGGATGTCTCAGCATGCCCATTTGCAGGGAGATGAGTAGCGTGCTCATGGCTTCACAGAAGCAGCTGCAGGAGAACACCCTTGAGTTGTTGTTTGCTGGGATTAAGGATTGTCTTCTTTTTTTTTTTTTTTTTTTTTTTTAGGTTTTTAGGCAATTTAACAAATTTTCTCAATCTGTTTGCTCTTTTTACCTTCTTATTTAATAGTAGATTAAGAGAAAAGTTCTCCCTGTTCTAAGATTTAAAAATTATTATTATTATTTTCTGCAAATACAGGCTCATCTGGTTAATTAATTAATGTCTTAATCATTTCAGTGATTAGTTAGTGAATGATTTTAGATTATGGCCATTGTGGTCACAAGAATTTGGGAATGCAGCTGCCTCTTACCACTATTTTAATTACTCTAATTCTTGTATTTACTCTTTCTGATCCTTCTATGCTTCCTAGTTTCATCTTGTTCAAACTTGGAACTTTTCCAGGCAGACACTGCTCCATCTTATGATATTTAGATAGTGTTCCAACACAGGGGTGAGTGGCCCTGGTGAAAATGTTTGCCTGCATCTCTGCTACATGATACAAACATACACAAAGTTACCAGAGAAGCTTAAAGGAGCTGGTGTGTCTATGCCAAGCCCAGTCTGACAGCTGGACCAGCCTGGGCAGTATTCAGACTCCCCATCGCTGCCACAGTGGCACAAATACATCATTTCTGGTTCTAGATCAAGTACCTCTGCACAGCACTTCGGGGAGCATTGCGGCTTCACACAGATGCCTTCATATGACTGTTAGTAACAATTGCTCAAGGTTGCTTGCCTAATTTTGGCTGCTTAGAAGGCAGGCATCTATTCTAAGCAAACTCCCTCCGTAGCCAATGGAGAGTGACTGGCAAGACCCAAACCCAATTCTGACAGTTGATTTTGAGTCCCTTCTTGACCCAGGAGAAACAGTGCTCTGGAGGTCCTGCTGCCCTTCACCAATTCTAGAGGAAACACAGATGACTAATTTTCTCCTGATGCTTAACTACCAGGCAGCTGAAATTGCACAGGGTGAAGGCACTGTAGGAAGAGCAGAAACTACCATCTGTCCGATATCTTTTCACTGAAGGAGCAAGGCTTTTTTTCTACTATAGTACAATCTCAGAGGGGAGTGTTAGATAACACTTGAAAACGTGTTGCATTCCTCATGCTGTAATCTGACAAAAATGACAGCAGAGGAGAGGAGAGAGGAATGAGTAAATGGTGACCAGTTGCTTCTGCGGGGAAACAAAAACCTTGGTGGGTTTACATCACCTGTCCAACAGCGTGATGTTCTTCACTGATGCCAGGCCATACAGCAGCTTTTCTTTTTCTTGTGCTAACGAAGTTTCTTGGTATTTCTTGAACATGTAGTTCCACGAATACTCGTTGCCCGAGTTTTGCATCCCGTAGCGATACACGAGGAGCCGGAGATTTGCAGAAATACTAAAAGCAGGAAAGAGTACTTGAATATTTTTTCCCCTTTCCTGCTTGAAATCTGTGACGAAGCCACATGCTGTGTTTGCCACCAGCCACAGAAGCCATGAGCACTCACTTTTTTCCTTGTAGCCAGTCCTCAAAAAGTTGAGAAGCATTGTTCAAAGAGTCTGCATCACCCATACTGCAGGCAAAGTCTAGAACAGATGCACGAAGAAGCCTTTAAAAGAGAGAGAGGGAGAGGGATATATTGTTTCTGCTGCTCAGTGTTCTTTGAATCCATCAATAATATGAGAAAGAAAAAAAAAAAGGATATCTCAACCTCTCCAAATGGCCTCCAGTATCAGTCCAGCTCAGATGAGCCACAATGGGTTTTACTTGGTCGCGAAAATATTCCTGAGGCAGAAAAAAAGAGTTGGTTACTTTTGTAGGTTTCTTTAAATAATAATAGGCTTGTGTTCATAGTTTATTCTCCTTTGTTTTCCCCAGAACTAGCATCTCTTAAACAATAAGTGTCACAAACATGCACAATCTTTCCAGACTACCCCAGCATGCCAAGTCTCAACACTTGCAATACCAATGCACAGGTAGAACAAAGGTAGAACAAAAAACCTGCTTCTCTCCAGCCTTGTCTGTGCCCAGATGAAAACTGGGGTACAGCCAGGACACAGTGCCACAACTGTTTTCCAGAGATGATTCTGAGTTCAGGATGTATTTATTTCAGTGATCATTAAATCACGTTCAGCGTTTTAGGTCTCACTGCCACACTGAGATAGAGCCCTGCTTCATGCCAAGGACAGGGAATTTGCTGCCCTATACATACTTCTTTCTTGGGTGCAGGACAGCCTTGGCTAACAAATGTCTGTACTGTGATTTATGGTTGATGGATTATAAGAATAATTAGGCATAATTTCTTTCCTCCAACTGCAGAATCCTGAATTGAGAATCCAGGTGATTCAGTACTAAGCAGTTTTTAGCACTTTTTTTTAAGAGGACAGTAACAAAAAGTAAATACTGATAGCATTAAAATACATTATAGATTATAAATCACTTGAACTTCAATATTTTTACTGCTACAGATCCTGAACTGTCAGATTCTGTGATCCCGTGCAGGTATGGGTTTTTTTTTGCTTCATCACCTGAAACAGGGGATAGAGACTTGTATCATCTTCAAGCATGTTTGCAAGGTAAGTTACAGATGATATAACTCTGTGCCAAGGCAAATAGTCTCTTTCATTTGTTAGGTATTTTGTGAGATTCAGGGGAACAGAGTAATTCACGAGTCCAGGTCTGTGGAAAGAGAAAACAGAACTTCTGTTATTTTAATGAACTTGAGGAACTTGCTTCTTTAAGAAGACCTTTAGAAGGTCTGAAATAATATATTTTGGGAAGGGGAAAATAGTCTGGAATGTAACTTGGGAGGTGTATTCTAAAGAGATCACTGAGGATCACTGTTAATCAATACCCAACTGCCCCGAGGAGGCTGTTTGCATTGTACAGCAGCCTGGTGTGCCCAGAAGTGGGTAGCTCTCAACATTAACTCCTGTCACACAAAAAGGACTTGCTAGCTCTGGAGACTCCTGAAAGGCTGAGGAGATTCAGACTTCCAGGCTGTCACAGAAGGTCGCCTGAAGCTTATCTGTGTCAACATGGCTGGGTGCAAGAGCTAGAAGTTTCCAAGCAAGTTTCTAAACAAGATAGCTGAGGCGGTAACTCCCTGATGTCATGCTGTGCATTGTAGGCATGCCTTTGATTTTCTAGACACCTAACTTCTTCTGGAGTGCTTCTATTATTGTTACTTACATGGCCAAACCACACCTTTCTAAGACTTATGCAATGAAAGCCCTCTGGTTTTTTTTTCTGTCACTGAACTGAAGGGGACCATTTCTCTTGACTGCATCAGTACTGCAAGTTGCCAATGCACACTTGAATTTGCCCCTTTTGGAGGACAACATAAGACAATAAACAATTAAGACTTGCAACAAATTCGGAAATTTTCTTTCAAACACTTGAGTTAATTCTAATTAACAGACAATGGAAAGGGAAAAAACTTGTGTTGAAATCTCTGCAGGCAATTAGTTTACCTTGCTAAAGAAAAGGCGTCATCCAAAATCCCTGCACGCTCAGCAGCTGAGAAATCCTGTGTGAAAAGAGAAAAATGGGTGATCAAGAATACACAGATTATTTGCAGAAAAAAACCCCAGCCTCTACAGACCTCTGTAAGAGACACACCAAACGGGTTAATGGGATAACACTCACTTGGTGGTTGTTGACCAGAAGAAAGCTTAACCTGTCCCAGTTCTGACTATCATAATTCACCCGGTAGAATCCAATATGCTCTGGATTAATGTTTGCAGAAGTACCAGGAGGCAGCGCTATTTTAATTCCTGGAAAGCAAGCAAACAGTGATTGGTTTGTGCATCTCACATGATACAGAACTCACCGGAGATTCCTTGACTCCAAAAGTAATAATATGGCTTTAATGACTAGCAAAATAAGACCCAAATCTTGATTTTATTTATTTATTGTTTAAATGGCTGTGGGTAAAGATGAGTTATTCCAGACTTCAACGAATGCAGGCACATGTCTTAGACTAGTGAACTGTGGTAAATATTCGGGCCAGCTAGTTTGTTAATTTAAAATGGGATCATTGTGATCAGGGTGAGGATGGTGAAAATTAGTGTAATTATAAAAAGTTGTAGAGAAACAGCTCTTGCAAATACCGCTTTTGAAAGGTTTTTCACCCTCATGATTACTCTTAGTTTTAAAGCTCTCACATTTTATCTTCAATTTGTTTAGTTTTTTTTCAGTTTACTTCAAATAACTTTTTAAGGGTTTTCTTCCCCGTACTCTTCTCTGATTCCATTTTTTGTAGCTCTAGGTAAAGGAACTACAAGATAGGCTGAGACTTTACTCAGGTTGAAGGAATTTCAAATGAATCCTTGAAAAATGTTCCTTTCTCGGAAGCTTGGCCTGGTCCAGTTGGTGCTGCTGGTGAGGAAAATTTTCCTATTGCCCATGGAAAACACTGGTCTGTGGTTTGAGGGTGGCTGGAGTTAAAAGAACTTTTCTGTTTCGATGATCCATACAAGGTGTTTCAAAAGGCATTTTTTTTTCCCTACAGTTGCTGTTTGCCCTCTCCACCAGCCAAGGTTTTTACAGATGTAAAGCATTTATTCATACCTTTGCAGGCACTGCCAAGTTAACAGCCCCTTGCAGCCCACTGTGATGTTATGTGGAAAGTGGAGAAGGAAGATGTCTTTGTGTTAATCTTGGACTTGTATCATGACAGAAGGCATTTTTTGTTTGCTTTTGCATGGGCACTATAAGCAACCACTTTAAACCAAAAGCAGACCCAATGAAAAATTACATTTTAAACAGGGAACATTCAAACAAATACAAGAAAAGAAGAGCTGATTGTGATGTTTTTGAAATTCCAGTATGTGATGAAGTTTAAAACCTCAAGAAGTCAGTCATTTTGTTTTCCTTCTTTTCTCTATCCCCCCCTTCCTTTTTGGCCACTAGAATTATAGAATGAGAAATTCAGATCTGACTGCAGAATAGAGCAATCATCCCAAATACCCACAGAGGTATTTCCTCATTCCTGAAAGCAGCAAATAGAAAACATGATTAATCATGTGTAGCTCTTTAACTGAACTCAGATTGCCATTTTACCACGCCCTGGATACGTTCATCAGCCTCCCACTTCAACTCTTTTCCTAGACAAAGGGCATGCCTGAGTCCTGTTGGTTTGAATACATCATAATTAAGAGCATGCTTAGATGCTTCCTCGAATAGAACTGGATTTAAACATGTGCTTAAGCACTTTACTGAACTGAGCCTAAAATGTGTTAGCAGGGGAAATAATCACGTTGTTGCAAAAATGTCTGAAAACTGAAAAGTGTGGAAGTTAATTCTGTATTTTATTTCTTCTTAAGGCCATTGAAAGGCTTTATCTATTCATTGCTGTTAAAAGAGAGGGGAAATGTACCTGCAGAATCTGAGGAGTTGTAGAAAGTATAATTCGTTGAAGCCCCATCTCTCCATTTCACTGGTATATTCCATCTGTAGCTGAAATTATTTAAAGGGAAAGAGAATCTAATGACATTTGAAACCAAATGTTAAAAACAAAACCCCAATGTATCTTTTCATTTGTTTTGATGCTTACAACTTGTTTTATGAAGCCAGCTGTGTGCTTATGTACACACACATTTACCAAATATCCCTTGTAACAAATCGCAGTGTTTTACCAGCAGCTGTTGTTTAGGTTGTAAAGATGTTTCTGTGCTACGAGAGCTGTTGCAGGCAACAAAAAGTCAGATATTGGTGTGAGGTGATTGGGAGACATATTCTACAAGAAAGCTGGGGAGGGACTTTTTAGGCTGTGGGGCAGTGACAGGACTGGAGGGAATGGATCAAAACTAGAGACAGGTCGATTCAGGTTGGACAGTAGGAAGAATTTCTTCCCCAGGAGGGTGGTGAGACACTGGCACAGGCTGCCCAGAGAGCTGGTGGAAGCCCCATCCTTGGAAGTGTTTAAGCCCAGGCTGGCTGGGGCTGTGAGCAACCTGCTCTAGTGGGAGGTGTCCCTGCCCATGGCAGGGGGGTTGGAACTGGATGAGCTTTAAGGCCCCTTCCAACCCTGACAGTTCTATGATTGTATGATTCCCTGAAAAGATGAATAAAAAGCATGAAGTGTCCGAGCATGTTCATGCTCTAGAGATGGAGAATAGCAGTAGCTTGTTGTAACACATTGTATTTATCAATAGTTCTCAAAATGCATCCGATGGACTGAGGAAGGGACTGGAATAAGATTTTGTCCAGTGTCAGATGTTGATGCTTAAGTTGAGTTAATGTGGCACTATGTTAATGATGTGCCCAAAGGTAAGTCTGGAAGCTGCACAGTTTTGTCTGGTTCTTTATATGTTTTTTTTTAACTTTGAAAATCAGTGAGACTGCTAGTGCCATGTCCTCCTGAATGCAATCAGAGCATCACAGAATCATTAAGGCTGGAAACAATCTTCACCTCTTGGTGACTCCATATGCTGGAGAGAGTAATAATTACCCATAATCACATGAATGAATTTCCATTGTGCTATAGACTGTGCAGCTTATTCCCACAGCTCTGGAACACAGAGCCCTGCTAAGCAGTATCTTTGTGTCATCTCAGATCATAATCTAGCAGGGTGCAGAGCAATTCACTTAGTGCAAGATGCTTGTATGTGGGTGGTTGGTGTCAGTGTCAATGCTGATGGGACTAGGGCTCTGTGCAGCTGATCTTTGCAACACTGACTTGATGTAAGTAGTTAAGTATTATGAAACCTTTTTTACAGAGTCTAAGCAACCACTGTGATACAGTCAGTAGGACCTCTTGCCCTTTCCAGCCTATTTTCCTTCTCCAAGACAACTCTAATTCCTCCATTACAAGGCTCTTGGAGCCAAATGTGACCTTACTTCTTGCTCTTTAATTCCTTGAATTCCTTCAGTGTGTAGGTGCATGCTCCTCAGTCCAGGCCATGGCCAGGACAAAGCTGAGACATTTGGGCTGGCAGGAAGTCACAGCACAGCCTGAGCCCGCGACCAGGCAGCCAGGAAGTGGGATGGCAGAGCATGTACCTGCACAGCCAACTGCATAGGGCTGCTAAAATTATTAAGCCCTTTTGAGCAGCCAGCTGCTGTTCCATGTGAGCGTATCACAGTTCATTCCAGGGTGATTTTTCTTCCACCTTAACCCCCGTGGTGACAAGCACTACATGAAAACCTGAGTTGTCTTTACAGCCCTGGATTAATTGAATGGTCATTAGCTTCCAGAAAATACCAAGATGAAGAACTAGGGTATCTACTGCTGCCACCAGGAAGAAAGATCAATATTTTGATCTTCTAAACAAGAATATCTTAACAGATAGACACACTTCCAGAGTTTACTAGTTCTCTCCTGGAGTTTACTGCCATGGAATCTAGAGAGGCTGTTGTTTGGCCAGAAGCCCTGGTATTGTGTTTCTCCCAGAGAAAGCACATAAAAGTTGGGTTTTTTTTAAAAAAACAAACCTTGGTATTGTAAATGTATTTACCGAGGGACATTTTATTTAGTTTTCTTCATATGTTCCTGAGATTGCACACAGAAATACTTTTCCTGAGCATAAGAAAGAATGGCTGTGTCCTGTTAACTGTGCATATTGAGGACATGTTCTTGACATTCTATCTTGTAGCTACGTATTTGCCCAGCAGTACTATTTTAAGAGCACAAGTTTTTGAACTTCCATTTCTTTTGAGTGCCAGCATGCAGGAGAGGACTCTTTCAAGCCAAACAATCTGGAAACAAGCAGGCAGCTCAAAAGTCTGTCTCTGCAGGGTTTAGAGAATAGAGAGTACACAAGGCCTGGAGTTTTCACTGCTTAAATCAAAACCCCACACCCAGCCATGAAATAAACCAGTCCCATCTGGGGTAGGGTCTCTTCAGGGGCTTCCTCAACCTCATCTGTGAGGGTGGAAGGAGGAGGTATTGATTTGCAGTGGATTGACTCTTAGGCAAGGGAGTAAGTCTGTCCCGTGGTAGATAATATCAGCATTATAATGTATATTACTGCATTTTCTTTTTAAGTCATTTATAAAAATTACATACAGCAATGCACAGCTCAGCTTCTTGACGGGTTAAGAGGAACATTGCTGACATTTCTACTCAAGAAGTGACAAATGGCAAGGTACTGTAAGTCCTGAAGGCAAGCAAAGTGGGAATCCTGAGTCTGCTACCAGAGCGCAGTGCCACAGTCAACATTTTTAACACAGAGAAGTATTTTTGCCTGAATAGTCCGTAACCAGCCTGCTGTGGCACAGTGCTGTAGTTTGCAGTTAGCGTTGCTTCAAAAGCCTGCAAACATTTCCTCTTATGTTGGGAGAAAGACAATGTTCCAAATGGGCAATTATCTCATCCCAGCTCTTTGGAGACTTACCCAACACTGCCAATGCCACCGGCCTTCTCACTGGTCAACTCTTTGCTTTTTAAACAGAATGAAGTGACCACAACTGTTTCTTCATTTTCTCCTTAGTCTTGCTCTTTGTATTAAAATCACTTAAGCTAATGGGAAATTGCATTTGGGTGGGTTTAGTTCTGGTTCACACAGGCAAGTTCTACTGGTTTAGTTGATTGGGCTACTTCAAGGAATGAAACCTTCCTAGTGTGGGGTAATTTGAATCCCTTTCACTGAATTATTAGCAAAGTTGTATTGTCTCAACATTGGGGCTGGCTAAGAATACACACAATGCCAGCTCTGAAGTTTAGCACCATGGCACATCCAACCCATTTTTCTGTGCAGGTCCATCAGCCCAGGGTTCATCTCCTCTCAGGTTAGTCATCTGTTCAGTAATAAATATGCTTCTATACAGTATCCACCTCTCTTGAATAGGGTAGGTGAATGGCTGCAGCTGATTGTCTGGTCACATAAGAGCCCAAAATGGCTAATTTTGGCTAGCTAACTATCTTTTAGGTGGGTAAAAATTCCGAGTTAAATAGGAAAACAAAGTAGTTCTTGATGAGGATTAATTATACATGAATTAATAACAGTTATATGTGACTAGCTATTTTACAGTAACTCCTGCTTTTAAGACATGTAGAAAGAACCCTGTATTGTATGTGAAGACTCTGTGATGTATTATAGATCCTATAGGAAAAAGAATAAACTACCATGGTATAAAATATGGTATCTGATTTCTTAACAGAGAAAATTTTGTGCCAGTTTTCCTTAGTTGGGCAGAACTATCATTTGCAGCACTTCAAACAGATCGCTTGCAATCATCTGAGCTCTCTGTTTGTGGAAAGAAGATTTTCTGATGGACCCTGTCCAGCTTTACTCCGCTGGGTTTGAGAAAGAAACCCTCAGACAAAGGGCTGATGCCATCCTAAATCTGAAATATTTGTATCTTACTTCCTGCTGGTTTCTTTTTAAAAACAACTGCTGAGAGTAAGTTTAGCAAGAAGGGGTATAAAACTGCCTGCACACGTGCAAGTGGAAGAGAGAATCTGTACAGTATTTCTACCTGCTTTGGGTAGGCATTTACAGCAGGAACTTACCCAAGATCAGAAGGAGGATGAGAAGCATTTGCCTTGGGATCCAAGAGAAAACGTTTCTGTGTGAATACTGAATTAGCTCCCATCTCCAAAACAGGGTAGCCCATCTGCCTAGTCCATGTATCCATGACTTCCTTCACAGGTTTATTACTTGCCTATGAATGATGGGAGAAGGTTGCAGTGAAAAAGCAGGGAAAAGAAATTAAAAACATCTCTGATTAAAAAAAAAAATTAAAATTATTTTAATTAAAAAAATATTTAAACATCTCTGATTTTGAGAGAAAGAGCAGAAAGGGGCAGAGGAAAGATCAGATACGGTACAAAAACCCAATACTCCATTAAATCCTTTCATGGTGCCTGTCATTGAAAGAAGGAATGAGCTGGAAAATTCGAACATGGACAGAGGAAATGAGAAGTATGTGAGCAGGAGACTGGCCAGTAACATGGATAAGAAATACTGAGGAACATTTGAGGCCCCTTGCATGCTGGAAGATCTCATTTTTTCCTGATAAAATAACCAAATAGGACAGAAAGAACATAAAAGGGACTTTTCAAAGCTGGAAGACTCCTTGCAGTAAGCCCTCTTTTGAGTGTGAAGGAGGAGTCAGTATTAACCACAGGCAGCTGTACTAATGTAAAATTGGATCCATTCTGTGGGCTGTGAACTTCTGGAAAAAGCTGCCACTGCCTCCCCAGGATGCCACCGTTGAGGGAAGGGAGTTGGGGTCACTGTTTCCTTCTTCAGACAAGGTAGATGAGGTGAAAATGCAGAGCACCAGAAAGAGGGCAATAGGAAGTCCTGCTGAGCAGGAAGAATTCTGGGACCAAGGAGGAGATAGGAATTTGAAATGAGACACAAAACCACAACTTGGGCTGTGTGAGTGTCCACAGTGGTGGTTCCCATCCGGGGAAGAGCCTGGTAGCGTGCAGGTGGGCTTTTGGGGGTAAGGAGAAAGATGGAAAGAAAAGGACAAGAAAAGATCAGAAAATGGTGGCACAGAGAATGACCCAAGTGGGGCTCACAAGCTAAAGACAGAAATTGCTTGGGAATAGATGCTGTTGAGAGCTTTCAAACTGCTGAATCTGGTTAGAGATACAGGAGAGTAAAGGGTGCACGTATGTGCTGGCTGACGGGTGTTTTCACCCATGAAGTGAGTTTGAGTTGTGGGAGGAATGTTTCCACAGCAGGCTGTTTGTTAGCAAGGCCTCCTTTCTTATTTCTTCGCTAACTTCCACAGCCTAATGCCAAAAAATGATGAAATAATATATACGTGCTAGAAATAAGATATGTTGGAATACACTGGGAGGCTGCCTAGCTTGTGATCTCTCATTGGCAGAAGAGCCACAGAATAGGAAAAGTGTGAGAAACTGAGATCAGTGAGTGAGATGTGAAATATTTATTGGCAAGGGTTTGGGATGCTGCAAAACCTACCTCTTCCAGAGCTTCCCAAAATTGTTGTGTCTTGGCATTCTGGAAATGATGTTTCTTCAAATATATCTAGAGAGAGGGAGAGGACTGTGAAAACACTACCAGGTCTTTCTTCTTTGCCTATGAAAGTAAGAGACATATTCTGCTGTACAGAGGTACAGAGAGTAGAGCGAGTAGAGGTCAGTTGTACAGAGTATCTATCCATGGGCAGTAGTATTGTGAGCAGGACATTAAATGGATCAATATTCAGCTGATGAAGTTCTTGCTCTTTCCAGTGCACCCCGTAACACTTACAGTCGGTGTTTTCCAGTGTGGCTTGTTAGTACAAAACAAATTTGTACCCAAAGAGTTCTTTGTACTCAGTTTGAATGGACACCAGCATACCCTGCCACCAGTTTCTCTCTAATGTAAGAGGTTGTTCAGAAGGAGGAAGCTATTTCAGGAGATTTCACTAGCCGTGGACTCAGAGTGGAAGTAGGAAAGTCCAGTCGCTTCTAAGGTGTGATCAAAACGACTGTTACAAGGAGTAGTGGTGTTCAGCTAAGTGTTTGCACCTCCTAAAAACTAAGCCACTGCTTTCCTACCCTGGTCCCGGGGTCCAGGGGATGTTTAGTCAGCAGATGGTGCTGTTTGTCTCAGCGTTAGCCACAGCTGCCTGCTCACTGTTCTGAAGGCTCTCAGTGGAGGGGAAGTGTCAGTCTGTTGTGGACAAGGTGGCTGTATTTTCCCATCTCGTGGGATTAAATATATGAAAGCAAAAATAAAGGAAAATTCAGCTGTCTTGCAGCAGCCCATAAATGTGATCTCTAGAAGGGAGGAAGGTAATTCTTCAGTGACAACAGATGTTGATTCAGAGGAAAGGGCAGAAAACCTTCCTCTTTGTGTGAGGGCTCCTTTCTTTTTTCTTTTTTTTTTTCATCATAATTTTGTAGCATCACATTTTTTTTCCTCCATGAGAAAGGATTATGAACTGTGCAATATGTCCCTTTTCTACTCCCTATTACCCCAGCTCTCCAGGGCTGGCTGCCCCTCCGTCAGGACTTATGCCTGTAGGAGTGTCCTTGTGTAGCAGGCTTGGGTAGGGTGGAGGATCCTGGATGTATGAAGATGTAGACATACTTTACAGCTGAACGAGGGAATCCCAGCTGACAACAGGCTAACAGTGGACTGGAGGAGGCTAAAAGCTGTCCTGAATTTAGGTCCTCACTGTCAGGTTGTCAAAACTTAATGCAGTTCACATTCCTGCTTCTGTGGGAGTGTGGGACTTCTTCCCCTTGGTGTTGCCCACTCAGAACTGAAATGTATTAAATGCTTTTGCTAACACCAGGGTCTCCGATAGTCACTTATCGACTAATGGCTTTGCTACTGTCACATGAAGATGGGCTGTGTTTCTGCAATGTTTTGGTAGCACCCTTACCTGACAGCCTTTCCTGAAGAGGTCTGGTGTAATCCAGTCTCGAAGCATTCTGAGGATTGATGCACCCTGAGGACAAAGAGGAAGGTGAGAAGGTCATTCCACGTTGCTCTAACGCTGGATTTCCATTCGTATAGAAGGCAGTGTATGAATAAATATTTTATAAGGCAAAACTAGAAACCATCCATCTGTCTAAAGGAGTGGTTTTCCCAGTTCCTTCGTGGCGTGGCATGGCATGCTTGCCTGCTGGAGCTTAATTCTGGATGTGAGAACTGGTCTTTAGCTGTGAGCAGATGCCCATTTCCAAGTCCAGCTGTGCCAGTAAAAGGGCTCCTGAGGGTTTGCTGCCCTGCCACTCCACCAGTTTGTGGGAGTGGGGCTCCCTGTTTCACTTTGAACAGGACAGGGGGGAGGGCACTGGGGAACCTGCTCTGTGCAGCACCACAGCCTGACAGAGAAGGTGACTTCAGCTGAACGCCCAGCAGGTAGGGAACTCCAGAAGTGCTGCAAGCCTGAGGCTTTTCATGTTGGGGATGGCATCTCAAGATTCAGAGTGAGCTTTGCTGAGAACTAGTGAAAGAGCTTTGGCCTCTGAAGCAGGGCAGAATTGGGACCAGAGAAGTTACTCACTTGGGTGTCGCAGAAAAAAACCCACAATTAAAACCAAGGAAGGAAAGGAGGAAGAAAGAAAGGGAGAGGGAGGGAGAGAGAGAGGGAGGGAGGGAAGGAAGGAGGGAGGGGGGGAAGGCAGAGAACCAGAACATTAATGTGGAACAAAGAACAGAGTGGGTACAAAATGATGAGAAACAAAAGCAGTGCAAACCCAACCTAAAATGCAAAATGCAGTTTTAGGATTAGTTTGTTTTCCTTTTCTGAACTAAATCAAAGGGCCGCTGAGAGCCTAATGTTATGAATGGTTTAAAAATCCAGTTGTCCCATGAAAACAAGAATGTTTTCTGAATTGTCAGCAAATCCTGTCTTCCCTATTTATGTGTCTGAGAACAACAACTTGACTGCACAAGTCACAACAGAGGGACTGTTTGGACAGTCATGCCTCAAGCTGGTTTCCAGTCTATTGTTGGAGAGTCAGGGTGATCAGCAGATGACTCTTTTCTGCAGTAATTTAATGTGTTTGCCATGAAGTATGGTCAGAAATGATAAACCAGATATCCATCATAAGGCTGCTTCTGATTAATGATGCTTGTTAGGCCACGTGTATGCATTAGGGTACCTCAGTTCCTCAACTTTGCCTATCAACCACTTCTTATCTGATACCAGCTCTCATAGACTATCCCCCTCCCATTTGTATTAAAAGTCAGAGTAGAACTACACACTAGTGCATGCACTTGGGAACAGCAGAGGTTCTTGTGCTTTAAATTGCGACATATAGTCAGCCCCTTGCATCTTTTACTACTGCTTTTCAGTCTCTTCCCCCTAGTCTTGTCATTCCTCTGTAGTCCACGATGGAGTGTGTTTGAGAAAAACTCACCCTAATAAAATCACTAGTTATAGGAACTCCAGTGTTTTAATATCTTTCCTTTCTTTCAACTGTTTGAGGAGGTTCAGGAAAGTGACCTTTATTTGAATAGCTGACCTTGTCTGGTGGGGATGTGGAGGGGAGTCTTTTCTCAACACCCACGTAACTTCTAGAGAGCTGTAGTAATCACCAGGTATATGACAAGATTTCATGGGGCAGAAATGCAAAACATTTAATTCTAAAATTCGTTAGCTGAGAGGTTCCAAAAATGTGGGTCTCCAAGAGCAACTTTCTAGCAGAACTTACTTCAGTATCTGTTTTCTGAAAAGGCAACCAACGTCTGAACTCCACATGAAAAAAAATACCATTGCTGCTTTAAGAAAAACTTTCAAACTAAGAGAGAGGATTAAACTGGCAAAGAGGGGTGATGCAATTACTTTTTAAGAGCAGATTAAATAAATTACACACATTAATTGTGCAGGCACCAGCTTTACTCTAGTACAGCTTTCCTAGGTGCTTAGTGCCCTACTGATCATACAGCAGGTAGAGATTCCCTCACAGAATACACTGCAATGACTCCCCAGGCCCTGAGGCAATTCATTAGAGTTTTAGGGTTGTATAAACCCTGTAATTGCTCTGGTAAAACTAACAGAGAGCATTCCAAATTACGCTTTATTTGTTTAGTGATGGCTATTATCATGAAGAGGTTGTTGTCATAAGAAAAATGCGAAAGAGAAGCCAAAATAAAGCCAAAAAGAAACAAGTTAATTTTGTCACGCTTTTATATATAAAACCCAACAGTAATTTGAGCTAAATCTACATGAAGACTTTCTCATTCAAGCCAAATTATATCCCAAGCCAAATTATATCCCAAGCAGACTGTTCCCAAACAATGCTCGAGTCCTCAAGTGTTTTCGCTTAAAAAAAAATGAGTTCATGTAGCAATTATCTAGGCACAAAGAGATGAGGAAAAGCGAGGAGGTTTTTTTCCTCCGTTCTTTTTTCAGACCATGCAAAAGTGTGTCTCTTGCTTAGCTCACTGCTAAAATACATTTTGGTCCAGAGTATTTGATTTAGCTCTGTATGTTCCTTGACTTTTGCTTGTTTTGATTTAAGAACAGTGTTACACAATGCAGGTTTTCACATGGTTTATGATTTGACTGTGAGGCATTTATGATGCAATAAATACTGGTTTGTATTGTTGGATAGAGGATTTAACAATTGAAAACAGAAAACTGATGGAAATGGATGGATCAAGTCTAGCTAATAAAAGTAATATCTATGGCTACACACTGAAGCACAGCTAAAGCTGAAGTCAATGCAATCCATACTTTATGTTTGGCTGATAATGGCAGCTTGGAGGGAAAGCAACAAGCAGGATTTAATGGTGGATTTTGTGTGTTCAGTGGAAACTTCTTATGGCAGCAGATAGGAAACACTGACATACAAGAAGCTGCCAACACAAACAGGGTGTTTCAGGGTCAGAAACAACACAGAGGCTGGCTGGTTGAGGAGAGAGTGAGCAGAGTCCCAGCTCCTTCCTCACCTTGGTGACGTGTGGTGAGGGGGAAGAGGGACAGGAGTGCTTCCTCCTGTGCTGCTTCAGACTTGTCTCTTAATGAAGTTATTGTAGCCACAGTGTTGTCAGGGTGCTTGAGTCTAGGCATCCCCTGGTTAGCTACCAGCCCTGTTTTGTTCCGTGTCTAAGGGTTGTCTAAGGATAAAATGGCTTTGGCTATTTCTGATCTGGAAGGAGATAAGCCAGCTTCAGTCTCCTAGCCTGGATCCTTCTGACCACGTCAAAGCAGTGACCCTCAGCACAGCTTCTGGCCTCTCTACTGCTCTGGACCTCAAAGCGCTTTTCCGTCAGTGCTGAGCTCCTGTCTGCTGCCCCACACAGCCAGTCCCACCAGAGGCTGTGAGCTCAGGGAGGTTTCTGTGCCCTGGTCACAACAGTGGTTGGATTGCACCGGCACCCCAGTGTCCTGCTGCTCAGATAGACCCAGGGAATTATTCCAGTCAGTTCCAGCTGGCTGCTGAGAGAGTCTTTATAGGCTTGATAGTCCCCACCACCATTGACAGGGACAGTTGCAGGATGAGCTTGTCAAATACTCAATGGTGTGTCCTCTAACACCTCCTGGGCTACAGACTGATGTACTCCAAATCAGTCCTGACCTCCACAACTCTCAGCAAAATGTGGAGCTAATTTATCTCCCAGTTCAGGGCCAATGCCAGTAGAGGCTGAGGTAGCCCATCTTTGCTAAGGCTTCTTGGGTAGCTGGGATACTGTGAGCAACATGAGAAAAGAAGTTACTTTCCTCTTTTCACTGCTTGGTTCCTTGCGTTGCTTCCTCAAAACAGAAGTTTTACTGCTCTGAAGGTGTGATGAGGAAGTGAGAGAGAGGACACCTGGACATCTGCCCTTATATCATCTCCCCTTGGTTTAGGTCACGAGGCCTGACATAACTGGGCTAAATCAACACACGAGGTGCTGGGAGAGGGATGTGCTTAGCATCTGGTTTTAAACCAGACAACTCTAGTGGCAGAAGCTGCTGACGCTGTGATTTCCCTGCACCTCTGCCTGCTGTGAGCAGGTCTGCATGGCACACGGTGCCTGACCAGGCTCTGCCTGCACTGCTCCTCTCATAGCTGCTTTTGATGGCATCATCGCTGACAATGGTAGGGAACGTGCCAGGAGAAATGATGGGCACAGACTCAGACTAAGTGGCTTAGGAGTTATGCTTACAAGATCCTTGACTTTTATCTCCTCCCCCAGGTCTCCACTTTCTTTGCATCCAAAGTCTCAACAGGAAGATGTCCTACCTTACTGTAGGATATCCCATCAAACACAGAGGTGATTTCAGCCGGAGATGACACGCTGACCACAATTGGGTGGGAAGATAGCAAAGAGTCATCCTTCATTACAGGAAGCACATCATCAATTAAAACCTGTTCAAGCTGAGAAAGAGATGTTAGAATAGAAACAAAGGCAGGACTACACACATAACATCACAAAATAAGTAGCTTGAACTGCAGCTCTCCAGGGGAAGGCAGTTGGAAATGGAATGAAATTTCACCTCCCTAAAGAAGGATTTGACAACAGGCTTTATCTGTGCAAAACCTTCCCTGCTTCCTCCCACTGGCATATGTTGTATATTTTCTAGTAGCCAGACTCTCCTTACACCTGGACATCTGGGGGAGATATGGATGCTATGGGCTATCACATCTGTTTGGGAGGGGAGGAAGGAGGGAGCAAGAAACCTCCCTTTATTCACACACATATCATTCCTCCTAGTGAGATGCATATTTAAGGCTACCCTTTTTGTTTACAAGCCCCTTAAAGTTACTGGGGTTGGTTTTACTGCACAGTTAATGCTATGGGCCAGACACTATCACTGCCTATTTTTGTGCTGTGCATGTGGGGATTGCCCCAGTTGGAGTGTTTGAAATGACACTTAAATCTCTGGCAGCAGCTGAATGGGGGATCTGATATTTTCCTTGACTAAGAGCCCAAGCTGTGGAGAGAGGCAAAAGTTCCCAACCCTCACCAGGTCAGATATTAATCCTAAGTCTCATGAAGAGATACTACAGCCCAACTTAATAAAGGGGAATCTCCAGCTTCCAGGGCTAGACAGCTAAATATCCCTGCAAAATTGCTAAGGCTCTGTCCAGGTTGCACCTAGCTATTATTTGCCATAATAATAACCAAATGCTTGACTCACTTGTTAAAAGGAACAACTGCACCCTGCAAACTCAACAAAGTTTACTTTGACTAATTTTCATACCAGAACACAGTAGGTGGAAAAGCTTAAATCAACTTTTTCTTCATGTTGCACTGCACTATGTTAGTTTTCTATAAATATACTTTAAGTGTTCGTCATCCTTATCTCTTTTTTACTCTCTTCCAAAATGCTCCCCCCAGCCTCACCAGTCCTTCACAAGACAGAAATAATTACCATTTGCCAGTCTGGTTCTGCAGCATTTACTCCCAGGAACTCAAAATAACTTGCAAATCCTTCATTTAGCCACAAGTCATCCCACCAGTCCATGGTCACAATATTTCCAAACCACTACAAATATAAACATTGAAAGATATAGTATTAGCTAAATGTTAAATGTACAGTTCAGTGTCTCATATCTCCACATAGAACACTCATTTGTTCACTTTTCTTCCTGTCGCCAGATGAAAATTATCCTAATTCTGGGGTTTAAATAGCAATTCAGGCCTTGCCTTGTGTTGAAACATCACTTTTATTATAAAATTACATATTACTGGGGAGATTGCTAATGATTCATGTGCCACTGAAAATATTTTTAGTTTCTTCCTTTTGATTTGATGCTATCTGCTTGCAAGGACAGCCTCCACAGTGTATAGCTGTCCCTATTTGCTTGCCCAAAAGAAACATCTGCACATGCAAATGAGTTCCTGAAGGCATTTCAGGCAGATTTTTGTAAGCTGGCTCACAGTCAGGATCCAAGCATTTAACTTCCTGAGAAAATTTCAAGGGCAGTAGTTATGCTGCTTTAAAGCTGGAAGGGGGAACCGTTTTACCATGATATTTTGCAAGCAAATTGTGAGCACGCGTAGAAGATCCTGAGAGGGAGTAAAAACAGTATTTTTAAGATTAAAATGCTGCGACTACACATTTGAAGCACTGTAAAAATCAATCATGTCCTAAAAATGTACCTGATGAACGAGCTCGTGGGCTACCACAGCAGCTACCCTCTGCTTGTTGGAACTGGCCGACTCGTTGGGATCATACAGCAGGTTTGTTTCTCTGTATGTGATCAGCCCCCAGTTCTCCATAGCACCTGTCCCGAAATCTGGAATAGCTATTTTATCTACATTGAAAGAAAGAGAACATGATTACAGCCGTGCCCTTTGAGCTGCTTACCTTGTCCTTGTTCTGTGTATTCACAGCCTGTTTTGCTTGCCATTTGTGGTTCTGGCCCACTGCTGTGGACTGTGGTCTATACCCTGAGTTTAAGAAGCAGGGAACTGGCCTGCAGCAGCTGATAGGAAGCACCTTGGCTTTGCTGAGATTAATAGAGCTAGGGCCAGTTGCACTAGCTGAGGATCTGTCCTGTGAGGTGATGTTATGCCACCTCCTGGGAACTTATGTATCACACAGTACTTACTTTTGGCTCCAGAAATTAATAGTATTGTCTGGGGATGTGCCGTAGGCAGTAAACCTCCTGAAACTATCTGTAGCATAATGAGGCATGTCATTGTTTGTCACACTGTTGTATTAAAAATATTTATTGACATGTTAACTGAAGTAAATCCCCCATGCAGTGAACAACATCTGCTTCTACTCTTTGCAATTTGTGGGGATCACTCATTTATGGGCAGTGATCAATACTGGTTTAAATGAGCATCACAGACTCAATTGGACTGGCATTTTCTTCCGCAAATAATAACCACAGCCTTTCTGTGTGGGTTAGTGGAGAAGTACAGACTGATTTAAAACTGAATGGAACAAACAATCCTCGCTCCACCATAACAGAAGATAGGAATTACTTAGTTTAACTCAAACAACTTGGTTGCTGAATCAAAGCTGACAGTATGACAGGGGCTTCACTGACAGTTAAAAGCAGGATCACAAGGAGAATGGCAGCACCAGAAGCCATAGATCAATGTGAAATACAATATTTAAATAAAGAATTATACAGAAGTGCATTTGATTTGTCAGGTTTCATGTAGATGGCTTCTAATATTGATGGAACAACACAGTAAGCTGAGATTTGTGACCCACCAAATAGACATTCTGAGAAAAACAGTATAAAATCTACAAGAGCATCTACTGTCCGTCACTGCTGAGCTGGGGCTGCTAGTCCAGCCTGTAGCCAGACAGGCCCCTATAAATATGCTCACATGGCAAAGCCATTAGGCTTTTATGGAAATGCAAGTCTGAACACAAAGCATGGGTGAGATATAGTCCCAGTTATCACTGGGCATCATTGTGTGGAAGAACAACATACTGTCCTGTTATCACTGAAGTGCAAACAGATATTTACAGTAAATGCAGATGATGTTTTGAAAGGAGGAAGTAATCTGTTGCTGAAGTAATACAGGATAGCCTGATAGGCACAGGTATAAATAGCCAATAAAAGTTTGCATAACATTGTTAATCATCTTCAAAATTTGAGGTGTTTTTTTTTTTGTTTCCCCCACTACATTGTCTTAATTTGTTTGTAGTTAATATTTTTCCATGCTTTTAAGTTCATGAACCTCACTGAATTACCTCTTTGGAAGGCTTAGGAGGAGCCTTTTCCAAAAGTCTGATTCATTCCCAGCTTTATTAGTTCAAACTGCACTGATCATGTCCAGAGTCCATATGGCCCAAGCTAAAGGATGCCCAAATGCAATACTTTTTCATTGCTTCTTTTGTAATCGTGGGCAAAAATTGATAGTGTGCCCACTTTTGTTTAGCTCTGTGTCTTTATTTTGCCCAGTAGTAGAAACTACAAAATACATCCTGGGCCACATTCATCTTTCTGGGAAGTGGATGCACACCCACTGTGCACTAAGATTAATAAATAGTATGACATACTCTCTGGCAGTTTACATCTTCACTTATCTCACTGATGACTTTTGTCCAGAAGTTCCCACGGAAGTGGTACATATTTTTCTTAAACTTCTTCTGGCTCTACTTTAGCTCATGATGTTCCTTTGCTGATGACACCAATGCTTCTCCTGATTTTCCACAAGACACTTCAAAATAGCGACAAGACCACTGCTTCAGTTCAGCAAACTGAACTCTTACTAAACTCTTACTGAGACCAACTCTCCCATCATGACCTGTAAGAAGATCTTTAACTACAGGGGTACAGTTGTAAAACAACCTGTCGTAACACCAGCACTTAGCAACTAAATGCTTTCAAGCTGTTTTCCACCAAAGCACAGAGACCTGTAGGGGAAACATAACCACAACAGTGAGTTAAGAGAATGCAAAAATATAAGGATTAATAATCACCTAGTTTTGGAAGAGAATAGTCCAAATTAAAGTACTCTTCAAAGAAGTCAAATACAATTTTGGTTACATTTGCTGCGTATTCTGCCGTTTGTTTTTGCTGTGGCTGGACGTAAATTCTCAGCTGTAAAATTCAGAGAGACAATTAGAGCAGACTTCAGAATCAGAAGGTGGCAATCATTGAAAAGTCATTTAACATACATACCTATAACGCTGCAGGTTTTCTCTAAGAGACTGGCCCAGACTCTGAATTCTGTTCCCTAACACATCTATTCAACAAAGTTTTTCAGATGTTATACCTAAGAGAGACCAAGTCAACACAACCTTTTGTTGTGTTGTCCACAATACGCCTAAACTGTAAAACCAGCAATACCCTGCTAAAGAAGGAAGCCTGGGCAAGAAAATCGAAGGGAATCTACTTGTTCTGAGCACTTCACTGGCCTGGACTGATCCCATCAGATCAATCTTTAAGAGCACATCTGTCCTGAAATGTGACTGAAGCTCATTAGACCTAATTTTCTTCCATTTCTTCATACCTTTCTTGGCTACTGTCATCATTTTCTCTTGCCCTTGTATGTCTGAAGATCGCAGACCCTTTGAAGATGGTGCATTCACCAGATGTGTAACTCTTCCCAGACATGCTGTCCCAAGCAAGTCAGGAGACTTTGCCCAGGACCTCAGGCCATACAGCCAGCCAGCCACAGTTACGGTGCCTGCTGGGCTGCTGCACCTCTGGAAATCCCAGACAAAAATTAGCTCTCTCTCTTCCCACCAGGCAGGCCCAGGAAAACTGGCTCTTGTAGTAGCGCTGTTTGTGATAAGGGACTATTTCTGTGCTCCTCATTCATATCTGAGCATGTTTTTTCTCATGAACAACAAAAAAAAGGTGTGTTGAGTGCTGACCTTTCTATCCATGAAGCCTGGTGCCTGGAATTGCTTTGGCTCTTACTGTCAAGAGACAGGAAACCTCAAGTCCTGGAGACCAGAGTCCTTATGACACCCATGACCATGATGAGAAATCTACAGCTTGAAAAAAACCTTTTCAGACCTTACCTCCACATTGTGAAGACAAAGTTTAACTTCAGAATTTATGCATTTTTTTGTCCCAAAGCTCACACAGATCTCTGCCCCAGAGCAGAGCCATAGCACTGGAGTGCCCACTGCCAGAAGCTGTAGGCTGTTCTCTTCCCTGTCCCCCAAAATCTCCAGTGTGGAAAGTAAGAGATCATTATGTGGCTTTAGGAAAACTGATCCATCTCATTCTGCAGGCTGTGTGTCTCTTATGAATGGGCCACATTCTTCTGGCTGTGTTGGTGTGGCTTGTTTACTCCTTAGTGCTGTCTTGCAGCCAGGAGTGTAGAGTCCAAACTGAGCAAAGGACCTAGCCTACTCCAGGAGACCTCTTGGAGCCATTGATTTCAATACCATAAAATTTCACTTCCTCCAGCGAGAGTGGAAGATGGGAAAGTGGAATGAAAAATAGAAAACAAAACAAAAACAAAACCAAAAAACAAAGCTTACGAAATTCAATTGGGAATCCATTCCAACCGTGGGATTTCCCTCAGGGTCAGTTTGCAATTACAATCTGCAGTTTCCACTTCAGTAAGCTCTTTACCCAATTTAGCAGTCTTCGGTCCCCTAGCTGATCCATATTTATAGCTTCCCAAACCTTCAGCATGCACTAGAACTGACTTTTGAGTTTCATTTGTATAATCTCCTCTGTGATTTTCCAACCCAGCCATTTGGTAGCTCCCAGGGAATCAGCTCAGGAGCATCGTTTCCAGCTGTAGGCACATTTCCCACCATCGATTCCATGAATGTCTTTGCTAGGGCAACGGCCTTCAGAGTGAAAGGCAGAGGTTTTAAATAATTTGCTGTGTCATGAGAGCTCTGTGCTGCTGCTGTTGGTTATGAAAGAAATGTATGGATCACACGGATACTTTCTTTTGGACGAGGGATTTATTGCTAGAGATTTAAACAGCAAACTATGGAATGTTCTATTCAGCAGTCAGTCAATTTGAATAGCTCGTTGCTCGGCTGAGCTTCAAAGTGTTTGGAAAGGAACTGTTTGATTAGGAGAAGGACCTTCTAGATATCTGACTAAAAGCCCTTAAGATAGCCTCATTTTTTTTCCTGGGGAAAAGGTAATTTTTACTGATGGATTTTCTGTGTCTCCCTTGATTAAAAACAATCTTACCTGTACACAAAATCACAGAATCACAGCATGTTAGGGGTTGGAGGGGACCTCCCAATGATCATCAAGTCCAACCCCCCCACCAGAGCAGGACCAAAACTGGGGCAGATCACTCAGAAGTGATATACACATTATATTAGTGATATGCACATTATATTAGTAATATACACATTATATTAGTAATATACACATTCTATTAGTAAAACTATGTCCATGCTAAGAGAAAGAAAACAATTATAACCTGACTTAAACTCAAGTTTTCTAGCGCAGGCAAGTTCTCAGACATTATTCAGTAAATAATGTTAATAAAAACTGTAGTAACCAAGGCCTGAATTAGAAGGCATTTCTTCAGGCAATCTCTGTCCTGACACAAACACCCCTGCTTCTACTCACACACATTTTAATTACCACATTTCAGTGAACACTCCCTCTTATTTAGAAAAGCTACAACCAGTCAGGATCAGTGTGGGCTTTACTGTTTTGCTTGGGGAAAAAACAACAAATATTGACCTCAGAGACAGTTTTTGGAGCCTGGCATGGACAAGCAGAGAACGTTAACTTTGGCATCTAGAAAATACAATTGTATACATCTTCAGTACTCTTTTTTTTTTTCTTTTGTTTCCCCCCCCTCACTGCTCTATGTTCTACAAAAGCTGCACAAATTCTGATTCTTAAAATAACTAAACACTAGAGGCCATCTATTGAGGCCAAATTACCAGAGTCCTGTCCCTGCTTGTGAACAGAGCAGCCGTGCTGAAGAGCATCTCTCTGATTAACCAAATCGCGTGTCTCGGTGGCCCAAAACATGCTCCTGTTTTGCAAATTACTCAGCCAAAGAGCAGGGCTCTAAGAACGTTGCAATGCTCTCTCTAACCAGTATCCATTTGCTTGACTAAGTGCAATTTAGCCGCAGTTCTTTGTTAAGAAATACTCCGAGCCTACAGCAGGATGCTAGCAAGGGTGTAGAAGAGGGAGGAGGGGGGCCTCAGCACAGTGCCGTGCCAGGAACTCTGCTAAGAACTGGAGCAGCACTTTGGAGATTTCTGCAAGGCAGATTTTCACATCAGTGGACAGCCTTAGGTAGGGAAGGATGTGCTGAGCTTGTTTGGATTTAGAAATTCAGGAAGAGTTTACTTGCTAGGGGAATGGTGGGGGGAATGGTGGGGGGCCTGGTTGGGGCTTTGCTCCAGATCCTCTGTCCATTGGTGTCACTGTCTCCAGAAGAGGAGGAAAGTGTTTCCATCTCAGCTGAACCACAAGACCACGTGATACATCCCTCAGGGGAAAGGAATGGGAAGCAGCAAGAGCATACAGCCCTGGGATCATCCTCTGTCTCAGATGAAAAAAATATATGTAAAGCAATAAATAATTAACAGTGGGTGAGCATCCCAGGCTAAGTTTAGGCTAAATTAGGAGTTTGTGTTGAGAGGTAAATTGTATTTAGGTTTTCATGTTGCATTTCAACATAATGTCTTGTGATCTACTCACATCTGCTCAGCTGCACCTTCAGGAGATCTGAATCTAAGTGAGAACTGAATTGCATTGCCCATTGCATCTAAATAAAGGAGTTATTTGAATTTTATGGGTTCAGATTCAAACATATTATGGCACCTACCAAATATCCAGTGGTTTAGGCAGGCACTATCACTTCTATACTTAAAGAATTTACACTGGGACGTTGTCTTTAGCACTGTTGTACAACAAAGAATATGAGAGCCAATGCATATTGGCACATAGCCTTGGAGTCCTGTGGCTCCGTGGCTGTAGATAAAAAGACATCAAGTGCATAGAATCACACTGTTGTGCAAATAACCCACAGATAGACAGATAACCCACAGATAGATAGATAACCCACAGAAACCTGTAAAGTATTTGTATCCATGGCCTGTGAATCTCGTGTACCCCTAGACTTGCACATTCCCTCAGACCCTGGGCTTCAAGTCAAGGATGAGACTGGAGAAACAGTGCTCCTTCCTCACCCAAGTGCCTGCAGGGGAGGTAGATGGGAGACAGGGAAGGACTGCGAAACATGATCTGTAGTCAAAGTCAGAGAGACTGCTGTGAGCACCTAATCTGATAAAACAGGCTGCATAAAATAGGCTATAGGAAAGGGAAAAATATGTTCCTGTTTGTATTACAGTCAGAGATTTCTGATTAAAAAAAAAATGCAAATCACAGCACAGCAGTCGTCTGAATCATGTTCAGGTTGCACCAGGACTTACAGGTTTTCCACTCGCGGACATTCTCTCTACCCACTGGAACTGGTGCACTGCAAAGCACACCAAGTAAGTGCTCATGGGAACTGACTTCTCAAAAGTTGTCCGTGTCCAGCCATTGTCCAGCTTTACAGATTCCTGCAGAAATGGAAAAAGAATTAATTTGACTTTTGGAATTACAAACAGATGAAGTGGAGGGTGCAATATTTCTACGAAGGCTGCAACTAAATAGGAATGATAAATCACCCCTCCAGCGCCACCTCTTCTAACATCCCATCGCTGATGGAATGAAAACAGTCAAAATGTTTTCCTGCGGTACTGCAATACATGAACTAGGACTTTTTTTTTTGCACTAAGTTTAACTGGTTCTGATTTTCATCAAGGATTTGGATTCATTCACATGCACAGAAATTTTGCCAACAGGAGTTTTCCAGTGTATGCTACTTGAAATAGTTGCATAAAATAACATCACTTTGGGCAGATCAGAGGAGATGCTGGATTCTCTCCTCTCTTAAATACAGGCAACGTGCGGGAGTCAGGGATTGCAGAGATCTTACTTAGGATAAAGACTAGTCTAATGAATCAATCCTGAACTCATTGAGATACAAATTAGCACTGCTAATTGATGGGCTGTTTAAATGTACATAAGGTTTAGTGCTGATTATAGTTCCTATTTTGTAAATCAATTAAAAACCCTTCCTGATTTTCCCACATGTCCTTAACTCTCAACTGTATGACCAAACCTGCAACCTGTTGTGTGTGATTCATCCTCTAAATATTTATTGCTGCTATTCATTATCTTCTATTGCCCGTCTGATAACTTTTTGTCCGTACTCGAGGCAAGGTCCGAGTGTAAAGGTGTAAAGTAAATCTCAAAATCCACTAAATCTTGATAACATCTAATCTCATTCCCTCACGTTCCTTGCCAGTACCCTCACTTACCTGAGGAAAGGCACACCAAACACTCTCCTTTCATGTGTTGTTCATCAAAATGCCTGGTGATGTTTTAGGTATCATAGAAATGTTCTTTTCTAACAAAAGGTCAGAGCTTTAACTGTGCAAAGGGTCTGTGAGGCAGCTCTGTCAGGTTGGTAATAGTACTCTCAGCTGCATTGCTAGGGGGCAGTTAAGGTTTGGGGGACTCTTTAAATAAAACAGTACACAGCAAAGCAGACCTTTGTTTTCTGGGTGTGGGAGTGATTGGGAGGATATAAAAGTCAACAGCCTGGAGGCTGGAAGCTTTTTTTTTTTTTTTTTAAATTATTTTTTTTTAACTTGGCACTTTATCTCTCATTTCAGAACATATTCATTAGGAATTATACACTGGACTACGCATTCAGCTAAACTATTCCTTAGAAAGTCTCTCATTTGAAAGTCATTCATTCTTCTTCCAGAGAGCCCAGAGGTAGATAATTGATGTCATGGAATTTCATACAAAACTTGGAATTTGACCCACCAGGTCCAGAAATAGATTATTTAGGAAATTACAGCCATGGGGGACTGACAATTGTCCACACCCATGAGCTGAGAGATGGGATTTCAGATCCTGTATTATTAGAAATAATAATTCTAGACTTTCTTGCTACCAAGATGCTTTGCCATTAGATTGTGACCAGCAGACCCTCACTTTGAACCATTATGTAGTTTCAGTGCTTATTTTAGATGTCCCATTTGGGAAGCAGCTGCCTTCCAGAGCATTCCTTCTCAGACTCCACCTGGTTTGACTGAAGAATCTGCCGCTACCTATTTATAGTTAGTCGGGGATGCTCATCTAGAATATCTGAATAGGGGGCCAGCTAGCTAAGAACAGAAGAGACATTTCATTTCTGCTTTGGCTTTGGCTCTGTATTGCCATGCTGTATGCTGGTGGACCCCTGGGAGTCCTAACCAACCAATCCTGTTTTATGGAATATTCATTAGCCATTAGCTTTACACTGTCTGGGTGGTAGAGTGTGATCCATGCTACCTTTCCAGTGGCTTTACAGAACCATTCCACGTTGGCAGCAGAGTTGGGAAATACATACCTGTACTGGCATGTTTGAAAGTGCTTGGTACGTGTCTTGATGGATGATAGATATGTTGTAAGTTGCCTTTTTGTTGGGCTCGTCAAAGCAAGGGAATGATTTCCGTGCATCTGTTGGCTCATGATCAGTAGCTGCAATGCTCCTTAAACAAACAACACATTGGCACACCTTCATTATACACCTTTTAAATCTTATCTGCAGTTTATAAGTGTATTTTTTTAGCAATTTCACAAAGTCAACTACAAATATATGTGTGTACTTGTCCATTCACAAAAGTCGGTCGTATAGGCATCTGTAACATATATATCTCAAAGTCTTTCATCAACATCCCCTAGGTTTCAGAGAAAAAGCTAAAGCCACTTGCTTATCATCAAATTTTTTTAGGAGCCAGGCAATAAGACAGGAATGATCTCCTATGGATGGTAAAAATTTTGCTCATCTTCCTGATGAACTTTCCCATTGATCTATGTACCTGAACCAAACCACTGATGGTATAATCTGAAAAGAAGTTGATGTCCTGGTGTAGGGACGTTTACTTAAGTCACTCCACATGTTTTTTACACACTAGAGCATATCTTGGGGTTGGAGTCTTGAACATCTCCTGAGAAGACATTTTGGAACTGAGTAAGTGCCCCTAAAATCTCATCCTGCTTGGGTGTTTCTTTTACTGCAGTTACTATGTACAGTTTTCTGCTGGTGCTGCTGTGCTCCCCTGATTCCATTAATGAAACTCTTGGAGAAAGAATGGAAAGTTCAGGTGAGCATCCTAGTACAGAACTGATGCAGTGCCAGCCGTTTTGAGGGGTTTAGAAAGTCATCTCAATTGTGCAAAACCAACTGGAGGTTCTAGACAATAGGGGTCATGTAAAAGAATAATGTGAAGGTTGTGAACGTTCCTGTGATGTGCTTGCTTCTCACAGGCTCCCCCATTCATGAACCATACAGTGGCAGAGCATATTGTCCAGTGAGTGATGATGAAAGGGAGCTCAGATGCTTCTTCAATTAATCTGGAATGTCAGGCATTTTCTGAAAGCACTTCTACAGCTGCTCCAACTATATTAAGGTAGTTTTTCTTTCCAAAAAGTAATTAAATGTGTACGTCGTAAATTACAAATCCGCAGCAATCCTACAAGCTCTCTTGACAACCAATTTTTCAGTATTTCTAGTGCCCTTGGCATTTCCCTGTGACGGTTAAACACTAAACTAAATCCTTACGAACTTAGAGTAGCAAGGGTCATTTACAAGCCTGATGGAGGTAATAATGGGACTGGGATTCCTACCATTCAGGTTCATTGGAATAGTAACTCAAAAGCTCAGGGGCCGAAAGCATAATGAACATTCACCTTAAGAGAACTTCAGGCTCAACAGAGTTTCTTTTGCCTGGTAAATTGTTTGGTGTCACTCTACTTTTTATTGGATTTGAAAGCTATTTCACAATGAAGTTAACTTCGAGTCCCCTGGGCAATGTTTCACTGCTATTGCTTAAAAAATTGGCTATGTATTTGAACACATTTATATCTTGTTCCTACAGTCTGATAACACCATGAACTCTCTGTTGATTTATAAGGTGATAATCCATCTATCCTCATACATTTGTGGAGTCAGAGAGACATCAGCAGTGCAAAAGCTTAGCACTACCAGCCCTATGGAGTCAGCTATGGTATGTGTAGCAGTGGCACCAGAAACATGAAATGTTGTCATTTCCTTTTGGGCTGTATAATATAGATTTTTTAGATAAGATTTTCTTCACTGTTTGGTGGCTTCTGCCCTTCCTACTTGCTGTTTATGTCCAGACCTTTAAATGTGAACTAGAAGTGGCAGTTGTAAATATCACAGTAATAAAAAGTGAAGATCTGGCAGAGACTGCATCCAGCTGTTGTTCCCAAAATAAAACAGTGCTGCATTTAGATACAGCCCCCCCCCCCCTTTATTTTTTTCCCAAAAGCACAGGGGAAAACTCCTCCCCTTGAGCAAATTAAAGCATTTTTCTCCTAGTCTTTCCCTAACTTCAGAGTATTTTCTTCTTATGAGAAGATTTTTTTCCTTGAGGAGTAAACCTAGGAGAGCTACTTCTGTACACTAAAGAATATTTTGCCTTTCCCTAATCAATAAAATCCTAAATGCAAGTCTCCCTGTTAGAGATGTGTCCAGCTGAGTTTATTTTATAAGCCTCTTGTTGTCCTCTTAGGAAGGACAAAGAGAATTCCCAGGAAAGGGAAGGCATACCTTGTCCCTAATAGTAATGCAAAATCAAAACCAGCTGCTGTGACACATTTGGATTATCTGTCATATTAAGGAGAAAATAGAAGTGGGCTTTAACACATTCCTTGAAAGGAACTAATGAGTTAAAACCCCCCCAAACATTACACCAGGCAAGGACTTTCATTGTGCTCGTTTCCCTACTATCTGAAAAGAACACTATTGTAATGTATTTATGCTCACTGCATCAAGCAAAGTAGGGAAGGAAGGTTATTCCCCTTTGATCAACAGGGAAATGAAATGAAGAGACAGAAGATAAAGGACTTTGGTGCTGACAGCTGGATTCAGACACCCACAGGAGCATCTAGGCAGGTCTGTCTCTAAAATCTGCATTCTAATCTACTTTCCTGCTCCCTACCCACACGTGCACACCAGTTTAAATAGTTGTGTTTCCAAGCTAGCTCAAAATCCGCTCCTGGGCACGTCCAAAAGCACCTTTGTCCTGACGGGGGTTGTGTGACCTGTCTGAACAAGATTCCCAGAGGAGGTGTTCTTCTCCCTGAGCCTCCCAAGGATCCCAGACTTGCAGGCATGTTCAGCACGTGTCTACCTGCTTTCCCCAGAATGTGGTGGGAGTGTTGAATCTGGGCAACAGCAGAGCCTGGACACGTGCCTGGTTTGTAAACAGCAGGCGTTCTAGCAGTGCTTTGGCAAACCTTTGCCTTCACAGATAGACAGCTGGGGAGCAGCCCAGCCCTGTGACCTGACCTCCCAGCATTATTAATTCTCTCAAAAGGTCTTGCTGCTTCTAACACAGACCAGAAGGGATGGGGGAGTAGGTTAAATACACCTGGGCTTGCATTTTCACCTCAGCCCCCTTCTCTCTAACATCCACTATTAATAGACTTGCTTGACTTTTGCTATTACCCTATCTCATTTGTATTTCCTTACAATGTGACAAAAAAAGGAACTATTTGGGATGAAATTTTCCCAAAGTTATGTCTGCTTCAGGCAAAATAAAAAAAACCCCCAACTAATTCCAGTGAGGATTAGTTTTGAGTGGAAATCCAGGGGAAATGCAGTTTTAATAAGTAAAAAACCCCTTCCCTCACCATCCTTCCTCACCCCATCCTATCACCTCATGTCACTTAGCAGCAGCTTGGCTGGTGGCTGCAGCACCACTGGGCTGGTGGTGGCTTTCATTACAAAGCTGTACTTACCCCGGACGTCACCTCTTCCATCCCCACAAACAATCTGCCTAAACTTAACCCCATGAAAACATTTCAGAAATCACCATTCACTCGCTCTTATTAGAGCCCTTCTCAAGCCTAACAAACTCACATGCTCAAGTTCCTTTCTCATTGTGTTTCCAGACTGCTGGCTGGGGATCATCCTTGCAATTGTAGCTTCCAGCATTCAAATCAAGAGTAAGAACCCTCTTGAAGTGAGCTCACTTTTGTCCATTCTTTAGCTTTTCCTGTCTTCCTGACATCAGGTGCTTGGTCCTTGTCTTCCTACACTGGATCTGAGGGATGGGCACTCACCTTCTCTGCTCTGTGACTCAGGAGACCTGCACTGTGGTCCTGCTGTTCTGGTGTTGTGGCAACAACCTGGGGCAACTCATTTAATATCTTGGTATCCTTCACCAACAAAAAAGGAAGTAACACACCTCAACTTAGAATACTAAGAGGTTACACTTTAAAACTGCTGTGGGGATGTCAGATGCTCGAAGTGTAAAACCGAAGCGCCTTCCAAGTCAGAGCAGTACTGAGGTGAGGTAGGGCTGAGGGAGCTGGGTCTGTTTAGCTTGGAGAAGAGGAAGCTGAGGGGGGATCTTATCAATGCTTATAAATATCTAAAGGATGTGTGTCAGCAAGATGGGGCCAGGCTCTTCTCAGTGGTGTCCAGTGACAGGAGAGGGGACAATGACCATAAACTGGAAAACAAGAGATTCAACCTCAACATGAGGAAACACTTCTTCACTGTGGGGGTGACAGCACTGGAGCAGGCTGCCCAGAGAGACGGTGGAATCTCCATCTCTGGAGACTTCCAAAAGCTACCTGGACTTGTTCCTGAGTGATCTACTCTGGGTGATCCGGCTCTGGCAGGGGGGTTGGACTAGATGATCTTTAGAGGTCCCTTGGAACCCCTGTCATTCTGTGATTCTGTGTGATTCTCTGAGGTGGTAGATGGAGGAAAACAAGAGGGAAAGAGCTGCCTGGAGTTCAAGCTGTTGTCTACATGGCTTATTCCCAGATCGGATAACTACGGGTAAGGATGAAAACTTACTGTTTGCATTTTCCTCTGCCTCTTGGATTTGCTGCTGGTGGTGCCTGTCACTGCTCCTGCTCCTGGAATTGCCTTAGAGGCTGAATGGAGCTGCTGAGACACTCACTCATGACACCACTGTCCCAGGAGGGCAAACAAGTGCTGTGAAAATACACCAGTGTTTGTCCCCATTGGAAAAGCCTAGCCAAGTTTATCTTCTAGCCACAAAGGCTGGAATGAGTCATTTCAGAAATGTAAATACTGGAAAATGGGTGAGTGTCCTCTCCATACATTAACTGCAGGGAAATGTCTCTTTTTCAAGCAAGTGGAATGGGTTAACTGAACTGGCAGAGGCTTTGTAATCTCTCAATAACTATTGATACAAAAAAAAAAAAGGAAGAGCTGGAACACAGAAAACCCAAGTCAAAGATAACCTTCATAGTTTGGACTTTCCTACCCATAATTTAAACCATCTGCAGGAGGGACAGGGAAGTTCTGGTTTGGATATTCCTCAGCCTTACAACATCAAGGAGGCATGACGTCAGGAAAACTATCACCAGAGCATTTTGTACCGAAACTGTTACCTTGGGGAGTGCCAGGGAAGAGCTGGATGCTATTTATTGTACTACAAAGACAAAAACAGTCCTCGATCCCTCCAGCTCTCTGAGGGAGCCATTTGTAAAGCTCAAAGGTAACCTGGGACCAGTAGAGTTTGAAAAAGTTTTTCATAACAATAACAACACCCCCCTTGTCTCTCCAGCCCACACTTGTCAACAACCAAAGAGTTTTGAATACAGCATCTTCCTTAGGGGAATGAGACAATTAAAGAAGAGCCCAGAAACGTCAGGAAGTTGGTGAGAGACAAGGCTGAGAAGCTCTGTCAGGAAAAGAGCAGGCCTGAGCAAGTAGAAACAGAGAAGAAAGTTTAACAAATAAAAGAAAAACCGTTTTACTTGATTTGTCCATTTTCAGTGTAGGTGGTCCTATAAAACCCAACCAGGGAACCATTCAGCCAGCCTTGAAACTTCAGGGTGAGTATATAGGGATGAATTTCATCAGTGACAGGGAGCTCTGCTTCTGCCTTCATCACTATGTACTCTTGTGGCTTGTACTCAAAGCAGTCACTCAGAGCAATCTGCTGTCCCGAGGATTTCCAGAGTGTGGGCATTTCTGTGATCTTGGTCTCTCGCAGATGAAGCCACAGGTAGCTGGTAGATTTTTCCAAAGCGATGGAAATACTGACTGTCCCAGTGTAAATGTCTGTCTCCATTTCAGGCTTCATCTCCAGATCATAGTGGATGGGCTTGACGTAAGTGGGTAGCCTAAAATGCCTCCAGTCTCCAGTCTCATCATTTTTAGGAGGGCAGGGGCCCAAATCCACAGGGGGAGGAGGGTTTGTTGGCTGCTCTGTTTCCCCTGAAGACTCCTGAGAATTGGGTCTGCTCAATCCCACGCCAAGCCCCACGGCAAGACCTACAACGACCACGACGCCACAGATGATAGCCACATGCTTTGTCTTCATGCAGTACCTCTTGGACTTCTTATCCTCAAAATCCATGTCGTCCATCTCTGCTCCTGGGTCTGTTCTCACAGCAAAACATTAACTGTAAAAAAGCTTATTAGTCACTTCAGCACTCGCATTCAGTAAACTCAGCAGACTTGGTTTGTATTTTAATTGTGTAGCTATAGCTGTTCTCTGCCCGTCTCCCCCACCTCGCTTTCCATGAGACACTCAATTAATTAAAGACAACATGCATTTAGAGGAAATATGAATGATCAAAAGGCGTGCAGCTGGGCTGGGAGACGGAGGGAACTGACACAGAAGAACATTGTTCCTGCCGTGCTCCCCTTATAAGCAGCACAACCCCACCCCCAGCCCCTCCTGCTCTGGCCCGAGTTAAATATAAAACAGTGCTATGTTAATCAGCAGTTAGGAGATGATCAGATGCCAAAGCTCTGTCAGCAGCTTTCAGGACGAGTTTGCAGATAGAGGTGTAACTGCTTCAAACCCTCAACCTTTGCCACTACCTCTTCCTTCTCCCCCCCGCCCTGTGTCTTGTTTGGGTTTTTGAGGTTTGGGTTGGTTTGTTGGGTTTTTTTTTTTTAACTTTTTCCTCTTATTAGCAAAGATTTCTTTGAACTTTCACCTTCCAGTTTGTGAAATGACATCTCCAAAGTCTCCAGAATCCAGCAAAAAAAAATCACATACATCTTTCAAGGCCTTTTCAACTGCTTCCCCTCTATTCTAGGCTCATTTACCTTTGTTGAATAATTCCAGGCAGTCACGGGCAGAAGAATGCACAGTGGAACAATAAATTTTGATGGCTGACTTCAAGCTTTAAACATGCCTAATTCCTCTCCCCCTCGCTGGGCCAGTTTTCCAGGGGATTTCTCAGAACCACACACGCAAGCTGCTAGCCTGGGATAGCATTGCCTTGTTGGGCTGTGCCATTGAGGTGCTGCCCGTGAACCCCTGCCTGCCTGTTTTCTTCTAAATCTGCAGTGGTGAGATTTGTGTACTAAGGATCTAATTTAGCATTGACTGCTTGTTGTCATGAGGTGGCACTTCATCAAAACAAATTAATAGAATAGAGCCTGATTAGGCTTAGGGGAGCAGCCTTGCTAAGCCTGCAAGCAAGATGTTGCTAATGGGGTATGAAACAGAGTACAGCAGTAGTCTTGACTTTGCTTGATGCTGAACTGAAGGAAAACAGTGTAGAATAGAAACCTCAGTCCCTGGATCTCTTAACCCTTTTCCTCCACTTGTGGAGCCCACTTCTGTAGTTTTAATCAAGCACATCAGTTTGGCTTCATGCCTCCTGTTTCAGTTTATTATGAGACTGATTAACATCACTCTTCACATCAGTTGCAACTCCTTGGTTACTTAGCATCTTTATTTTTTTTGTTTTGAGATGGATGAGGTTTCATCTGGATGGGTTGACTTAGGCCCTAGAATCAACCAACACATGCTCCAAGTGAGATGCACCGAATCAGGGAATGAGCTTTTCCAGGAAAGACTTCATCCAGTCTGTTTAGAAATGGATCTGCTCACAAGCTTTGTAAGTCTCTCTTTGAAATATCACCAGCCACCACAGGGAACTTCAGCCACTCAGTCTGCATCAGCACAGCTACAGCACACTGCTCTTTACATCTTGTTTTAAAGGCAACGTTTTCCAACAAGAACTGAGAAAAGAAAAGGTCTTTTTTTTTTCAGAGCATCAAGTTAACTCTTACTCAGATATTTTCAAGTGAAAAACAAATGCAAAAGCAAAATCAAGCAGAATGCTAACAATCTGTTTCACATTATGTCTGTTTTTATTGTTTTCCATTCCTCTGCTCTGACCAAAAGTAGATATGACATGGGAAACAAGTGCTTTTTAATGGATTGGGTAAGCGTTTAACATCTAGCAACAGAGCCAGCACTGGAGCTCACAGTCTTAACATTTAAAACCATTTCAGCTTTTCTTTTGTTCTGATTGGACAGGACAAGGAAGAAGAGTAGGAATAAATGTTAAATAGGACGTCTTAAGCCAGAGCAAGCCATAAGTGATGAGATTGTATTGTGTCTTGATTTCAGGCATGCTTTTTACATCACTCCCATTTTCCTTCTCCTTAGCCATGAGGTTTACTAGTTCATTTTTGATCTGAAGATGAAAAATTCTGTTTGAGATTAAAGGTCACAGAGCAGGTTATTTAGTGTAATTATGAAGAGACTTGCATATTCCTTCATTAGTAACAGTTACCTCCTTCAGGAAGAGCTATTAAACATACATGAACATGGTCCTAAACAGTAAAAATATATGTATTTCTTATCCCAAGCCTTAAAAACAACACTAGCAGTAAAAGCCATTACCAGCTAACGAGGAGTGACAAACAAATTAGCTCAACAAGTATCAGAGATTATTGCTGTCTTCTGCCAGTCAAGAGCAGTAGTGCAGTAATACACAAGCTCTGGCACTGATCTTTTCTTTATAAAAACTGAGGTTCGAGCCTAGTTGCAGCCAAAAATAGGTATAATATAATTCTGATAGTGGGTGTTATGAGCAGATTTATCCCTTCTATATCAGAAATGTGCTTTGTTCCTAGCTGACACCACTGGGGTCAGATAGCAGTGCTATGAAGCTACCTAGCTGCCAATAACCCCAGATGTCCAAGTATAAGACAAGGCTCAAACTATTAATTCCTTTACACAGGAGCAATAAAGAAGGGCAGAGTTCCCAAAGGCAATGCCAGTGCTCTCCAAGCCTGGGTGTTTCCAGGTAGGAAGGGGCAGGGAACAGGATTGCTGGTGGGGACATGGACTGGATATCTGGCAATATCTTTTCAGACAACTACCAGGAACGTAAATGAATCCTAATTTTTATCCCCAAATTGTCATCCATTCATTCAATATCATTTCCAATTTTAAGTTTGGAAAATAGAATAACATTTCCACAAGTGAGAGCCTGGATCAGCACTAGCACAGGCCTGCTGTAGGTATTTAGGGAGAAGTCACATAGTCCCAGGAAATCCTTAATTGAAGCTGACAATGAGAAAAGAGCTGCTCTGGAAAGCATCAAAGAGATGGATATAAAGGAAGTATATTTAAAAAAGAAAGAAAAGAAAAAAGAACTCCACTGCAGTTCACAGCAAAAGAAACTCCTCCAAGCCAAGTCCATCTTTGGAATAACACAAAACAATTACTGGGCTTATGCCAGGAGGTCTTTGGCTCCCTATGGCCAGGGACATTAAGGCAACATGAGTGCAGCAGATTCTAGGGACTTCTGTTTTCCTTCTGCTCTCTGAGCTGCCCCTGCTCAAGATTTAGGGATAATAAATGGAGCCTCTCTGCCTCCACCAGGAGAAATTTGGCTCTCTTTATGCTAATCTAATGCTTCTTGTTAGATTTGTCATTAAGGAAAAAAAAAAAAAAGAAGGCATGAAGCAATCTGCTGTAGTGGCTGCTCCCTGGCAGAGCTGCACTTCTCGACTTCTCCCCTGTGGCCCTTTACCACAAAAAAGTTCAGGAGATTAATTTGAGAGATGTGAAACTGGTCGTGGTGTTCCACCAGGTCACAAATGAACTGTGTCAGAAATAATTCCCATGTCCAGCTGTAATGACTGATTTTGTCTCCATCCTTGGCTTTGAACACCCTCTAGCAATCATTAATCCCTTAGAGCTCACAAGTCTTAGTAATTACTGGCTTGCAGTGGTCCTTGGTCCACTCACAATCTTTTCTATGACAGGTTTTAACTACAAAAAAAAGTCCTTTTGGGTTTGCGTTGTTTGGAAATGCAAATGTTTTGAACCGATTTGAGAAAGAGAGTCAGGGTTTCTTCAGTCACAATTGTTTTCCCATGTAGATCTTTGAAATCTGGCCCCAGCTGGGGGGTACTGTTGGCAGCAGCACCTCAGAGGACTGTGTCCATTCCTGCTGTAGCCTGACAAGCTCCGTACGTACCACACCAGTTGAAGCCAAAGCGAGAAAAGCGCTAAGTTTTTACCGTGTAACCTCTAGGATACGCTGGGACATCAGCAAGCCCACAGGAAAACCAAACAC